>CM046833.1:15371386-15710528 GCA_025618425.1 Heliocidaris tuberculata
TAATAACTCAAAAGTGTTTTATTCAATTCAATTCAAACTTTCATAACATAATTTTGAGTATAATAATCTTCTTGCGGTACAATTTGGTGCTAATTTGTCTTTTGATTAATAAATCATTAAATTGTGAAAAATGTATTGCTTTCTCAAAAGTAGCAAATATATATATTGTCAGGATTATGTAAACACACGCATTGTCGATCAGACAAGGCGTAATAGAGGAGCTTGCTTGGTATCTGTGTAATTAAAACATCAATAGTACATTTCAGCCTGGCAGTCACATACCACAGATACATGAAAAGCTCTTCTATTATGCCTTATCAAACAGGTGAAGAGGGACAATGGGTGTGTTTACATAATCCTGACAATATTCTTTAGCTACGTTTGAGAAAGCAATACATTTTTCGCAATTTAATAACTTATTAATCAAACAGTCAGGGAGAGTACCGAGTTTTAGGGAATGATCAAAGTGCCTAACAAACGGGACGATAGGCCTCATGAATCATTCATGACCTTTCACCGCTTTCTGACCGCGGATCGACTCGTATAAAGTCAATGACAGTCCTATACCGCTTTGACATACATATCTTTAAAAATTAAAACACACACACACACACATACACACACAAACAAACAAAAAGCAAACGCTCATGGAATGTCAATGTTGAAATTTCAGCCAATGAAAGATAGATAAATAAAGTTTATCTTCTTCAAAATCATGATTCACAAGCCACGGGGAAAATTCGTAATTGAAGGATGAAAACGTGATTCGAAAATGTATTTTCTAAATCTGCTTGTCACAGATTCTTTCAAGGCGTTCTTAGTTTGCTGCAGATATTGAACGAAACACACTGTTGCCTGTGTTGCCCTATGCATAGACTGTGTGTACACACACGCACACACACCCACACCCACGTGTGTGTGTATCTGCATGTATGTTATTGGGTGCGGGCCTCCGTCATCCCGCTCGATGCGGAGCTCTGTGTGTACGTGTGTGTGTCTTTCTTTCTCTCCCCCCCCCTCTCTCTCACTCTCTCTCTATCTTTAGCTGGCTTTGGTGAATTATTCTCGTAGCGACTGGAAAAAGAACATTTACGGTTCGCTGAGACCAGTTCGCTTCGCTCCAGTACATAACAACCTTTTGCACTTCACTGTATCCTCAAACGTGGCGCTACAATCATCCCCCGGATTCGGTTATCTCCCTGATCTTCAAAAAACCATTAACACCAAAATTGTACCGCAAGAAGATTATCATATTAAAAATTATGTTATGAAAGTTTGAATTTGATTGAATAAAACACTTTTGCGTTATCATAGTCTTTACATATAGAGCATTTTTTTGGGGGGGGGGGTGGGTGGGAGGGGCAAAGCGTTTGCAAAGGGCACTTGTGGGTTTTCATTTCAGGGGGTCTGACACCCCCCTTCCCGATGGACAATTTTGTCTGCTGATATATTTTTTGAATGTCCATCCATATCTCTTCCTTCTGACAAAATTTGGTCCCTGGGCTTCCAGGGCAAAAATTTACCCCAATTTTTAGGGGCCATCTGACACCCCATCCTGACGGAATTTTTGTCAGGTATTTGTGTTTTGTAATGTCCAGTCATATTGCTCATACTGACAAAGTTTGGTGCATGGGGGAGAAGGGGTGAAATCGACCCGACTTTGGGGTCTCTTTTGGGGGCTCTGGGGGCTATACCCGGCGGCTACGTTCAAGCTGACAACCTTTTTGTCAGTGACTTAGATGGTCTAAGTCAGTTTATGGGGTCAAAAATTATGGGGAAAATGGGGTGACTATTTTGGACAGGCTCCTGGCCTAAGTGGTTATTGGAAATCGGT
This sequence comes from Heliocidaris tuberculata, assembly GCA_025618425.1. Taxonomy (NCBI): domain Eukaryota; kingdom Metazoa; phylum Echinodermata; class Echinoidea; order Camarodonta; family Echinometridae; genus Heliocidaris; species Heliocidaris tuberculata. The sequence continues at coordinate 15,373,221 of CM046833.1, forward strand.
AATATAGACCTTCAGTCAAACTAGAGGTATGACTGAAGGTCTATATTACTTGTGGGTCGAGTCAATGGATGAATATTTGGAAGCTTTCACTAACCCTTTCACTTATCCTAGGCCTACGCACTGTAAGATATAGATAACTAGGTAGACCTTCCAGTAGGACGGAATGCGAAATTTGCTATTAAAGACCTGTAAATAGGGACTGATGTACTGTGAAAGCAAGCCTATATCAAATCTGTGTCATAATTTGGATAAACAAAATATATTCACGCTCTTGTGAATTAACCGACTATGACAATGGGCCTCAAAATTTGAGCAACGAAAAAGAATTAACAAAAATCAAAGTGGGTATGAAATTCATGCAAAATATTCACAGGACTGGTTCAAAAGCTGGATACTCTATTATATTGAACTACACATGGCAACATTGCTCTTTAAGGGGGTGGAGTGTAGTTCCTCATTCAATGATCACTTTCATTCTATCAGGAATAATTGAAAACATCATAGGAAATATAACGCATGAATGTACAACATTTTAAATATAAGGAAATCCTCATTTTAAAAAATTGGTTTGGTTCTATTTCGTCTTGTCCAAATAGTACTAAAGACGAATTAAAAACATGCACACACACCTATATCTAAATTTAAAATCAATTTTTATAAAATTGCTTTATCACGTTGTTTATCGCTCTTCAAGCACTTTTTATCAGTCAAACAAGTATTGCCGTTTCACTACAGCACTCTCTGCCATAGCTAACACAATTTTTTGTTTATTACTATGAAGGGCAAACTGGCCTCTTCTCACAAAGGAATTTTTGAAATAACCTTTCAAGCTGAGAATGCATGGTCTTACAGTTAGTGTTCAACCATGCGGGTCTGACACAAAGCCTATTGAAATTACTTTGCATCTGTGAAAATATAGGTTAGTACGCAGGGTTAGCTTTGAATTTTGTAAAAAAATATGCAGTTTGCTGCGTGAAATGTACCTATTATGGACACTTAACGCTATTCTTTCTTAATATAGGAAATATCTTGAAAATTACATGATAACAGAAGAAAATGCAGACGAACAATATCAACTGACTTTTTTGCAGTGTATCCTCAGAGATTTTACTGAATCGGCAGAAATAATAAACCCTTGTAAGTTTGCTTTGCAGAAAACATGTGGTCTAATACCGGACACTTTAATCGTGCACATTTTGTTCGAATACAGAACCAAAACCAAATTACGTTGAATTCTTACTTTCTCAACTATATCAAATTATAAAAAAAATTGTAATTAGCAACATGGATTTACTTTTGGAATCGGAAAATTCACTCAACTTGAAATATTTGAAGTATTTTTTAACCACGGTTAATCCTAAAACTAACTGTTAAAAAGATATATATATATATATATATATATAAATGCATATTTTGTACACTGACCTAAGACCCTAATGCGCTAGTTCGTACCCATTCGGAAAGGCGACAATATCTTCACCATCCATACGTTTCATGTCATCAGATTTGGAGAGCAAGATCAATGGAATATTCTCTTTTCAGTCATATAATTTTCAGAATTCAACTCATAACAGTAGTTCTGTATATTTGTGAAATGTTTAAGTAGACTGCAAAATTGATTGGATAGCGCATCAAAATTCCATTGCGCCGTGACAAATACTAAATTATGCCACGTGCAGGTCTATTTCACCTCGGCCTGCGGCCTCGATGAAAAAAAAAACTGCACTTAGGATAATTTAGTATTTGTCGTGCACATAATCAAGTATAGTGCATGATAGACCATGCACTGTTTATGAAATAGGTCAACTCGTAAAAAAAAACACTTTTCATAGCTGTTGCATGGGAAAATTTTCACTATTTTAAAAAGTGAAGGAAAAAAATATTCTTGCTAAACATGTATATATGGCTGTGCTAATGCAACATATTGCAAGTTTTTAAAGTTTTGAATAATGCTTTCACTGCTTTAGTCTGTCTCCTACCCCTCTGTCTCCCCCTCCTTAGTTATCGTCCTCTTTACTATTGTCTCCCATCTCCTCATCGCTTCAAATCTACATCTACCCCTGTCCTAACTTTTCTGTTCTCTTGAACAAAATAACCTTTTGTAATATGCAATATTTCGTGCTTGATGTTAATCTGTATATCTATACATTAAAGAAAAATACAGATGAAAACAGTCCTATCTGCTCCTGGCGTCAGTTGGCAAAAAATGCCATTTCTTTGACAAGCATTTTTGATATATTTTCAATACTTCCACTAAGATAGAAAACCCATAAAAAGAAGGTTAGTGTTAATTTTTTATTAATCATACACCACCTACAATATTATGTATAATGGCTGATTTACTTGTCATCTCATAATGGATATCTCATAGATGAAATTGTTTGCTGACTTCCAAATAACAGGGAAGGGCTATATTTTGATGAATCTCCGATGTCAAAACATTTTTGTTTTCCTAAGAGGTACATTTTTTTTTTCAAACTGGAAATCAGATTTTCCTGCTAAACGTACATATTGCCGCTTATATATACATGTATATAATGTCATATTATATTTTCAAATCTCTTGTAATAACAATTTAACAGATCAAATAAATGTACACAAATATACACTTTCATGAAGTGCATAGCTAGCCTTAGCCAACTCTGCATTACTTCAGTCCAGCAAGATTTTCGGATATCCTTCAGATCCTTGAAAAATGTCCTTTTTTGATGTAAAAACACAACAGGAGGTGAAATTTAGCCCCTTCCAATTTCAAATACGCAGTACAATGCTTGTCAAAAGTTTGGGTCCACCCTGGTTTTTCAGATGAGTTTAAAAAAAGTGCATTTCCAAAGCAAATGGCTTGTCTAGGCACTGTTAAAATTAATGTGACTTAAGTTTTGTTATGAATTGCTTATATAATATGCTTTATAAAATGCTCTGACACATCAGCATAAAGTGAAGTTTCTAGAAGACAAACTGATATAAACCAAACCAAATTGCATTTAGGAGTGGCTTTAGGACAGCGGATCACAGTTTTGTTAATTTGTTTTTAAATATAAATACATTGTACACAACCAGAATGGTAACAAAATCAGCTATATGTCTGCTTTCTCGATCTTAAAACAAGCTTTTGATAGTGTTTGGAGGGAAAGCCTTTCGTATAAAACTGATAAATTATATAAATTAGGTATTTGTAGTAAATTATGCAATGTCATAAAGAATATATATTAAAAATGTAATCTATGTAAAATAAAAAAATAAAAATGAAGGGCTGACTCCAACCGTCAATACAAATATAGGAGTTAAACAAGATTATCAGTCCTACTCTGCTTGACATATTCCTGAATGATATCCCCGATACTTTTGGTCGAGAGAAAAGCAATCATTTATATTGTATTTATTTATTTCGTCTTCTTTATTTTTATACTGCAGGGTTGGCCTGTTCAGTTATGCAAAACTGCTTTTCTAAAGGCGTCCTGCAGTTTAACAAATCATTCTACATGAAAATACAAAATACATAATACTTAGGTAAAATGGTAAATTACAAAAATGGAGACTGAATTAATGGTATTATGGAATGTACATATTTGAATACCAATGATATTATTTCGAGGAGTCACGATTTGAAGCTTTGCATATTTTTTTTTTCAACTTATAAATGGATGTACACGTGTGCGTATGTAAAACAGTTTCTTTTATATTCTATCCTTGGTAGTTGGAGGGGAATTTTAAAGAATAACTAATTCGGTATTAGCTTGTTAAGTATTTTAAAAACAAGAACACAATATTGATATTTTTATACGCTGCTCTACTGACTGCCATTTCAGCGTGAGTAACAAGGAACGCTGAGATGTATGATAATCCTTATTCTAAATATTTCTAGCATATTTCTTCCGGAGTGTTTGTATCTTATCCCTATGGATTTTTGGAAGCTTCCCCAAGATGTACTACAATAATCAATATAAGGTAAAATCATGGGAAAATGAAGATTCTTCAATATTTTGAATGAAAGCAATCGTTTTATCCTCCTTATACATCCCATCGTCCGAGAGACTTAACCCAAAAAAGTAGAAACATGTTCACCCCAAGTATTTGATTTTCTTTACATTGTCTTAATTTTATTAACATAACATCATTTCCCAATGTTTTCTTATGACCAAATGCCATGACGTTCGTATTTAAAGGGTGTAAATGCATGTAATTAAGGTCTAACCATTTGCTTATTGTAACAAAATCATCTTGTAAATTCTTCTATAACTCCTTAATTATTTTACAATAATCAAAAAATAGCTGTATCATCATCATTAAAATACATGTTAGAATTGAAATGCAAATTTACATTACATATGTCATTAATAAAGAGACAAAATATCAACGGTCCCAATATAGATCCCTGTGGGACTTCTGATCTGGTTTTCAAACAATCACTAGTGCAATCATTAACTGTTACAAACTGTCTCCTGTCTGTTAGATAGGATTCCATCCATTTGTATTCTTTCCCTTTAATATCATAGTACATAAGCTTTCCAAAAATAAATTGTGTGGAATAACATCAAAAGTTTTACGTAGATCAAAGAAAATTCCCAAATGATATGTTTTTTGTCCATTTTATCACACAAATAATCTGTAATTTCAGTTTCAGGAGTAGAATAAGATGATCTAAACCCTGATTGACAATTTGCAAGGAGTTTGTTTACATTTAAGTATGTATAAAGTTGATCATGTAATGTTCTTTCCAATATTTTGGAGAAGGCAGGTAGCACAGAGATGGGTCTAAAATTATCAATATCAAAAGATCCACCATTCTGTACTGGATTAAGTTGTGCTGTCCTAAACTATTTTGGAATAATAATATTTGTAAAGTCGCATTAAATAAATGAATCAATGGGTCACCTTTATATTCTGCAGCCAGTTTAAGTAATTCAGAGTCAACACCATGTACTCCTACTGCTTTTGAACAGTCAATACTTTTCTTTTACAAAATATTCCTTCTTTATTGCACAATATTTAAATTCACATGCAGGAAAAGATAAAGTTTGTAAACTGTTTAATGTATCTTCCGAACAATTACCCGAGAGAGTTTGTAACATTGAGCCTACTTCATTAAAGGCTTTGTTTAGAACATGAGGTACTAGTATTTGCTTGTAAGGTATCTAATTATAACCGATTGTGAGTTTAAAATCATGGTTCACATTTTAAATTTTCTTTTATATAAATTTCGATAAAACATCCCAATTCTTCTAAATATAATGTAATATTAGCCCAAAAAGCGCTTTACAGTCATAACTTCGCGTGAAAATTTAAACAAATAACACCATTCATTGTTTCTTCATAAACAGAAATGTACTGAAAAGAGTTAACGTCGCCAAATGTCTTGGTGTATTAGTTGATGAAGAAGTGTATTGGTCCAGACACGTCAACAAAGTAACAAAATTAACGCAAAGAAATGTCAGTGCAATAAAAAGAGCAAAGGATGATTTACCATTTACATCTTTAAAGTTGCTGTATAATGCACTTGTGTTCCTCTGTATGGTCAAATCGATATAAGGAACAAACGGATAAACTCAAGAAAGTTTAAAAACGAGCTGCTAGAATAATTTCAAACAAAAGTTACGAGATTCAGTCAAGTGAATTGATTAGCAATCTAAAATGGATGCCAATTGAGAAACGTTTTGAATTTCAACGTGTTACTATAATGTACAAATGCACACATAATTTGGCACCATCCTATTTTTACAAGGAAGTTTAATAAAAGTGAGTGGTATTCATCAGTATAAAATGAGGTAGGCAGAAGAAGGTTGAATTTCTGTGCCAAATAATAAAGCAATGCTATAAACAGGGCCTCCTGGTATCTTCAGTAATAGCATGGAATCAGTTTGACAGATTACGAAAAACGGCTAGCTCTGTGAACACCTTTAAATATATGTATATTCCTCATCGCATTTCAACGCATTTCTCTTGTAAAAATCAAACGATTGGGTAAGGTAGTTTAGCGAAATGTCGTGGTGCATAAGAACGCATCCGGAACTGATGCGTTCTTACTGTGCGTGAACACTGCAATGAGCTCCGAGCCTTCTACATAACGATCGCATGGAGCCTATAATGCAGTCTTCCCGGATCCGAGCCAATCTTCTTGATAAATTCAAAGAAAGAAGCTCTTGGTACCATTCACTGATTCCGGAAGTACGCCCTCTTCTGTCAGTATATGTGTATGAAAGGCTGGTGTGTAGTAGTGGAACAATAACAACAAAATAAATAGAATATATAAATATTTTTAAAATAGAGTGAGTTTCCGATGGCATTGGCTTGCCTAACAGTTTATTGTTCTTTAAGTTTTATTGCTCCTCTTATTTCTTTCTCTCCCCTTCTCCAATTCTTCTTATCTTGTATGACTAGAATATGTCTATTGCATTTCAACGATCATTGTGTGCTCCCCCCCCCCCCCCCCCCCCAAAAAAAAGAACTAGAACGGCGCTGGTGGAAACAAAAGACAACAACACAACACCACATAATTAATGGAAATGGCAGCCATTAAACCCAATATAATGATTGCCTTCGTCTTCTCTCAATCTCTCCCTCTCTCTCTTTCTCTCTCTCTCTCTCTCTCACACACTCTTTTCTCAGTTTTCTCCAAATATTCTGATTCTTGTTCTATTTTCCTCAGTTCGCATGTTTATCTTTAAAAAAATATGTTATGTTCTAAAATGATAGCATGTGGATAAGACGTGGAAATCACTATCAGAAATTAAAGACGTGAATGATGATGGAAAAATCTACTTATAATTTAAGGGCAAGGAAAACGAGAGAAATTAACTTTTATAGGATAATGAGAAATGCAGTTTTGTATGTCTTTTGAATTTTCGAATTGAAAACTACATTTAGAACTAAAGACAAAAAGACTCCTTTATTTGTAATGATATTAAAATTTTCCCCATGATCATTTTCTAGATGTGCAGCAAATAACTATTGTAGCGAAGAGACAAGTATATAGTACAATGAGGGGATTTTTACTTTTAGAATATCTTATTATGATATCATTAACTCATCAACCCAAATCAAATCAATACTAACATTTGTCCTTGCTGTCGGCCTGAGACCTGTAATAGCCGCCTATGCATAATAACACTTTACTTTGTCATTGAGGACAATTGAAGTTTAACAGGGGATTTGCAGTTGGGCTCTCTCTCTCTCTCTCTCTCTCTCTCTCTCCTAATTCTTCTTTATATCAATAGTCAATAGACTTCCTGTCTTTTCAACATAACAACAAACGCTGGCGCGGATCGAACGCACGTATAAAGCCGCCCCTCCCATTATTCCTCCGTCCCACGCATTCAACTCAACACAATAGGTCCGATCCCCATTGTTATTTCTCTGAAGAACTATAGCTCTGTGCAAAATTTGAGACAAGCCATTCACTGTTCCAAGTAGCCTTTCAATGAACAGACTACGGGCTTCAATGTATGATACATTATCTTGAAATATATCAAACCCTAACTGATGTAATGGCAGGACCCTATCAAAAAAAGTATTAATCATGTAGCTTTCAATGCTGGGTTAGTAATTGATTTGCCCCCAAGCCTCATCAGTATAAATACTGATGAGGCTACCCATCAAATGTCAATATAGACATGATTTTTATTTATCAGTATTGTCATTGTTGTTATCGTGATTATTATGATTAAGATTATGATTAGCATTAGCATTATGGTTTTTATGTTGTTGTTATTATTATTTATTATTATTATCATCATCATCATCATCATAGTCATAATGGTATTGGAGCTATTTTTTACATCACATGTGTTGATTTTCGGGGGTAGTGTATTAAAGAAGTGAAACTTATTGAGCCATATGAGTAGAGCATGGCGTAGTATTTCAACATTGGCGTAGCCAGGATTTTTCAATGGGGGGGGGGGGGGGGGCAGACGTGAAGAATCCAACCGCGTAGCCAGGATTTCATTTTAGGGGGGTTGGGTTGTGAGAACGCGAAGCGTGCGAAATTGGTGATTAGCACGCAAAGCGTGAAGGGAGGGGGGAGTTTGAGAGAAAGATAACGGCTCGCAGCACCTTTTTTTTAGGCGGAAAGTTAGTTCAACGCCCGGACTGCTTTTCAATTATTGGGACGCAATAATGCACTGTAACAGGGGTGGGTGCAGGGAGGGGGGACTTTTCCCCCTCCCGCGCGAAGCGCGAAAGCTATGACGTTTTAACAAATTTGAGAGAAAGCTCGTAGCAAACAATTTTTTAGGCGGAAAGTTATAGTTCGACGCTCGGACTGCTTTTCAATAATTTGGACGCAATATTTTACTGTATGTAATAGGTGTGGGTGCAGGGAAGGGGGAGTTATTTCCCCCTTCCCGCGCGAAGCGCGAAAACTTTGACGTTTTAGCAAATTGTGATTGAAAGGTAACGACTCGTAGCGCCTTTTTAGGGTTTTTTTTGTCTCACTTCTCCCGCTTTTTCTTTCTCACTTTTTTTTTAGGGGCTGAATAGGGGGGCCAGTGCCCCCATGGGCCCCCCTGGCTATGCCTATGTATTTCAAGTATACAAATCGGAGATTAAAAACCATTAAATAGGAAAGGGACAGTACAGATTTTCCTAGATTTCCCCTTCAAATGGGATTAAAGTGGCAAAACAAAAGCTTATGAAAGATAAGGAATCTTGTAGTCCAGACAAAAAGAGGAATGAAGATTGAATCAACGCCGATATCCAGGGGCATCGCTAGAACATTTGAATGGGGATGGGGTGGGACACCCAAATTTGCCATCAAAATTTTGGGTGTGACACCCAAATTTGCCAACAGATTTTTAGGGTGTGACACCTAAATTTGCCAAAAAATGCTACACGGTACACCCTAATCTCCCCTCACATAATGATACAAGAAAATCGCAGATGTAGAAGTCATGATCATACGGGCCCATTTTCGCAAGGGGATAGGCTGACGCCTTTTACCCGAATATCAACTTTTAAACTTCTAAATTAAAAAACAAAACAAAAACAAAAACAACAACAAAAAAAACTGTTCTTAGTAAAAATGTACAGAAGTTACATATCAAGAAAACCTCACTACCCAAATATGTGGATATTCTGGCACCTCTCTACCCGAATATGAAGTGGTGGCTGGCCATACATCGGAACTTTGAAAATCCTCGGAAGGGGGCTATGTACAGCCCATTGCCGAAGGGGGACGCATTTTGCCCGAATATTATCTATTCACTTTTTTGAGAGCGAGGAAAAAAAAAAAAAAAAAAAGTTTTTCCTTCTTTTTCTTTGCTTCCCTTTTCCTTTCCCTCTTTTCTTTCTGTTTTAGTTTTGAATTCCTTTCCTTTTCCTTTTCTCCCCCTTTCCCTTTTCCTTTCTCTTTCTCCTTTTTCTTTTCTCTTTCCTCTTCCCTCTCCCCATTTTCTCCCTCCTTTTTTTGCCGACAGAGGTGGCGCATTTGCCGACAGCAATTTTGAGTGGGAGTGTGATCCCTCAAGCCCCCCCCCCCCCATCGACGCCGCTGCCGATAACTCTTATCGTCATATTTTTAAAGTCGGCATTATTTTGAAATTAGCTTACGATTCATTTACCATTCATTTTGGTCGCGAAATGGAATGTTTTCTCGTGTGACTGAGAAAAAATACATTATGAATCTTATTCCGGGATACAATTTTCATATACATATTATTACTTTTTGCGGGGGTCCGTTTTACTGCCCCCCCCCCCTTCCCATCCCTCGATGGACCCTACAGATCTAGAGGGCCAGCGGTTCCCCATAAACTTACTTCCAGTTCAAAGCGCTGTCGGCGAAAATATAAACCGTTTTCTTTTTCCTGACAATTCTAGATGATTTGCATCTACTATCATTTTGGTTGTTGTTGGTCCTAACCCCCTCTCCCCTCTTCCCTCGAGAACCTTGGGAAGGCCTTTGGTGTATTCCCAATATCATATGCCTAGTTAGAATTTAAAGTTGGCCATTATTTCTCCTTTCCACTGCTTAAATTTTCGGTTCCACACTCGCCACAATTTGTTTCTGCTACCCCCCCCCAAAAAAAAAAGTGGAAAGTTAATATTCGGACAAAAGGCACCCCTTCGATAATGGACTGCGCCCCACCCCCCCCCCCCCCCCCTCCCCCTGATGATTTTTTCAAGTTCCGATATTCGGGTAACAATGCAACACTTCATATTCAGGTAGCGAGGTGCCAGAATATTCAAATATTTGGGCAGCCAGGATAATTATGTAACTTCTGTATTTAGATTAGAATAGTGGCCGCCTGGCCGGTATGATCAAGCTCTCTCTATGTGTGTGTGTGTGGGGGGGGGGGGGGGGGGGGATTAGGGTATAGCCACTGAACTCTGTGGGTACAGCTTAGGGTGCGGCATTTTTTGTAGGCAAATTCGAGTGTCAGACCTTAAAGATTTGTCGGAAAAATTTTGGCGTCATCCCCTCCCCATTCAAAATTTTCTAGCGACGTCTCTGCAGAAAGTGAACTAGTATAAGATAATGAGAAATACAGTTTTTTATGTCTTTTTAAATTATCGAATTGAAAATTACATTTAAAACTAAATACCAAAAGAGCCCTTTGCATGCAATAATATTTGTCCGCATGAGCATTTTCTTTTTAGAGTGCGTGTCGTTCTAGCTTGATCTAATCTAGATATGCAGCAAAAAAGTAGCGAAGAGGCAAGTATGGTATAATGAGGGGATTTTTACTCTAGAATATATCATGAATCCATCAAACCAAATCAAATCAATACTATCATCAATCCATGCTGTCGGCCTGAGTCATGTAATAGCTGCCTATGCATAACATGTTGTTATGTCACTGAGGGAAGTTCAGTTTAACAGGGATTACCAGTAGGGCTCTCTCTCCTATTACTTCTTTATATAAGTAGTCAATAGACTTCCTGTCTTTTCATCATAAGAACAAACGCTGACGCTGCTCGAACGCACGTATAACCAAAGCCGCCTCCCCATTATTCCTCCGTCCTACATGCATGCATTCAACTCAACACAATAGGTCCGATCCCCCATTATTATTTCTTCTTCGAACTATATAGCTCTATGCAAAATTTGAGACAAGCCTTTCACTGAAGTAGCTTTTCATTGCACAGAGTAGGGGCTTCAGTGTATGATACATATCTTGAAATATATCAAACCCTAACTGATGGCAGCACCCTATAAAAAAGTGCTTAACTAAAGGCCACGTGCAGTTGATGATTCCCCCTCTGTTTTTCTATAGTCTTCTTTTTCTTATTTTCTTGACTTCTCCATGTTTTCAATACTTTTTCCATTTCTTCTCTTTCGTTCTTCGTCTCTCCATATCATTTATAATTTCCTCGAATAAGGGGATTAAATAATCCCAGACTGATGTATATGGTTATTTTTAACTTAATTTTCATGACAATGGAAGGATCATACAAACTAAAACAATACATTTGTGGCTATCGTGATTACGACTCTGTTTTATGTTAATAAACATTGACGTCGATCAATTACATTGCAATGTTTTTAAGTCATCTTTATTCTGAAAATCAGATAAAATTCACGAATTTTTTTCATATTCCGGGGAGGAAAACACATCAGGAAAAACTTTCTTGGCCCTGTAGCTTAATTCCTTCGCCACCCCATAGTATTTCAGAATACGGCCAGTCAGCAGTATTCTGAAAAACTATTTCCAGCTAGACAAAAATTGTTAATCTTAATCCTGCCCCTAACTCCCTTCCCCATACTTCCCCTATTAAAGTCTGCGACACAAACTCTATTTTGACTTGGACCGTTTTGTCAATTTCTTACTGGAGTTCTAAATCTTCGGCTTATAATTTTCTTCAAGTTAAAATCAATGTGGGCGAAAATATAATTCCTTTTCATTTCCCTGACAATTCGAGATAATTTGCATCTGCCATCACAACATTGTTTTCCTAACTCCCTCCCCTTTCCCCTCGAAAACCTTGGGAAGTCATGTGGTGCATTCCCAATGTCATATGTACCTAGTTAAAAATATAAGTTGGATATTATTTCCCCCTTCCCTCTGTGTGTGTGTGTGTATGTGTGTGTGTTAGCGCGCGTGTGACACCCGCCACAAATACGATCTGGGGAATTTTGTTGCTCCTAGACCCCCCCCCCTCCCCCCAACACACACAGACACCAAATGCCCCTCGGGTTTAGCGCCCTTGGAGGGTAGGCAGAGGCGGCGCTCTCGTGGGAGCGGGGGGGGGGGGGACCACTTTTGAAGTACCCAAAACGTTTCCCTTTTTTCTGAAAATTGTTCCCTTTCTCTCTTATAGGTGCCCTTTTCTCCTTTTGATAAATGCCCCTAATTCTGTCTAATTTGTGCCCTTTTCTCATTTCATAAGAGCATTTATGCTTCTGGTAGGTGCCCATTTTCCCTTCTAATAAGTGCCCTTTTCCCCCTTCTGATAATTACCCCTTTCCCTACGTAATATGTGCCCTCTTCCTCATAAGTGCCTCTTTTCACCTCTTTTAATTGCCCCTTCCCACCTCTGATAAGCACCCTTTCCTCTTCTGATAAATGCCCCTTTTACCAATATTTCCCATTGTTTCTTACAAAAAGAGCCATATTTATATAGCTTCAAATAATCGGTGCGGCTTAACAGGTACCCATTACTAAACTACAAAGTAAAGCAGTGGGGCTTGAGGCAAGAGGGGCATGCCATGCCCCCCCCCCCCAGCAAAGTATTTGTCATTCCGCTCTCTCGAATATGCCATAATACTACCAAGTAAGGATAATATTTTCCGAAAATTTCCCCGAAACTCTTATAATACATAATGAAATCAAGCATTTATCATACTAAATTATGTTGATATCGATGAAATCCTAAAGAAAAACGACAGAGTTAAAGCACGAATTAAAATATCTTTCGACATTCCCCAAATTAAGTTTCTCTTGTCATTTTCATTATATCGCCGTAAAAAAAAATGCACAAACATAGGACTTCAACGTTAGAAAAAAGTCTGAAAACTTTTGCTCCTCGCTTCGCTCGCACATGGATCATTAGACTATCACACATTACTGCCAGTTAGGGAAGCTGAAACATGTCCAGAACCACAATAAAAAGGAAGAAGATGATGCTTGATATGTATTAATCATGTTCGGGGAGGGGGCAGGACTTCTATTTAGAATTTTCACTTCTAATTTTGACTAAATTATATTCACCGGCTTGCATGCACAAGCTTAAAAATAAACCGACTTTAATTTGTCAAGAACTTCAAGACCCACCCCCTTCCCACTCCCGAATTTTTCACACCCGTAAATAAAAGAACAGCTCACTTATGATCAAATCCTGGCGTATGGCCATATTTTCTCGTGGGAGGGGCTGATGCCTTTCAACCGAGTATCATGTTTGCATGTAATCTAAAAATGAAAATAAATGAATAAATTGCGAGCCAGCGAATTCGCATATTTTTCGTAATGATTTTTTTTCTTTTCTTTTCACCCTCTTTCACCTTCTCTTTTTTCTCTGTTATGTGACTGAAAGGGAAGGGGAGGGGTGTATTCGCGTGTATTGCGAGTATTGCGGCGGGGACCCTTGGACAGGGCCCTTTAAACAAAAAACGTCCTTGAACATTTGTGACCCGGCACCACAAAACCACCAACCCCCCCCCCCGAAAAAACAAAAACAAACAAACAAACAAACAAAAAACATCAACAACAACCAAAAAACAACAACAAACAAACAAACACACAAACAAACAAACAAACAAATCTAATTTTATTCTATTTGGATAGAACAAAGTCTCAGCTTTAAACTTGAAACTTTATAACCCTTTTGATTTAGCGAACGAAAAGAGCTTTTAAGATAGGTTTTACTGGTATCAGTTAGGGAGGAAATGAGCTCTAAAGTTGAGGCCTATATTTGATTTGATCGATTTACATACATACATACAGCGCCTTTCCATATAAACATGCTCAAGGCGCTTTACAATAAGAAAAAGTGAAACAAAGTAATTATTTTGCTCTCCAAGTGCACACAACCAAATTCAATCATAGAGAAAACAAATAAGTCTTAAGATTTCTTTTGAAAGATTCAGCTGAAGGGCAGGAACGAATGTTTAAGGGTAGACTATTCTTATTTTATTTACCAATTATAAAAACATATATATAATAACATACATGATAGCATGAGAAAATAATATTGGAAGGATCGCCCTGCTCAGCCGGGCCATTGCAGCTCAGCTGTTCTACAGAGGGACCATTCAAGCGTGAGGAGCAAGAAAACAAGAAAGAAAATCAATAGAGAGTGAATCAAAAGGCCATAGCAACCGCCATGAAATGAATTGTCGGATTGGGTTGATATTTTGTAGGAGTGTTAAACATAGGTTATTCATTGTATTACCAAGAGTTCAAATTGTGAACTTTAGTCATTCGAAAGTTGTTATGATGCACATGACTCGGAGTGTTCTAAGAACACTCTCCATTCTGGAGAGATTAAGAGCACCTCGGCCGGTGGCCTGACACCTGCACTAGACAATGCCTATTCACTCCGTTGGGATGTCTTTCTTTGTTCCCTGTTACATAATACTGGTTTGTTACCTGTATCGTCCTTCTGTTATCATACACTGAACTTGCAATTTAGCCTATAATTAACTTAAATAGGACCTACTCTTTTCTTGTTCACATTGATTAACCCATGCAATTTGTTTTACATAGAACTTACATAGTCTGGGAACCTTCCCGAAATAGTCACCCCATTTTACATAAATTATGAGATTTTACCCCCTTACAGTTACTTAGACTATCCATGTTATTTACAAAAAGCTTGTCAGCTTGAACCGGGTTTGGCCTGGGCTATTTCTCTACGTCAGGGGCAGCGGAGCGTCTTTCAAAGTGGGGGGGGGGGGGGGGGGGCACCAGCCAAATAGGGCACTTTTTGGGAAAAGGGGGCACCTACAAGGGGTGAACATAAAACGAAAAAAGGGACCATTTTTGTGACATTGTTATTACCCTACAGCCCAGTTAACATGATTAATACATTATCAAGCATCATCTTCTTCCTTTTTATTGTGGTTCTGGACACTGCTTCAGCTTCCCCAATAAATTAGCAGTTGTGTGTGGTGGTCTAATGACTCATGTGCGAGCGAGCGAAGCGAACGAGCAAACATTTTCAGACTTTTTTCTAATGCTGAATTCCTTTGGTTGAGAATCATTTATAGCTATATAATGAAATTGACAACAGCAAATTAATTGGGGGAATGTCGAATTATCTTTTAATTCATACATTATCCCTGTCGCTTTTCTTTAGGATTACATCTATATCAACATACTTTATGCGATCTGCTTGCTTTCATAAGAGCTAGCGAGCGTAGCGAGGGAGTTTTGGGGAGATTTTCAGAAAATATTGCCCTTAATTGGTGTAAATTATGGGCATATTCGAGCGAGCGGAATAAGAATTCCTTTACTGGGGGGGGGGGGGTAGGCATTATGCCCCTCTTGCCTCCAGCTCCACTGCCTTACATTGTAGTAATACATGTATGTGTACCTGCTACTACATAAAGCCGCATCGATACTTTGAAGTTAGATATGGCTTTTTTTGTAAGATACAACGGGAAACATACGTAAAAGGGGGCATTTATCCGAAGAGGAAAGGGCGCTTATCAGAGATGGAATGGGGCACTTATAAGAAGTGAAAAGGGGCACTCATGAGAAGAGGAAAATGGCACATATTAGATAGGAAAAGGGGAGCTTATGAGATGTAAAAATGGCATTTATCAGAAGGGGAAAGTTGGCACTATTTAGAAGGGAAAAGGGGCACCTATCAGAAGTAAAAATGTACTTATCATCAGAAGAAAAGGGCACTTATTAGAGAGATAAGGAGCCAATTATCATATTTTGAAAAGGGGCACTTATCAGGAGGGAAAAAACACTTATTAGAAGGGGAAGGGGCACTTATTAGAAAGGAAAAGGGGCACTTTTAGTAGTAAAAAGGGCACTTATCAGAGAGGAAGGGGGGCATTTTTTCAGATGTAAAAAGGGCACTTTTGGGGTACTTGAAAAAGTGGGAGGGCACTGTGCCCCCTGGCCCCCGGGTGCGCCGCCCTTACTCTACGTTGACTAATTTTCCGACTACTGACAAATGAACGGGCTGCATTCTCTCCGTTTTATATGTTATCATTCCCTGCTTCAGTAGGCTATTCAGGAATGGATAAACAACTGAAAAGGATAGGCTGATGTATGTAAATAATTAGCCACGGCGCAACCTTTACAGCCCGCCCCCCCCCTCCCTTCGAGCTTCTAAATCACTTTGAAATTTTATTGCCATGACAACAAGAATGTCTACAATATAATCCGAAATATTCATCAGTGCACATCCTTATCACAATATAACAAGAAAACAATCTTTTGCCTACTTACTAATATTATTAATAATGTAATTATTATTAGTAGTAGTATCATCGACATCATCATCATCATCACCATAATGACAATTACCATCATGTTGGGGGGGGGGGGGGACATGTAACCCTGTCCCTCTGGATTTGCGATTATAAGACTGAAGCAAGGCAATCAGAAATTACGATTTCCTTCGAATTTCGAACCTTTTACCTACTATTTCATGCACTTTATACTTGTGGGCGCATATATTACTGCACAAAATTCTGATGGAGATTGGGATCTCAATTAGGAAGAGGTCATTGACAGAAAAAGGTGATGGGCAGAAATAATTGAAGTCAATAAGAGCAATATATTTGAAAGGCACGCAATACTTTTAACCTCGTAATAATGATCCAGACTCTCTCGGATATTTGTTTTAACCATGAATGAAAGAAGAAATAAATAATATTTATGAATAAACAATAATACTCTTCATGAGGAAAACATGTTTAAAACGTTATTCAAATCGATGTTCCTCTTGAATTCCCTCGTTAAACGATAAAGCCCACATACTGATTTTGGCCTACCATGAAAATATATATTAAAAATATTTTTAAAAGACAGAGAATTTCGATACTGATAGACTCACTGCTCTTAGTAAATGCTATAGTTTTAGAGTCCCCAGTAAGATAGAACGAAACAATTAGATTGTTATTTACAAGTGTTTTTATCGAAGTATATAAATACAAGAATAGATAGATCTATACGTATTGAGAAAATTTAATACAACGGATCATCATGAATGTGTCCCGCAGACTTGACCTGTCATGATAGTGGTTTGCCGCGTAGAGAAAACCACGTAGAAGTACACAATAATGTAGCCGTAGAGGGGGCTATAGCGTTTTAACGAGTCTGCAGAGAAGACCAAAAATAAATCGCGGCTTTTCAGCACCGGGAGACGGGATCGCTTTTGTCAGACACAGAGTCTTCGTTCCCCAGGGGGTAAAATCCCGGAAGCGAGAAACGCTGTCGCTGATTGGCCGCTTGCGTTCTTTTGTTTAAATCCCCCGTGCTTATGCACCACTACATTTCGCTAAGCTACCTAATGATGCGTTTACGGAAAAAACATATTAAAACGTGTTTTCATACCGTCCTTATTGCTAGGAAAATTTCACTTGATTCTTTTTTATTTTGTCTTTGTCAGGGACATGTCATGTTTATGAAGTCCTGCTTTACAAAACATGTTTGATAGTCCAAAATGTAGGATGACATAATGCTTTTCAAATTGAATGAATGATATCATTCATTATCAGTATCATCTATATTTGTATTTTTACTGTCTGTACATTCACTTGTAATACTATTATATCAAATGCAATCGATTCGTTATCCTTGAATAAGTAAACTATCCTGTAATTATAAGTTTATAACAATTTTTGTATCTTAGGTGTGTATCTGGAAAAATATTGAGCCAAAATAGTTTCTATACTTAGTTTATGAACTTTCAAAACAATATGACTCATAAAAATCTGTAATATATACATAGTTGCCTTAAAAAAATATTACCGTCTATACATATAATGATATATTAAGATGTTAGAAGTATGCAACATAATTTTCTTAAAATTTTCTTGAAAATTATTACGAGGATACCAAAAAACTTTGTATATATATTTTAACATTTGTTCTTATGTAATTTTTTGCTGTTATGAGTTTATTTTCATGATTTTATTGACCATTTTGTTACTTGTTCATTGTTTTCAGGGCCTCATGGAAGACCACCACTATTGGTGATAATGAGTCATCCTGTCTTAATATCAGAAATAAATACATAAATAAATAAACATATTCTAGAGTATGTACAAGAATTCAAATATTTCAGGATTGTAAGTATGCAGTAATGGTGTATTTAAGCAAGCTATAAAAAATTAGCCGATAAAGGAAGAAAAAAAAACCTTTTTAAGTTACATAAATCGTTTCGCAA
Source organism: Heliocidaris tuberculata (assembly GCA_025618425.1). Classification (NCBI taxonomy): domain Eukaryota; kingdom Metazoa; phylum Echinodermata; class Echinoidea; order Camarodonta; family Echinometridae; genus Heliocidaris; species Heliocidaris tuberculata. Next base: position 15,391,503 of record CM046833.1, read on the forward strand.
AATATACCCTCAACATAAAATTGCTACATGCTGCTTTGAAAGCATGATCAAACCCATTTTATTATACGGATCTGAAACATGGGGTAGTAGAAGGGTCTAATTCAAGCTTTTCTCAAAACAAACAAATAAAAACAAACTATATTTCAAACCCAATTTCGATAAAATCCATGGTCAATGTTGTAAACATATGCTTGGTATTAATTGCAAAAGTAGTAACATCGGGGTTATTGCCGAACTTGGAAGATTTCCACTAATCATTGATGTATTAATTAACACTCTTAAATACTGAATAAGAATGCGTAATATTGATAAAGATACTATATCATGTGATAGTAATAACGAAAATAAACGCCAATATGAAATCAAGGATAATTACTGATTGAGAAACATAAAAAAAGATTTTAGATACTGTAGACATCTGTAATAACATAGAAATGTGTGACCATGTTGATTTACAAATGACGCAAAACCACTGTCTCCCATTCTAAGGGTAAACTACAAGATATATTTAATAATCATATAAAACTTGAAGTTTGCCATGATAAAAGCAATGGGGAAGGTAACAAATTGCGGAGTATTCAAAACTTTCATCGATGAAGAAAAATATTTCAAAATTATTACCGATAGAAACAAAAGACAAAACATCTGTAAACTTTCCATAAAAGGCAGATATGAACGCCCTCACAAAATATTAATGAATATACTTTTTTGTGAGGAATGTAGTATGCAGACAGTCTGGGACGAATTCCATTATGCCATGCAATGTGAAAAGTTCACATTTAAGAAGCGAACATTTTTTTTTTTATAATCTTAAACAACCAAATGATAACTTTGAAAACATAACAGTATGGAGAAATTAACATATATATCATAGCACCAGAAGAAGTATTTGCAAATTTTTTGCTATAATTGATCAACTTGGTAACCTTTTATTAATTGTTACTCTCAGACATATCTTTTTAAAGTACTTAAAATGGTTTGAAAGGAAAAAGTATTGGCTCCTTTTCTCATCATCTTACATTACTTGTACATAATATGTATGTATTACGAAACATCATTGTAGTGGATCAATTATTATATAAGTATGTGTTTTTTACTGATATTTTGCTTACGATCTATATTGTTCAGCCTTTGTCATGTGTTATTATTATTATTATTATTATTATTATTATTATTATTATTATTATTATTATTATTATTAATAATATTATTATTATTATTATTATTATTATTATTACCACTATTATCATTATTAGTATTATTGTTGTTTTGATTATTGCGAGATGTTATATTTGAAAAAAAATATTGATAGATATTTCAATGATGTTCAATGTGGAAATACATACACACAAGTACTTAGAATCGATACATCCAGGTGTGATTTGCTTTACCTCTGCTTGGTTGGATACAAACATTAGATGCAGCCTTTAATTCAAAATGAAGAAAAAACGAAGTGTACATTGGAAATATACACAGTAGCCACTGTTCGGTTACCGACTCGCAAATGCAATATAATCATTCAGTGAATTTCAGAAGTGTTGTGAATTGAAATATACATTCAGTATTCTAGCAGAAAGGTTCAGATATATTGCTTAGACCTTCCAATGCAACTCTTTCACCATAAGCTGTTTGGGTTTAAGGTCCAGAGACAAAAAATGCAAAGCCATTAGCATTCCTTCACCTTCTCCTTCGACATCAGATCTTTTTGCATAGCTTATACGTGTTTTGGGGTAACTGTATTGCTACAATGTAATAATTTGTCATTTCTACACTTTCTAGAGAGAGAGAGAGAGAGAGAGAACATTGGTATTTTTTAAAATGACGAATACAAGTTTGTAAGTTTTGCGTCAAACTCACATGTGTGTCATGACCACAGGGACCGTGAACAAGTGCCTCCTGCTTGCGCTATACCAACTGTCAAGCAAAGAGGAGGAAAATGTGTAAACTCAATAATCTAGAACTGATTTAATGGTGATTATGTGGACGCTTTGTATGAGGTTTAAGATATTCTTGACCAACACTAATGCTACAGTAGTCTGTCAAAACAAGCGAGCCTAGTTTATCTATCACCAGAGAAGAGAACTTCTCACACAAAACCACTGTAACAACCCCCAAAATACAATTAAATTCAGCTGCAATATATTCAGTATCACTCGTTACAAAATAATGTGATATGGAAGAAAAGTAGAGCCATTGTGAACATTAGTTTCTGTACCTCAACCCTAAATGGCCTTTGTGGGACAAGTTGAAAAGGAATGACCAAGACATATCTCTTGAACGTGGCTGCAAGAATACTGGATGAATATTTTAGGTTTCATTCTGCTGGAAGTGATTATTCAAACATGATAAATATAATTTACATGCAGCAACCAAAGCAATTTGTAGCAAATTTGGTAATCCTTGATTTATACTTCGTTTTTCTATAGATTTTTAACAAACAATTATATAAAACTACATGTATTATTAGGCTAGGTTTTAGTCCGAGTCTTTAAATTGACACAGCGAAAGAAAAATACACTTCAAAGTTTCAAACATTACATGTTGCCCATCTTTATTGTATTCAAACCTGTAACAATGCAGACGAGCTCATTTCTTGGGAAATACACGTTCAAGTAAAAACTCATCACATATCCAGGGTGTGCCCACACATCTGACCAGCACTGTATACTATGAGTTTAATACCTTTTCCAACATTGTTATGTACGTTTGGTAAATCTTAGTATTTTAGTGAAGTAATTACCTGAAACTCTAAGAACAAAAGTTATAGGAACTTTTGTCTCAGCCGTTCTTTTATCGTAGACCCTCGATCTCAATGAAATGTAGAAAACTAGAAAGAACTTCGGAGTGTATGGCAGACAAATATTTCCATGAGATATAACGCAGGAAAATAATCCCCAAGAAGAGACCGTGCATTGTATTGTTAATAGGTACTGATGGGTTGTATGAGTAAGCCTACTGGAAATCTATCTTGTATTTTGGATAAATAACATCTATTCCCGCTTTTGTGAATTAACCAACTGTGTCAACTGGGCAACTGAATAAATGTTAACAATGGAAATTCATGAACAATATATCCAGCTTGGATATGAAATAAAAAATTGAAAATTATTTTCAAAAGTTCCTAGCGCTCGATATCGAATTACTTATAAGTCACAAGAGACATGACAACGCGTATCTTTGAGGGGGTGCAGGATAGCCCCCCTCTAATAATCACCATATTACTTCATGTTATAATTTCCGTAATGTAATAAAGTAAAAAATGCATAAAATACGTGATACCAGAATCATGATAATAGGAATATGTGCCCCGTGCACCATGACCTTCAAGATATAATTTATTAAACATTATTAACATAATTTATTAACTCTTTCAGTGCCGATGGCACGTATATGACAGATAGACTTGTCATTTTCATTCACCAATTGCTCGACCACAGGAAAGTTATATGGTGGTCAATGTATGTCAAAATTTTGAGAATAAATCAAGCATTATAAATATATGATTATAATTATATGCTACCATATAAAATTTCAGAGAAAATTGCAGATTTTCAAAAAGATATTACTTTTTTTCAACATTAAACAATAGTAAACAAATGAGAAATCAAAATATAATGGACAAAAAAGAAATTCAAATGTAATTTTCAATAATTCTTATGCATAAAGTTGGGTAAAGTAATAATGTTTGGTGTCATAAGAAATGGTAATAAATTTCCTACAAGTTTTGTACACAATATTTTGTGAAATGATAGATGGTTAATGAAGTGCAGAAATTTGAAAAGTAAGCATTGATCACATTTTGGTAAAATTTTGAAGAGAGCTAAACCAATTGGCACAGTAAGAGTTAAATATCCTGAACTTTTTGTCACGCAGCATATTGAAGGGTACAAAACGGGAATATCTACAAAGGCTGTGCGCTTAACCTTGTCATACTTGATCGCGTCCGAGCCACCTTGTCAATTGATGGTATTGAATTGTCTGATTTTTGTTTGTATTTGCTTCTATTTTCATTCGAGAGACAAATGCCAATAACAACTGGAAGCTAAACTAACTAAACATACATGAAAATAACCGAATTGAAATGATTTTTAGGAGTGAACTTATGTTATTGGACTTTCATTGCTTTTTATGATCTTTAATTTTTATTCTTCATAGGCCCTACAATATAGGTGCAAATTCACCTGGTACATTGTACTTAACCCGTTGGCTACAGAATTATCTTATTCCCATAGGCTTAATACAGGGGCCACCCGGTTCCAGTAGTCAATGGGTTAAATATTTTTGCCACCACAATGCTGTCTTACCATTAGGTTTTTAGATGATTTGTAACAACTAATTTAGATTGGGATTTTTTTTTTCGAATGATAAAATATACAAATTAATTAATCTCCATAAAGGACTTATCATATTAAGAAGTTATACACAATAAAGTACTATATTAGTAACTTGAAAAAGAAGAAGAGGAAGAAGAAGAAGAAAAAAAAAGTCACAAGTGTTTTAAAAAATATTATCATGAAAAGCACATGAGAAGATAAGATGAAATATCATCTTTCGAACAGTATATTTAAAGAGAAGGTTGAGTTTCTTTAATGGTAAAAATTGTGAACTTAAAAAAAAAATATTTTGGGGGACAATATGATAGTAGCCATGTCAAATAAAAATGATTGCTCTTAGAATGTCTTATGTCATATATAACTGATAATAGCTTAAACTCTGGAACAAGTTTTGATACCACGGGTGTAGTCCCATATACCCCTATCTATGTGCAGATACTCATAGGCCTCTTTTCGATTTCCAAGAAGAAAGTCAATGTGTTATCGTTGTGAGGAGTGTCCTCAATATACCGTTATTCTTTTGTTTTATATAAAAAAACCCACTCCAAGTACCTTACAGACAGTTTCTTCATAGTGCATCTCACGATCAGTCCTCAATATCATCTTATTTTTTTCTATGGTGAGCTCATAATTCATCGTTGATGAAGGGTAATGTGTTAGGCTTACTTGGCTCATGAATATGAAATGAATGAATACAGCAAATAGTAAGCATGCAGCTGTCTTGCCGTTCGACCTTTCCAATTTATACATTTGGTTTCTTTCTGCAACATCCATGAAAATATTTCAAAAGAAATCTCAGATATTCAATGCTTCGTGCCTCATTATGTTCATGATCGTTTTCAGTGTAGTTTTCAAACACCAAAATGGTGTCTTCTGGAACGCCGATCCGAGAATGAAGACGTTCACGCTGAGTTTCTTTCCCTTGTGCCTCCTTGTTTGTAGCCACAATCATCATTTGTTTATCTGGAAAAAAGGTTATTGATATGTTAGCATAAGCATAGGCATACATTTATAACCTTACCAGTGGCCTGGATACGAAAGCTTACAATATGAAGATAATATAGGGGGATGGGGGTGGCCTGTACAATCAATTTCAGCCGAGATAAAACAAAAACAAAAACAACCCCCCCCCCCAAAAAAAAAAAAACAAAAAACAAACAAAAAAAACAAACAAACGGAACTTGGATTTGCATTTGTTATCATTATTTGGATTATTATGAATACCATAGTTTCAAAACGTGACTATCATTGTCTTTATCTTTGAACATATCCATTATGTAAGCAGTTACCAGAAAACCTATCATTTTCCATTAATAACGTACAACTGCATGTGGCCATATCCTGATTTTGAAAATATCTCAAGAAAGTCCAGCATGGCCTCTTGTCCTGCAGAATTAAAACTGTAAGTTAGAAAAAAAAGGAAAAGATTAGAGGAAATCACTACACGCATCCATTGGCGTAGACAGGTCCTCAGATGTGGGGGGTATGATTTCCCTCAAGGACCATACATATATATATATATATATATATATATAATTGTAAGGAAATAACATATACAACAGCTTTGGCAACTCTTGTGGAAATAAATAAAATGTGAAAGGAAATTATATATAAATATATATATATAGGACCGAGGGTGTGTGAGGGTGTGTAAACCTGGGGGGTCATTCACTAACTGGGATCGATATCATTCCTAAAATCAATTTTCGGGATTGATTTCATTCCCAGCTTAAAATTAATTCCACCTTACTGATTCACTAAATCGCTTTTAGGATGGAATCAATTTTATCATGAATATATATGAGCGCAAATGAATATTTACGAGCGCACGCATTCCAACCAAACAACGTACTCAAATTTCAGTCACCGCCCCTCAGTCACCCGACCTAATTCTCTACTTAGCGCGTAGCTAGTGCGCGTTACCTAGCTACTGCATTAATTGCGCGCACGCATCGACTGGACATACACAGGGCTAGGGCCTATGGCTAGGGCAATGTATTCAAAATTTGTGAGGTCGCAACTACATTATAATATAAAAACAGGGAAACATAATTCTGATGGGGTTCCATTTGCAAAATTTCACAATGAACATCTATTTAATAAGCTATACTTTTGATAGGAGCGAACGTAGCGAGCGAGCATTTTGGCATATTGGCTCTACTTCACTTTGGATTAGGGCACATGTTATGGGAAAGGGGAACGTGGTACTTATCATGGGGAAAAGGACACTTATTAGAAAAATAAATGTGTAGAAAAGGGTAGAAAAGACAGTTATCAGAGGTGAAAAGGGGCATTTATAAGAACGGAAAAATGTTCTTATAAAGTAGAAAAATTAAATCAGTGCCTATATATTACAAAGGAAAAAAAAACTGACTTGTTACATGAAAAGGGATCAAAGGGATTAAAAGGTATAAAATGCTCTTGTTGAAATAGGAATATTTAACAAAGGTAAGGTGAGGGATGAGGTGTAATTATCAAAATGGGCACTTATAAGAATATGGAACGGGAACTTATTGGACAGAAAAATGAGGGTACTTACCTGAAGTTAAAGGGAAAAGGAGGGGCACTGTGCCCACATGCAACCCCCAGAGCGGTGCTTCTGACCGGGTCTACATGTTATGATTGTTATTTCATCATTCTTCTGTGTATAGTTGGGTGATGATGACACAGGTCATCATCCTCGATAAATATTAGGGGTGCTGTATTCCCTTTTTCCCCACCACATTCCATTTCTGTGACTATATTTTCCTTTCACTTTTGAAAATTGTTAGTATTACCAATAACATGAGTGTGGTAAAATTGCATTATAAAGGAAAGTTACCGACTGAACCTTCTAAATCGAGAATAATTACATGTAATTTGATCTAAATTATTTTTCTGCATTAGAATGCATATATGACTTTGAAAAAAAAAACACCTCAAAATATATTTGGGGATGGTAAAACAGGCCACCCCCACTTCATTTTTTACAAATTATACCTCCACATCCCTCCCAGATCAACACCCATGTTTGTATAATTTGAAGTAGATGATTTTCACTTTCTAGTAGTATAAAAATATATCGGGAAAATCAGAAGCAACGACATATATTTATCTACAACATATAATAGAAATGTATATTTTGATTTTTTTTTGGCGGGGGTTAAACCTGGGTGGGGGGGGGGGGGGGGGTGGAAAGTTTGTACACACCACCCCCCACCTGAAAAGTTTGGGGATGCATACCCCACCCCCCCCCCCACCCCCTGTTATCTACGCCCCTGCACGCATCACTTGTATTTTTGACATAAGAATTTTCTGATATGCTCTTTTGCGTCAGTCAAATCAATTTGTATCTGGGCCCCGTTGCATAAAACTTACCATTAACGGTAACTTTGCCATCAATGGTAACTCCCATGGAAACCTTGATTTTGATTGGCTGTTGAGTGATGTTACCATGGTAGTTACCATTGATAGCAGAGTTACCATTAATGGTAAGTTTTATGCAACGGGGCCCTGGTATGAATAGGTAGGTTATATAAATACAGACGCCCTCTAACGTAACTCACCATGATGATTGTACATAAAAAAGAAGTCTTTTAAAGAATGTAAATATCTGCCTGAAATTAACTTATTCCGAGGATTCCAGGTAACAGAATATCGAGGAAGTAGTACTGATTATGACTGACTTAACAAGGGTAAAGAAGAATCTAAGGTATCTGAGACCTTTATAGGCAAACATGAAGCGGGCCGGGAATAGAAGGCCACATTGTTAAATAAAACATATGTTCATTGAAAAATGGAATTGGTAGAAATATTCAAATTGCGAATGGAGCATACAATTCTATTGACAAGAGATATCGATTACAAAATCCATTTAAACATACCAAATGATAATCTAAAATGCAAAATAAATAAATAAAATGGGAATATAATTACGTAAAATTTGAAATGAAAACTGGGCAATGCACAACTCTGCCGTTCATTATCTTGTCATTAGGATTAAGTCCACGTCTGCCACCTAAAGAAAGAAAAAAAAAATCAATATTCATTTATAAATTTCCTTGAACGCTTAAGGTGCCAAAAAGATCTTATCATAGTACTTACAGAACTGAGGTATCAAACTGTCTTTTATCTGCTTCAGTGAATAGTCCTTCATTGGTCTATTGTCTATGAAGTGTATGTGGTCCGTAAAACAAAGTTTTGGTACCCATACAACTGTGAACAGTTTCGGCGGCAACGGTTTCGTATTCGCCTGTGTAGAAAAATATCAACCAAAATATCATTATTTGGTGTGTCATAAAGCAGTAAAATGAATTCTAATTTTTAAAATCGTGAAAAAAAATTAACCACTTTCAGAGATTGATTGAAAATACAATTTTCCCAGTCATTGAACATTACATTGTCATGGATGAAAATCAGCAAAGTATGCTCTACCCGAACCCTCATTACTACAGGTCTGGCACAGTCACTCTGAGAGAGATCAGCCCATATCAGAAGGGCATCGATTCCCCATCGAACATTTAATTTGGAACTGTACATTAGTCGTCAACAAAACGTGAACATGAGGTCGAAACTTTCGATTATAATTTTTTTAGAATATGTAAAATTCTAGATGTATTTCATGAACACGATGCCAGTTATGATCAACAAATGATGATAAATAATTTCACAACAGCTTTTCTTCTTTTCTTGTATTTATAGCATCTTTTGTAGACACCAATCAGACAAGGGGTTTTCTGTCAATTTCGTTGATACCTTAGCGGTTTTAAAATATTTTTTATTTTTCGATTTACTTACCCCTCATGGCAAAGTTCAGTGAATTGATGAAAGCGGATTTTCCAACGGCCATGACTCCAAAAAGTCCAATATTGATCACAGTTGGCAGTGTTTCCTCCCAATCTATACCTGTATTTTGCCCAGGCCTATAGTTTTTCTGCTTCTCTCTTTAGATCATTCAGCTCTGTTTCGACTTCATCGGGAAAATGGAAAGCCAACTTAATACAATATTATAATTGCAGTCTTAGAAACAGGTGCGGTACATTTTTATAATAAGAAGAACATGTATATTAAAATGACTTCCCTCTCTCTTTATAGATATATTATGTGAGTAAATAAAAAGGAAACCCATATTCAAAGCCTAACATCTTAAAAACTAAATAACCAAATCAAATCTCTGAAATAAGTTTTCTTTGGCTTGTATTCATTGATTGGATATACTGCTCACCCATATGCGATAATGGTTGACTGGGTGACTTTTAAAAGCATGTCAAAATCGTCTTTGCCCAAGTTTGGGATGAATGGTGATCTGGAGTTACTTTCATTATTTGTAAGTGTATTATCTCGAATTGGGACCATTCAACCAAATTGCCAATTCATTCAAAACTTGGGCAGAGGCCAATTTTACATGAATCAGGAAAAATGCTACATAAACTGTTTAACTGTCCATTGTCAGATTTTATTGATTAGGGTGTCAAATTAAAGAAAGCATGATAGGCTACAATGTGAGTATCTTGTATTTCCTATATATGTATTGATTGCAACGATATTTAGGGTTGAAGTTAGGTTCCCTTCTTATTGACTCACTCTTCATATATTTCTATATGTATATAAGAAAAAGTCATTAGATTTTAACGGATTCAACTTTGGGCATAATTATTGTTAATGTGGTATAAGGATTTTGTTTTACAAGAATGCCCATTAAAGGGCTCCTAACATTGCGTTTTCAAAATATACGTCTCGGTCACGGCGAACTTCTTTAGAGTGAAAATCTAACTGATTCATAAATGTTTCCATGCTCGAGAATTAAATATCACGCCTAAACGTCGCCCCAAGCTTATACTTACTACCATCTGCATCATTTGGCTGAGCTTCTACTTCTTTTAAGGTCGTCAGGCCTAGAAAAATATCTTTCACATAGGTCATTCCTGCCAGCCTCCCTCAAGGTGTGTCTCGGGGCCTCTTCCTGTGTATAGGACGTTTGTGTTTTACGCCAATCCCGGAACAATTTTAAGGTTCCGCCGTGTGCTCCATTGTCTTTGCTTTCGGCTTTGTAGCCAGGAAAAGGAATTCCAAGTGCCGTCCCTAATCAATACACTTCTTCAGCTGAACTCATTTCTATGGCAATGGCTTTCAGAATATCATCGAAATCTTCCATCTTCTTTGAAAAAATGCTAGATATATGAGATTTACAAGCAGAAAATAACATGGTTATTCAATATCAATGTAAGCTAGAACGGGCAACGTGTAAATATTAATTCGGGAACAAGTTCTACAAGTTTTAAACATGACATGACTCTACGGGCTGCTTCTTTCTGTCATCACATTCTCTATAGCACGAATGCCGTCATTCAAACAAGAAAGCAAACCAAAGTTCTTCGCTACGCTTTTCAACGGATGTCAATGAAATTTACTTCTGTTTGCTTCATACAGGCCAATAGCTTCCAGCCACTGATTTTAAAGAAAGGCCCTGCTTTCTGCATGAGGTATAATTGTTTTAAAAATGTTTATTTCGAGAAGTGCCCTTGGTTATAAGAAATAATTAAATTCTTGTCTTTGAGAACCATTCTCCTGCAACAAGCTTGCCATTATAATCAGAACTATGAATATGGTATGAAGTTAGCTGGAACCGGGAAAACGATTTTTCCTTTAAATAGTCATAATTTGAACTGCACAAAATAATCGAAGCATTATACACACAACAACTGTTGTGTGTATAAGGAATGCTATTTTATAGAAATTGATACTTTTCTAAATTCCAATTCTTGCTCCCTTAAAAGCATTTACCTGTCATTTGAAAGCCAAAACATATCGTGCTATCTTATATATACAAACGAAATGACATTTTTGGAATAATATTAAAACGTTAAGATGGATTTATTTAAACGTGTAAGCGACGAGTATTTATCAAACATAAACGTGATTGAAGGAATTATTTTCAGTCTTTATATCAATTATCAAATCAATTTATAGATAAACAATACCTAAAATAAAGAGTACATTTTTAGTAAATTTCTGTGCATTCAACTGGTAACGTTAACGTTTTCACAAAACATTTATTGTTCTGTTTCGTTGGAAGGGCAAGCATGAATGCCCAAATCCAGAAAATATTTTCATAACCTTCAGGGGAGCTTGACTTTTTATAATAGTAGGGCATTGACAAAAATATTTTTTTTTATATTAGCAGGCGGGTCAGCCACGAAACCTATTCAAATGACTTAAAAACAAATAGAAATATGTGAGTACAGTGGTGAAGCTTTGGATTTTGAAGTGGAGAATGTGCACTGTAATGTGCAGAATTGCAATTGAATCAAGTGACCGGGGTAAGGCGCTATATAAGAAACAGCTGTTATTATTCTTCTTCTTATTATTATTGTGTAACCAGGCGTCTGGTTGCAAGACTAATTATTCTATTTCATTTTTGTGCCACGTGAAATGCTGTATTTCACCCAACGCTATTTATGCAAATATCTTTAACACGTGACCCCCACCACCCGGTTAAGTTAAGACTACAAATTATGTAAATATACTTGAAGTCGTGAAACCCGTTCGGCTCCTCGCAGTCCGTCTCACGATTTCAACCCTCAAACATCTTCTCCTCTGCCTCCTGTTTTACAGGTAAATTATCATATTTTATATTATATTTCTTTTGAACCATGTACTATGTTCTTTTATCTAACTTTGTGCAGTTGTAATGAAGTATGTATGAATGTGTCATGATTAGTGATTTTTCTGTACTTTAAGGTAAGAAATCAAAGTCGAGAAAGTAACTTTCTTGTAACCCACGGAAATGTTATATCGTGTACCGGTGAAGGGGGCTTGAATATATTTTTTTATTCGTCATTTCCAACTTTGGGGAAAAGTTTAGAATAACCGTCATATCCCACATTTGTAAGCCTTTCTAGTTGAGATATATGGATGTATCAATACTTTCTCATTCTGGAAGTAATACGTAAATTATATATTGTTTTAGTCTATCTTGTATTTTGGAGGATATAAGTACGATTTCTTGTAGTCGATTTGATAAACTTTTGGGGCGAATCCATCTCGGAAGGGGACGACCTCCGAACGTACAATGAACCCATTGATACGGCTAGTCTGTGATGTCGTGCTGTTCGTACACGATGTCTCTAGTTATTATACATCTTATTCTGGTAGGATGTCATAGCAAAATTTCATGATATCGTTCTTGCTACCAATAATTATGATGTACTATTTGTTAGTGTGGAATTGATTTATAACTGTGTAGTCATTGACCAAATGTGTAAAGAGGGTCTGCGTATTTAGACTTAGTGCGCCCGCAATGGGAGAGAGAGGTGCCCCCATCCCGTGAGCACGAGGAAAGGAATTTTATTATTTATACACTTATGAGTTCGCCGTGAAGACGGTGGTCAATGAATGGGGTCTTTTGATTTATTTGCTATGTTTGAGGACATGATCTTATCGGTTGGAACGATTGGGCTTTAGCCATCGTTATATGATATTTCTGTTTATGGTGTATCAAGGGGATACCTCCTTGGTTGTACAATACCGATTACAATGCTCTTCGAATGCTCTTGTACATAATTGTATATATATTTAGAACATGTATACTCGTATCAGTAGAGTTAATGCAAAAGTATATTTACTAGTCGGGTTGGCCTGCTATAGCATTATGGTCAGTATATGGATTAGGGTAAATGGTATATTAGCACTAACTGATAATGTATTGATTTCTAAAATTACATGTATGTTCCTTTACAATGATTATATAATAGCAGACACAATAAGTATGATAATAATAATGATGATAATAATAATAATAATAATTACAATCGTAATGATAATGATCATAATAACAATAATAACAATAACAACAATAAGACAAGTAATAATGATAATAACCAGGATGAATCCAAGTTCTTAGTATTTTCTTCAGGAAATTAATATTATATCCCCTCTTCATTTCTTTGTGTAAATAGGTATACCGTATAATAATGATTTGCTTAGATAATGGTCAGTACTTGTTAGTGTGTATATATATATATATATATATATATATATATATATATATATATATAGTAAGGAAGGGGCGAGTTGGTGGTAGTGAGTTAGGATCAACACATTGTGTTTGTATTATAGACGTAAAAGGCGCATGTGTTTATAATGTATCTTGTTTATATTTGTTTAGTATATGTTTGCTAATAAAGGCAGTCCGTCTCACGATTTCAACCCTCAAACATCTTCTCCTCTGCCTCCTGTTTTACAGACTCTGCTCTCAGCACAATTATTTCTTGGTACCCTGCACATTCATGTTATTTACGAGGGCTACAATTGTAAAGGTTAAAATAGCAGTATTCAATTCGATACAATTAGTGTCGTTAGATAACGTATACTGAATAACACTGAACGTGGAAAGACATTCATTGGGCCAATTTGTTCGAAGATTGCAAATTTGACCCGTATTGTCTTATGTCCTGACGGTGAGCTATATAACTCGTTCTCAGTAGCTTAAATATTGGATGATCTAAAACTAATCTTTAATTAGAAATTAAAATTTTTATTGTCCGAGTATATGTGCCGTTTTGGACGAGTTGTACTTGACAATTTATTTTGTAATTGCATGAAAATTGAAAGTGCTGAAATATATTTTATCTTCTAGTATGACATTATCCAAAGAGTGAGTTCATTTGGATTACATTTGTAAAAGTGCTCAGTTCACTGAGAGCTATGCAGCCGCATTACCCACACGGAATGCTCTATAATGCAGCCAGCATTGCCATTTTGTCAGGGCGTAAAGCCCGAGAGGGAGACGCCACTTGCGTGCTCGCCTCCTGACGCCAGTCGTTTCTGGTATTAAGACATGAAGAATTATCTACACTCTAAAAAGAGTTTGGTAAAATCCGACCCTCTTTGGGTAAATAGAAAGGGAACATGCATGCTTCCTAGGTAAAAATGAACCAAATATTCGGTAAATTTTACCCAACAAAGATGCATGTTTCCTTTTTTTTTTTTAAACCGAAGTTCAGTACAATTTTACCCAGCTCTTTTTTGGGTGTAAAGGCTAAAAGACTTTTCATCATAGCAAACAGTACAATAATAAAAATTCACGTCTAAGTGTATTTATTTAGGAATAAATATTTATCTGATATATGCCATATTAACGTTCTCTTCTGTAAAATGAAGATTAACAGCTATCGACGATGCCTTTTGCATCACAAGATACAGCCAAACAATGTAAACAGACAAATATGTCCGTTCGCGATATTTTTTAGACTCATATCTAAAATGACTTCTGAACCTTACATGACATTTATCTTTGTTTTGAAATAGCAATATCTATACTTTTCACTGTATGGTGTATTCTTCACTAGTATCTCATCCGTGAATCCATTGCGTGTGTCATAAATCACATGCACGCAATGGACTCACGTGTTTGATAATTCACAAACTTTAATCCATTTAAGGTCTACAATGAACTTTGATCAATTTATTCAAATCATAGAATCATTTAGGAAAAGTCATATTGTAATATACACAATTACTACTACATATATGTTATATCATTTTGGAGCCTAATTCAATAACCCTTTTCTTTTTTTGTCGTTAGATCTAAGACATAATGATACCACCCATATGAATCCTGGATCCGCTATTCTTTTAGTTTAGCATGGTTATGTATATAAATGAATGGACGAGATGAACAAGCATTTTAGAGTGAACAAGTTATATAGTATAGACATGTATGTGTTGTAAAGATTCAACAGTGGCCATAAAGGATTCATCCTACTAATATAATAATCAGCACAATACCGAAATGGTTTCAAATTTTTTTATAATCATGAAGCACTAACTAAAATTTCTTAATTGGCTTCAAACAGTTTCCTTATCGTGCTTAATATGGGTAATCACATTCGTAACCGAATGAAAAGTCAAGTATTTGTTTTACTGTTTGGAAATTCGTCAGCATGTGCACTAGATTTCCATTTTTAAATACGGTTACGAATCAAAAGTACACTTGATCTTACTTAATCTTAATAATTCTCTATGCTTACCTGCTATATTTCAAGTTTAACTGTTGCTAAGCTTATCACACCTATTTATGTTATCCAAAGCCGCCCATGAACTTGCTAAAATAGAGAAGGATGAAAATTATATTCTCAAAACAAAAATGCAATTCCAGATAGCACATTTGTGCACAATGTGGAGCTACAAAAGCTCAAAGAGATGTCAAACGTACCATGTGCGGGGAAAACCCATCGATCTCTACCACGTGGATAAAGCAACGTCCTCTATTTTTTTTATGCGACTGTACTATTTCAATACAAATTTTTGCATTTTTAGAATCAAATAATTCAACACTGTGAAATCTTTCCCCTCAAATTAACTGCACAAACAGGCAAAACAACTTTATTTTTTTTACGAATTCCACATTTATTATGAAAATTAGTATAATGTATTTTTCCCCCAAAAAATCAAATCACGCATCTTTTCAATAGGTCGAGTACACTGGGATCGTACATTATACACGGTGATCCACGTACTGCGTTTGAGTATTAACTTGGTTTGGTCTTGTCTGCTACACATAACTCAATAAATCAAGCAGGGAGAAAGGGGGGGGGGTGTTAAAATGTTTGTTTGAATAATGTATAGTTGGCCTAATGAAGGAGAAATAAGCTGAACGAGGCTATAATGTATATATATATATTTTTAGCCCTTCCACAGGGTTCCTTTATTAACAAATATCATACATAAAAATATACAAGAAAAGGTATATATATACATGCAGAATTTCAAAATGATATTTTTGGCCATTCTAAATACAATATGAACATACATTTGCAAAAATTAATTATATGTATAGCAATTTCTTTTCTAAATGTTACAGATTTACTTGGTTAAAAAAAAATAGTAAAGTAAATAAATAACGCACATATATATATATATATATATATATATATATATATAATTATATATATATATATATATATAAGAAAACACAATCAGAAACATTTAGTAAACTGTGACTACTTTTTTCATAAATTTCTTTTCTTTCAGATTTGTTTTACATATATACTTTTCCATATCATAATAACATTTTATCGCTGAAATGATGTGTTCAAAAACTGGCAAACAGTTTTTGCATTTGGCTGCAAAAATTTCTTTCCTTACTACAATCAAAATACAGTTGAGGGCACTATTATTACGTCCATGAAACCCAAACAATTTATTTTGATTTGTAAGCTTAATGTGTACAATAGTACGGGATAGCCAAAGCTGAAGTTTTGACCATATTTCATTTGAATAAATGCAAGAACAAAATATATGCATAATTGTTTCTTCACTGTTATTACAAAATGTACATAGGTTATCTGTTACTAATTTAAATCTGAACAAAGCATCTTTCATGTAAAGAATTCTATTCAGCATCTTGATTTGAAACCACCTCATGTTTATATCAACAGTTTAATGGTAGGGAATTTGGTAATAAGAACTCCATATGATACTGTTTAGGTCAAACTCCTTTTTCCATTT
The DNA here is from genome assembly GCA_025618425.1 of Heliocidaris tuberculata. Classification (NCBI taxonomy): domain Eukaryota; kingdom Metazoa; phylum Echinodermata; class Echinoidea; order Camarodonta; family Echinometridae; genus Heliocidaris; species Heliocidaris tuberculata. The sequence continues at coordinate 15,408,326 of CM046833.1, forward strand.
TGTAAGACTTTTACATTCCTTTATCTTATGTTTCAAGAACGAATGATAAATATGTGAACAACCCCTTTTTCACGTTCAGTATTAAAAACAATGCATCAGGGATAATACATGTAGGTTCCATGATCTTTGGTATGACATTTTTATTAAAACCAAATCGAATAGCGTTACACAAGCCATAATATTGAAGAAAGTTTACTTGTACATTGTATTTATGTTGAAAATCAAAATATGGGAGAAATGATCCATCTGTTTTCAAAACATCGTTTACAAATCGTACCCCCTTAGTACACCAAGACTTAAAATTAACTACATTATTATTGACTTGTATTCCAGGATTTTTCCAAAGGGGTTGACATGCAATATCATCTACAATGGATTGAGTAAGATCTGAAAATGCTACTAATACTTCTTTCCAAAATGGGTTGCGCATTGAAATGGCTAATTCTCTGTAATGTTCAGCCCCCATGAATAACTGAATAGATGTATATGATGGAGGCAAGAATGATTGGAACATATGTAAAGTCAAATTTTAATTACATGGACAACAAATAAATCTTCCTATCCATGATATTTTGAGTAATTTAGAATGCATAAAAATGTCAGTCATTTTTACCCCACCATCACTGTATAATTGGCACATTTGTTTTCTACTTATTTTATCAGGTTTACCATGCCATATGAATTCGTAAAAAACATCGGTTAACATCATTAATAATTTCTAATTTTGGTTCTGGAAGAGATAAAAGCAAATAATTCAATTTGGGTACTAATAAAGATTTTACTATGGTTACTCTCCCTAAGGGAGTCAATGTTCTTTTTAGCCATATCGCCATCTGACGTTTTATCTCTTTAAACTTTTCTTGATAATTGTGATTAACCATTTCTGCTAATTTAACTGAAAAGTCTATACCCAGGTACCTAAAATATCCTTTTTAGGTACCTGGGAACCACAATAAAAAGGAAGAAGATGATGCTTGATATGTATTAATCATGTTCGGGGGTGGGGCAGGACTTCTATTTGGAATTTTCATTTCTAATTTTGACTAAATTATATTCACTGGCTTGCATGCACAAGCTTAAAAATAAACCGACTTTAATTTGTCAAGAACTTCAAGACCCACCCCCTTCCCACTCCCGAATTTTTCACACCCGTAAATAAAAGAACAGCTCACTTATGATCAAATCCTGGCGTATGGCCATATTTTCTCGTGGGAGGGGCTGATGCCTTTCAACCGAGTATCATGTTTGCATGTAATCTAAAAATGAAAATAAATGAATAAATTGCGAGCCAGCGAATTCGCATACTTTTCGTTATGATTTTTGTTTCTTTTCTTTTCACCCTCTTTCACCTTCTCTTTTTTTCTCTGTTATGTGACTGAAAGGGAAGGGGAGGGGTGTATTCGCGTGTATTGCGAGTATTGCGGCGGGGACCCTTGGACAGGGCCCTTTAAACAAAAAACGTCCTTGAACATGTGTGACCCGGCACCACAAAACCACCAGAAAGTCCCCCCCCCCGAAAAAAACAACAACAAACAAACAAATCTGATTTTATTCTATTTGGATAGAACAAAGTCTCAGCGTTAAACTTGAAACTTTATAACCCTTTTGATTTAGCGAACGGAAAGAGCTTGTAAGATAGGTTTGCTGGTATCAGTTAGGGAGGAAATGAGCTCTAAAGTTGAGGCCTATATTTGATTTGATTGATTTACATACATACATACAGCGCCTTTCCATATAAACATGCTCAAGGCGCTTTACAATAAGAAAAAATGAAACAAAGTAATTATTTTGCTCTCCAAGTGCACACAACCAAATCCAATCATAGGGAAAACAAATAAGTCTTAAGATTTCTTTTGAAAGATTCAGCTGAAGGGCAGGAACGAATGTTTAAGGGTAGACTATTCTTATTTTATTTACCAATTATAAAAACATATATATAATAACATACATGATAGCATGAGAAAATAATATTGGAAGGATCGCCCTGCTCAGCCGGGCCATTGCAGCTCAGCTGTTCTACAGAGGGACCATTCAAGCGTGAGGAGCAAGAAAACAAGAAAGAAAATCAATAGAGAGTGAATCAAAAGGCCATAGCAACCGCCATGAAATGAATTGTCGGATTGGGTTGATATTTTGTAGGAGTGTTAAACATAGGTTATTCATTGTATTACCAAGAGTTCAAATTGTGAACTTTAGTCATTCGAAAGTTGTTATGATGTACATGACTCGAGGTGTTCTAAGAACACTCTCCATTATGGAGAGATTAAGCGCACCTCGGCCGGTGGCCTGACACCTGCACTAGACAATGCCTATTCACTCCGTTGGGATGTCTTTCTTTGTTCCCTGTTACATAATACTGGTTAGTTACCTGTATCGTCCCTCTGTTATCATACACTGAACTTGCAATTTAGCCTATAATTAACTTAAATAGGACCTACTCTTTTCTTGTTCACATTGATTAACCCATGCAATTTGTTTTACATAGAACTTACATATAGTCTGGGAACCTTCCCGAAATAGTCACCCCATTTTACATAAATTATGAGATTTTACCCCCTTACAGTTACTTAGACTATCCATGTTATTCACAAAAAGCTTGTCAGCTCGAACGCAGCCGCCGGGTTTGGCCTGGGCTAATTCTCTACGGCAGGGGCAGCGGAGCGTCTTTCAAAGTGGGGGGGGGGGGGCACCAGCCAAAAAGGGCACCTTTGGGGAAAAGGGGGCACCTACAAGGGGTGAACATAAAACGAAAAAAGGGACCATTTTTGTGACATTGGTATTACCCTACAGTCCAGTTAACATGATTAATACATTATCAAGCATCATCTTCTTCATTTTTTAATTCAATTTCAATTTTTTTTTTTCAATTCAAGCGTTTTTATTTCTCATGTGTCCATAAAACAAAACAAAACAGTACAATGTAAACATAACGATAGTATACAACAATGGAAATAAGTTGGCAATAAATATCAAGTACATGTACGAAACCTGACATGATTATACAAGAGATAATAAGAAAACATGAGAAATGAGGAACTAAAAGAAGCAGAGCTTGTCAAACATAGTCCCTCGGTGATTAAGTACATTTGAGAGTTATAGAATCAGAATCAGAATGAATTTGTACATCCAAAATATGGAGCATTGCACATTGCCTTTAAAAAAAATATATAGGATTAAAGTATAAAATAAATAAAAGAAAACAAGGCTACAAAAAAGGGGGAAAAAGAAGGAAAAACAAAAGGTCGAAGGGAGAAGGAGAAAGAGAGAGAGCATAAGGGAAGAGAGAAGGAAAAAGGAGAATAAACAAAAGGCATGGATGCTGACAAAGGGTTCCACGTGTCAAATAAGAATCAAGTGTACGATTTTAGAATCAAATGTTTTAGATGTTTTTTGAAGGGGGAAAGCCTAGAAATCAGTTTAAGAGATGGGTCAATTTCATTCCAGTACGTGGGTCCAGTAAAGACTATAGTTTTCTGGGCAAGAGATGTCCGCAAAAGCGGGGAATGATACTGGTTCGATTGTCTTGTGGGATACGAATGAATTTCACAATTTTTGGTAAAAATGGACATGAGAGGGGAGGGCAAGGTATTTTGTGATAGCTGGAACATGAAAATTCCTAAATGCTAATTATAGAGATCATCTATTTTCAGAAGTTTGTTATTGAAGAACAAAATATCAGTATGAGAGCGAAAGTGAACATTGTGTATTATTCTTAAGATTCGTTTTTGCAAAATTAATATTCTATTATTGAGAACCTTAGAGGAGTTACCCCACGCTAAAATTCCATATGTTAGGTAGGGATAAATAAGTGTCGTGTAAAGTGACAATAATATTTGAGATGGAAAAATATGTTTTAATTTGTTAATCACTCCAATATTTCTAGACACCAGCCTGCACAAATAGTCAATATGAAATTTCCAAGATAGTCTGTCATCAATTAAAATCCCAAGAAACTTAGTATGTTGAACCCTTTGAAGATCATTTCCATTAATATGTATAGAACCTGGAAGAGAATCAATAGAATTACTAAATATCATATAATGTGTTTTATTAATGTTTAAAGATAATTTGTTTGCTCTTATCCAATCTTGTACATGAACTAATTCAGTATTTATTTTATTGAGGAGAGTTACAGGATCGCGTTCCGAAAGGAAAATATTCGAGTCGTCGGCAAATAGTATAAATGATAAGATACTGGAAGATCTTTTGAAGTCATTGATGTATAAAATAAAAAAGGAGCGGACCTAAAAGACAACCCTGCGGAACACCACATTTAATGGTCTTAGTTGAAGATTTGATATTGTTTATACAATCATGTAAATTGCTTTCTTCCAGTGAGGTAGCTCCTGACCCACTCCAAGGCCCTCCCTCTAATACCGTAATAAGAAAGTTTGTACAACATTTTTATTGTGGTTCTGGAAACAGCTTGAGCTTCCCCAATAAATTAGCAGTTGTGTGTGGTGGTCTAATGACTCATGTGCGAGCGAGCGAAGCGAGCGAGCAAAAATTTTCAGACTGTTTTCTAATGTTGAATTCCTTTGGTTGAGAATCATTTATAGCGTTATAATGAAATTGACAACAGCAAATTAATTGGGGGAATGTCGAATTATCTTTTAATTCATACATTATCCCTGTCGCTTTTCTTTAGGATTACATCTATATCAACATACTTTATGCGATCTGCTTGCTTTCATAAGAGCTAGCGAGCGTAGCGAGGAAGTTTGGGGAGATTTTCAGAAAATATTGCCCTTAATTGGTGTAAATTATGGGTATATTCGAGCGAGCGGAATAAGAATTCCTTTGCTGGAATACATTGTAGTAATATGTGTACCTGCTACTACATAAAGCCGCATCGATTCTTTGAAGTTAGATATGGCTCTTTTTGTAAGAAACAACGGGAAATATACGTAAAAGGGGGCATTTATCCAAAGAGGAAAGGGCCCTTATCAGAGATGGAATGGGGCACTTATAAGAAGTGAAAAGGGGCACTCATGAGAAGAGGAAAATGGCACATATTAGATAGGAAAAGGGGAGCTTATGAGATGTAAAAAGGGCATTTATCAGAAGGGGAAATTTGGCAATATTTGGAAGGGAAAAGGGGCACCTATCAGAAGTAAAAATGTACTTATCATCAGAAGAAAAGGGCACTTATTAGAGAGATAAGGAACCAATTATCATATATTGAAAAGGGGCACTTATCAGGAGGGAAAAAAAAAACACTTATCAGAAGGGGAAGGGGCACTTAATAGAAAGGAAAAGGGGAACTTTTAGTAGTAAAAAGGGCACTTATCAGAGAGGAAGGGGGCATTTTTTCAGATGTAAAAAGGGCACTTTGGGGTACTTGAAAAAGTGGGAGGGCACCGTGCCCCCTGGCCCCCGGGTGCGCCGCCCCTGCTCTACGTTGACTAATTTTCCGACTACTGACAAATGAACGGGCTACATTCTCTCCGTTTTATATGTTATCATTCCCTGCTTCAGTAGGCTATTCAGGAATGGATAAACAACTGAAAAGGATTGGCTGATGTATGTAAATACTTAGCCACGGCGCAACCTTTACAGCGCCCCCTCCCCCCCCCCCTTCGAGCTTCTAAATCACTTTGAAATTTTATTGCCATGACAACAAGAATATCTACAATATAATCCGAAATATTCATCAGTGCACATCCTTATCACAATATAACAAGAAAACAATCTTTTGCCTACTTACTAATATTATTAATAATGTAATTATTATTATGATTAGTATCATCGACACCATCATCATCACCATAATGACAATTACCATCATGTTGGGGGGGGGGGGGGGGCATGTAACCCTGTCCCTCTGGATTTGCGATTATAAGACTGAAGCAAGGCAATCAGAAATTACGATTTCCTTCGAATTTCGAACCTTTTACCTACTATTTCATGCACTTTATACTTGTGGGCGCATATATTACTGCACAAAATTCTGATTGGGATCTCAATTAGGTAGTTTAGCGAAATGTCGTGGTGCATAAGAACGCATCCGGAACTGATGCGTTCTAATTGTGCGTGAACACTGCAATGAGCTCCGAGCCTTCTACATAACGATCGCATGGAGCCTATTATGCAGTCTTCCCGGATCCGAGCCAATCTTCTTGATAAATTCAAAGAAAGAAGCTCTTGGTACCATTCACTGATTCCGGAAGTACGCCCTCTTCTGTCAGTATATGTGTATGAAAGGCTAGTGTGTAGTACTGGAACAATAACAACAAAATAAATAGAATATATAAATATTTTAAAAATAGAGTGAGTTTCCGATGGCATTGGCTTGCCTAACAGTTTATTGTTCTTTATGTTTTATTGCTCCTCTTATTCCTTTCTCTCCCCTTCTCCGATTCTTCTTATCTTGTATGACTAGAATATATCTATTGCATTTCAACGATCATTGTGTGCTCCCCCCCCCCCCAAAAAAAAGAAAGATCTAGAACGGCGCTGGTGGAAACAAAAAACAACACAACACCACATAATTAATGGAAATGGCAGCCATTAAACCCAATATAATGATTGCCTTCGTCTTCTCTCAATCTCTCCCTCTCTCTCTTTCTCTCTCTCTCTCTCTCTCTCTCACACACACACACACACACTCTTTTCTCAGTTTTCTCCAAATATTCTGATTCTTCTTCTATTTTCCTCAGTTCGCATGTTTATCTTTTAAAAAAATATGTTCTAAAATGATAGCATGTGGATAAGACGTGGAAATCAATATCAGAAATTAAAGACGTGAATGATGATGGAAAAATCTACTTATAATTTAAGGGCAAGGAAAACGAGAGAAATGAACTTTTATAGGATAATGCAGTTTTGTATGTATTTTTGAATTTTCGAATTGAAAACTACATTTAGAACTAAAGACAAAAAGACCCCTTTATTTATAATGATATTAAAATTTTCCCCATGATCATTTTCTAGATGTGCAACAAATAACTATTGTAGCGAAGAGACAAGTATATAGTACAATGAGGGGATTTTTACTTTTAGAATATCTTATTATGATATCATTAACTCATCAACCCAAATCAAATCAATACTAACATTTGTCCTTGCTGTCGGCCTGAGACCTGTAATAGCCGCCTATGCATAATAACACTTTACTTTGTCATTGAGGACAATTGAAGTGTAACAGGGGATTTGCAGTTGGGCTCTCTCTCTCTCTCTCTCTCTCTCTCTCCTAATTCTTCTTTATATCAATAGTCAATAGACTTCCTGTCTTTTCAACATAACAACAAACGCTGGCGCGGATCGAACGCACGTATAAAGCCGCTCCTCCCATTATTCCTCCGTCCCACGCATTCAACTCAACACAATAGGTCCGATCCCCATTATTATTTCTCCGAAGAACTATAGCTCTATGCAAAATTTGAGACAAGCCATTCACTGTTCAAAGTAGCCTTTCAATGAACAGACTACGGGCTTCAGTGTATGATACATTATCTTGAAATATATCAAACCTTAACTGATGTAATGGCAGGACCCTATCAAAAAAAGTATTAATCATGTAGCTTTCAATGCTGGGTTAGTAATTGATTTGCCCCCAAGCCTCATCAGTATAAATACTGATGAGGCTACCCATCAAATGTCAATATAGACATGATTTTTATTTATCAGTATTGTCATTGTTGTTATCGTGATTATTATGATTAAGATTATGATTAGCATTAGCATTATGGTTTTTATGTTGTTGTTATTATTATTTATTATTATTATCATCATCATCATCATCATAGTCATAATGGTATTGGAGCTATTTTTTACATCACAGGGGGGTTGGGTTGTGAGAACGCGAAGCGTGCGAAATTGGTGATTAGCACGCAAAGCGTGAAGGGAGGGGGGAGTTTGAGAGAAAGATAACGACTCGCAGCACCTTTTTGTAGGCGGAAAGTTAGTTCGACGCCCGGACTGCTTTTCAGTTATTTGGACGCAATACTGCACTCTATGTAACAGAGGTGGGTGCAGGGAGGAGGGAGTTCCCCCCCCCCTCCCGCCCAAAGCGCGAAAGCTCTGACGTTTTATAGCAAATTTGAGAGAAAGATAACGGCTCGCAGCACCTTTTTTAGGCGGAAAGTTAGTTCAACGCCCGGACTGCTTTTCAATTATTTGGACGCAATAATGCACTGTAACAGGGGTGGGTGCAGGGAGGGGGGACTTTCCCCCCTCCCACGCGAAGCGCGAAAGCTATGACGTTTTAACAAATATGAGAGAAAGATAACAGCTCGTAACAAACAATTTTTTTAGGCGGAAAGTTATAGTTCGACGCTCGGACTGCTTTTCAATAATTTGGACGCAATATTTTACTGTATGTAATAGGTGTGGGTGCAGGGAAGGGGGAGTTATTTCCCCCTTCCCGCGCAAAGCGCGAAAACTTTGACGTTTTAGCAAATTGTGACTGAAAGGTAACGACTCGTAGCGCCTTTTTAGGTTTTTTTTGTCTCACTTCTCCCGCTTTTTCGTTTTCACTTTTTTTTTAGGGGCTGAATAGGGGGGCCAGTGCCCCCATGGGCCCCCCTGGCTATGCCTATGTATTTCAAGTATACAAATCGGAGATTAAAAACCATTAAATAGGAAAGGGACAGTAAAGATTTTCCTAGATTTCCCCTTCAAATGGGATTAAAGTGGCAAAACAAAAGCTTATGAAAGATAAGGGATCTTGTAGTCCAGACAGAAAGAGGAAGGAAGATTGAATCAACGCCGATATCCAGGGGCATCTTTAGAACATTTGAATGGGGATGGGGTGGGACACCCAAATTTGCCATCAAAATTTTGGGTGTGACACCCAAATTTGCCAACAGATTTTTAGGGTGTGGCACCTAAATTTGCCAAAAAATGCAACACGGTACACCCTAATCTCCCCTCACATAATGATACAAGAAAATCGCAGATGTAGAAGTCATGATCATACGGGCCCATTTTCGCAAGGGGATAGGCAGACGCCTTTTACCCGAATATCAACTTTTCAACTTCTAAATTAAAAAACAAAACGAAACAAAACAAAACAAACAAAAAAACTAAAAACAAAAAAAAACTTTTCTTAGTAAAAATGTACAGAAGTTACATATCAAGAAAACCTCACTACCCAAATATGTGGATATTCTGGTACCTCTCTACCCGAATATGAAGTGGTGGCTGGCCATACATCGGAACTTTGAAAATCCTCGGGAGGGGGCTATGTACAGCCCATTGCCGAAGGGGGACGCATTTTGCCCGAATATTATCTATTTAGTTTTTTGAGAGCGAGGAAAAAAAAAAAAAAAAATCCTTCTTTTTCTTTGCTTTCCTTTGCTTTCCCTCTTTTCTTTCTGTTTTACTTTTGAATTCCTTTCCTTTTCCTTTTCTCCCCCTTTCCCTTTTCCTTTCTCTTTTCTCCTTTTTCTTTTCTCTTTCCTCTTCCCTCTCCCCATTTCTCCCTCCTTTTTTTGGCGACAGAGGTGGCGCATTTGCCGACAGAACCCCCCCCCCCCCCCATCGACGCCGCTGCCGATAACTCTTATCGTCATATTTTTAAAGTCGGCATTATTTTGAAATTAGCATATGATTCATTTACCATTCATTTTGGGCGCGAAATGGAATGTGTTCTCGTGTGACTGAGAAAAGATACATTATGAATCTTATTCCGGGATACAATTTTCATATACATATTATTACTTTTTGCGGGGGTCCGTTTTACTGCCCCCCCCCCCCTTCCCATCCCTCGATGGACCCTACAGATCTAGAGGGCCAGCGGTTCCCCATAAACTTACTTCCAGTTCAAAGCGCTGTCGGCGAAAATATAAACCGTTTTCTTTTTCCTGACAATTATAGATGATTTGCATCTGCTATCATTTTGGTTGTTGTTGGTCCTAACCCCCTCTCCCCTCTTCCCTCGAGAACCTTGGGAAGGCCTTTGGTGTATTCCCAATATCATATGCCTAGTTAGAATTTAAAGTTGGCCATTATTTCTCCTTTCCACTGCTTAAATTTTCGGTTCCACACTCGCCGCAAATATATCTGGGAAATTTGTTTCTGCTCCCCCCCAAAAAAAAAAGAATAGTGGAAAGTTAATATTCGGAAAAAAGGCACCCCTTCGATAATGGGCTGCGCCCCCCCCCCTCCCCCTGATGATTTTTTTAAGTTCCGATATTCGGGCAACAATGCAACACTTCAGGTAGAGAGGTGCCAGAATATTCAAATATTTGGGCAGCCAGGATAATTATGTAACTTCTGTATTTAGATTAGAATAGTGGCCGCCTGGCCGGTATGATCAAGCTCTCTCTATGTGTGTGTGTGTGTGGGGGGGGGGGGGAGGGATTAGGGTATAGCCACTGAACTCTGTGGGTACAGCTTAGGGTGCGGCATTTTTTGTAGGCAAATTCGAGTGTCAGACCTTAAAGATTTGTTGGAAAAATTTGGGCGGCATCCCCTCCCCATTCAAAATTTTCTAGCGACGTCTCTGCAGAAAGTGAAACTTGTATAAGATAATGAGAAATACAGTTTTTTATGTCTTTTTAAATTATCGAATTGAAAATTACATTTAAAACTAAATACCAAAAGAGGCCTTTGCATGCAATTTGTCTGCATGAGCATATTCTTTTTAGAGTGCGTGTCGTTCTAGCTTGATCTAATCTTGATATGCAGCAAAAAAGCAGCGAAGAGGCAAGTATGGTATAATGAGGGGATTTTTACTCTAGAATATATCATGAATCCATCAAACCAAATCAAATCAATACTATCATCAGTCCATGCTGTCGGCCTGAGTCCTGTAATAGCCGCCTATGCATAACATGTTGTCATATCACTGAGGGAAGTTCAATTTAACAGGGATTAGCAGTAGGGCTCTCTCTCTCCTATTACTTCTTTATATCAGTAGTCAATAGACTTCCTGTCTTTTCATCATAAGAACAAACGCTGACTCTGCTCGAACGCACGTATAACCAAAGCCGGCTCCCCATTATTCCTCCGTCCTACATGCATTCAACTCAACACAATAGGTCCGATCCCGATTATTATTTCTTCTTCGAACTATATAGCTCTATGCAAAATTTGACACAAGCCTTTCACTGAAGTAGCTTTTCATTGCACAGAGTAGGGACTTCAGTGTATGATACATATCTTGAAATATATCAAACTCTAACTGATGGCAGCACCCTATAAAAAAGTGCTTAACTAAAGGCCACGTGCAGTTGATGTGATTCCCCCTCTGTTTTTCTATAGTCTTCTTGACTTCTCCATGTTTTCAACACTTTTTCCATTTCTTCTCTTTCGTTCTTCGTCTCTCCATATCATTTATAATTTCCTAGAATAAGGGGATTAAATAATCCCAGACTGATGTATATGGTTATTTTTAACTTAATTTTCATGACAATGGAAGGATCATACAAACTAAAACAATATATTTGTGGCTATCGTAATTACGAATCAGTTTTATGTTAATAAACATTGACGTCGATCAATTACATTGCAATGTTTTTAAGTCATCTTTATTCTGAAAATCAGACAAAATTCACGAATTTTTTTCATATTCCGGGGAGGAAAACACATCAGTAAAAAACTTTCTTGGCCCTGTAGCTTAATTCCTTCGCCACCCCATAGTATTTCAGAATACGGCCAGTCAGCAGTATTCTGAAAAACTATTTCCAGGTTGACAAAAAAAAAATCCTGCCCCTAACTCCCTTCCCCATACTTCCCCTATTAAAGTCTGCGACACAAACTCTATTTTGACTTGGACCGTTTTGTCAATTTCTTACTGGAGTTCTAAATCTTCGGCTCATAATTTTCTTCAAGTTAAAATCAATGTGGGCGAAAATATAATTCCTTTTCATTTCCCTGACAATTCGAGATAATTTGCATCTGCCATCACAACATTGTTTTCCTAACTCCCTCCCCTTTCCCCTCGAGAACCTTGGGAAGTCATGTGGTGCATTCCCAATGTCATATGTACCTAGTTAAAAATATAAGTTGGATATTATTTCCCCCTTCTCTGTGTGTGTGTGTGTGTGTGTGTGCGTGTGACACCCGCCACAAATACGATCTGGGGAATTTTGTTGCTCCTAGACCCCCCCCCCCCCAACACACACAGACACCAAATGCCCCTCGGGTTTAGCGCCCTTGGAGGGTAGGCAGAGGCGGCGCTCTCGTGGGAGCAGGGGGGGGGACCACTTTTGAAGTACCCAAAACGTGTCCCTTTTTTTCTGAAAACTGTTCCCTTTCTCTCTTATAGGTGCCCTTTTCTCCTTTTGATAAATGCCCCTAATTCTGTCTAATTTGTGCCCTTTTCTCATTTCATAAGAGCATTTATGCTTCTGGTAGGTGCCCATTTTCCCTTCTAATAAGTGCCCTTTTCCCCCTTCTGATAATACCCCTTTCCCTACGTAATATGTGCCCTCTTCCTCATAAGTGCCTCTTTTCACCTCTTTTAATTGCCCCTTCCCACCTCTGATAAGCACCCTTTCCTCTTCTGATAAATGCCCCTTTTACCAATATTTCCCACTGTTTCTTACAAAAAGAGCCATATTTATACAGCTTCAAATAATCGGTGCGGCTTAACAGGTACCCATTACTAAACTACAATGTAAAGCAGTGGGGCTGGAGGCAAGAGGGGCATGCAATGCCCCCCCCCCCGGCAAAGTATTTGTCATTCCGCTCTCTCGAATATGCCATAATACTACCAAGTAAGGATAATATTTTCCGAAAATTTCCCCGAAACTCTTATAATACATAATGAAATCAAGCATTCATCATACTAAATTATGTTGATATCGATGAAATCCTAAAGAAAAACGACAGGGTTAAAGCACGAATTAAAATATCTTTCGACATTCCCCAAATTAAGTTTCTCTTGTCATTTTCATTATATCGCCGTAAAAAAAAATGCACAAACATAGGACTCAACGTTAGAAAAAAGTCTGAAAACTTTTGCTCCACGCTTCGCTCGCACATGGATCATTAGACTATCACACATTACTGCCAGTTAGGGAAGCTGAAACATGTCCAGAACCATAATAAAAAGGAAAAAGATGATGCTTGATATGTATTAATCATGTTCGGGGAGGGGGCAGGACTTCTATTTAGAATTTTCACTTCTAATTTTGACTAAATTATATTCACCGGCTTGCATGCACAAGCTTAAAAATAAACCGACTTTAATTTGTCAAGAACTTCAAGACCCACCCCCTTCCCACTCCCGAATTTTTCACACCCGTAAATAAAAGAACAGCTCACTTATTATCAAATCCTGGCGTACAGTCGGGGACTAGCCCTATAATTAGCGAGCGATTGTCCATTGAGTTGACCCCCTTTGACCTCACCAGTTCTTGCATTTTCCCACGATTTACGTAAAGTTGTTTACAAATGCAAGCTGAAAAATAATGTATTAAACACCACTTTTTGTAAACATACAGTTCGAAAAATTATTAAATATAGATGTATCTTTCACAACAATACTGCAAATTCAAAGCTCGGCCAACGGAAAATATGAAATTTTAGCGATATTTCTTAGGTTACAAACAGAATATTTTACCTGTTAAACTTCTCCTAAAATTCCTCATTTCGGCTAGATTCGCAAGAAAATCACTGTCATGAATCATTTTATTGTACATTTTTCTACAATCGTATGGTATTTACTCGAGGTGAATTTTCCGCATAGAGTTGTGTCAGAAAAAAAGGATCTCGGTGTCAGATCGCCGAGGCTGACATAACAGAAAAATATTACAACCACGTCCCATGCGTTGAAATCTGTGTAGGGCTGCAAGATATCGTGTGAAAAAAGACGTAGTATCTCTGCAAAGAAAGAAGTCGCATCAGCGAAACTTTGTCTAAATAAGGAATATACACCCCCGAATAAGGAAATGAAGTTTCATGAATATTTATGCAGGGGTAGATTTGTGTCAGAAAAAAATAGACACATAGTTTTTTGACGTTTTCATTTCAAAATGTTGCTATAACTCGACGAAACAGTCATCATATTTCAGGATTTTTGCAGACAATCATTTATAACTACAAATTAGTTCATGTGGGAAGTTTCAGCTCATAAATCGCCAAAACAGAGGCGCAAATTAAAGTTCCTTGTTTTGCCATTGTGATGACCGCACGCACACACTGAGCTAGAAGTCCGTTGGTAATTCAAAATAAACCAGGGGTTAATGAGATGCAAATTGTACCGTAGCGCTAGGCCTGCGTATGGCCATATTTTCTCGTGGGAGGGGCTGATGCCTTTCAACCGAGTATCATGTTTGCATGTAATCTAAAAATGAAAATAAATGAATAAATTGCGAGCCAGCGAATTCGCATACTTTACGTAATGATTTTTTTTTCTTTTCACCCTCTTTCACCTTCTCTTTTTTCTTTGTTATGTGACTGAAAGGGAAGGGGAGGGTGTATTCGCGTGTATTGCGAGTATTGCGGCGGGGACCCTTGGACAGGGCCCTTTAAACAAAAAAACGTCCTTGAACATGTGTGACCCGGCACCACAAAACCACCAAACCCCCCCCCCCGAAAAAACAAACAAACAAAAACATCAACAACAACAAAAAACAAAAAACAAACAAAAACATCAACAACAACAAAAAACAAACAAACAAACAAACAAACAAACACACAAACAAACAAACAAATCTGATTTTATTCTATTCGGATAGAACAAAGTCTCAGCTTTAAACTTGAAACTTTATAACGCTTTTGATTCAGCGAACGAAAAGAGCTTGTAAGATAGGTTTGCTGGTATCAGTTAGGGAGGTAATGAGCTCTAAAGTTGAGGCCTATATTTGATTTGATCGATTTACATACATACATACAGCGCCTTTCCATATAAACATGCTCAAGGCGCTTGGCGCTTTACAATAAGAAAAAATGAAACAAAGTAATTATTTTGCTCTCCAAGTGCACACAACCAATTCCAATCATAGAGAAAACAAATAAGTCTTAAGATTTCTTTTGAAAGATTCAGCTGAAGGGCAGGAACGAATGTTTAAGGGTAGACTATTCTTATTTTATTTACCAATTATAAAAACATATATATAATAACATACATGATAACATGATAAAATAATATTGGAAGGATCGCCCTGCTCAGCCGTGCCATTGCAGCTCAACTGTTCTACAGAGGGGCCATTCAAGCGTGAGGAGCAAGAAAACAAGAAAGAAAATCAATAGAGAGTGAATCAAAAGGCCATAGCAACCAAGAGTTCAAATTGTGAACTTTAGTCATTCGAAAGTTGTTATGATGCACATGACTCGGAGTGTTCTAAGAACACTCTCCATTCTGGAGAGATTAAGCGCACCTCGGCCGGTGGCCTGACACCTGCACTAGACAATGCCTATTCACTCTGTTGGGATGTCTTTCTTTGTTCCCTGTTACATAATACTGGTTTGTTACCTGTATCGTCCTTCTATTATCATACACTGAACTTGCAATTTAGCCTATAATTAACTTAAATAGGACCTACTCTTTTCTTGTTCACATTGATTAACCCATGCAATTTGTTTTACATAGAACTTACATATAGTCTGGGAACCTTCCCGAAATAGTCACCCCATTTTACATAAATTATGAGATTTTACCCCCTTACAGTTACTTAGACTATCCATGTTATTCACAAAAAGCTTGTCAGCTTGAACCGGGTTTGGCCTGGGCTATTTCTCTACGTCAGGGGCAGCGGAGCGTCTTTCAAAGTTGGGGGGGGGGGGGGGGCACCAGCCAAATAGGGCACTTTTTGGGACAAGGGGGCACCTACAAGGGGTGAACAAAAAACGAAAAAAGGGACCATTTTTGTGACATTGGTATTACCCTACAGCCCAGTTAACATGATT
The DNA here is from genome assembly GCA_025618425.1 of Heliocidaris tuberculata. Taxonomy (NCBI): domain Eukaryota; kingdom Metazoa; phylum Echinodermata; class Echinoidea; order Camarodonta; family Echinometridae; genus Heliocidaris; species Heliocidaris tuberculata. The sequence goes on from CM046833.1 coordinate 15,424,127, forward strand.
AATACATTATCAAGCATCATCTTCTTCCTTTTTATTGTGGTTCTGGACACTGCTTCAGCTTCCCCAATAAATTAGCAGTTGTGTGTGGTGGTCTAATGACTCATGTGCGAGCGAGCGAAGCGAGCGAGCAAAAATTTTCAGACTTTTTTCTAATGCTGAATTCCTTTGGTTGAGAATCATTTATAGCGATATAATGAAATTGACAACAGCAAATTAATTGGGGGAATGTCGAATTATCTTTTAATTCATACATTATCCCTGTCGCTTTTCTTTAGGATTACATCTATATCAACATACTTTATGCGATCTGCTTGCTTTCATAAGAGCTAGCGAGCGTAGCGAGGGAGTTTTGGGGAGATTTTCAGAAAATATTGCCCTTAATTAGTGTAAATTATGGGCATATTCGAGCGAGCGGAATAAGAATTCCTTTACTGGGGGGGGGGGGGGTAGGCATTATGCCCCTCTTGCCTCCAGCTCCACTGCCTTACATTGTAGTAATATGTGTACCTGCTACTACATAAAGCCGCATCGATACTTTGAAGTTAGATATGGCTTTTTTTGTAAGAAACAACTGGAAACATACGTAAAAGGGGGCATTTATCCGAAGAGGAAAGGGCGCTTATCAGAGATGGAATGGGGCACTTAAAGAAGTGAAAAGGGGCACTCATGAGAAGAGGAAAATGGCACATATTAGATAGGAAAAGGGGAGCTTATGAGATGTAAAAATGGCATTTATCAGAAGGGGAAAGTTGGCACTATTTAGAAGGGAAAAGGGGCACCTATCAGAAGTAAAAATTTACTTATCATCAGAAGAAAAGGGCACTTATTAGAGAGATAAGGAGCCAATTATCATATTTTGAAAAGGGGCACTTATCAGGAGGGAAAAAACACTTATTAGAAGGGGAAGGGGCACTTATTAGAAAGGAAAAGGGGCACTTTTAGTAGTAAAAAGGGCACTTATCAGAGAGGAAGGAGGGCATTTTTTCAGAGGTAAAAAGGGCACTTTTGGGGTATTTGAAAAAGTGGGAGGGCACTGTGCCCCCTGGCCCCCGGGTGCGCCGCCCTTGCTCTACGTTGACTAATTTTCCGACTACTGACAAATGAACGGGCTGCATTCTCTCCGTTTTATATGTTATCATTCCCTGCTTCAGTAGGCTATTCAGGAATGGATAAACAACTGAAAAGGATTGGCTGATGTATGTAAATAATTAGCCACGGCGCAACCTTTACAGCCCGCCCCCCCCCCTTCGAGCTTCTAAATCACTTTGAAATTTTATTGCCATGACAACAAGAATGTCTACAATATAATCCGAAATATTCATCAGTGCACATCCCTATCACAATATAACAAGAAAACAATCTTTTGCCTACTTACTAATATTATTAATAAGGTAATTATATTATTAGTAGTAGTATCATCGACATCATCATCATCACCATAATGACAATTACCATCATGTGGGGGGGGGGGGGACATGTAACCCTGTCCCTCTGTATTTTTGATTATAAGACTGAAGCAAGGCAATCAGAAATTACGATTTCCTTCGAATTTCGAACCTTTTACCTACTATTTCATGCACTTTATACTTGTGGGCGCATATATTACTGCACAAAATTCTGATGGAGATTGGGATCTCAATTAGGAAGAGGTCATTGACAGAAAAAGGTGATGGGCAGAAATAATTGAAGTCAATAAGAGCAATATATTTGAAAGGCACGCAATACTTTTAACCTCGTAATAATGATCCAGACTCTCTCGGATATTTGTTTTAATCATGAAAGAAGAAATAAATGATATTTATGAGTAAACAATAATACTCTTCATGAGGAAAACATGTTTAAAACGGTATTCAAATCGATGTTCCTCTTGAATTCCCTCGTTAAACGATAAAGCCCACATACTGATTTTAGCCTACCATGAAAATATATATTGAAAATATTTTTTAAAAGACAGAGAATTTCGATACTGATAGACTCACTGCTCTTAGTAAATGCTATAGTTTTAGAGTCCCCAGTAAGATAGAACGAAACAATTAGATTGTTATTTACAAGTGTTTTTATCGAAGTATATAAATACAAGAATAGATAGATACGTATTGAGAAAATATAATACAACGGATCATCATGAATGTGCCCGCAGACTTGACCTGTCATGATAGTGGTTTGCCGCGTAGAGAAAAACACGTAGAAGTACACAATAATGTAGCCGTAGAGGGGGCTATAGCGTTTTAACGAGTCTGCAGAGAAGACCAAAAAGTAAATCGCGGCTTTTCAGCACCGGGACACGGGATTGCTTTTGTCAGACACAGAGTCTTCGTTCCCCAGTGGGTAAAATCCCGGAAGCGAGAAACGCTGTCGCTGATTGGCCGCTTGCGTTCTTTTGTTGAAAACCCCCGTGCTTATGCACCACTACATTTCGCTAAGCTACCTTAGGAAAAGGTCATTGACAGAAAAAGGTGATGGGCAGAAATAATTGAAGTCAATAAGAGCAATATATTTGAAAGGCATGCAATACTTTTAACCTCGTAATAATGATCCAGACTCTCTCGGATATTTGTTTTAACCATGAAAGAAGAAATAAATAATATTTATGAATAAACAATAATACTCTTCATGTGGAAACCATGTTTAAAACGGTATTCAAATCGATGTTCCTCTTGAATTCCCTCGTTAAAAGATAAAGCCCACATACTGATTTTAGCCTACCATGAAAATATATATTAAAAATATTTTTAAAAGACAGAGAATTGCGATACTGATAGACTCACTGCTTTTTATAGTAAATGCTAGTTTTAGAGTCCCCAGTAAGATAGAACGAAACAATTAGATTGTTATTTACAAGTGTTTTTATCGAAGTGTATAAATACAACAATAGATAGATAGATACGTATTGAGAAAATTTAATACAACGGATCATCATGATGTGTCCCGCAGACTTGACCCGTCATAATAGTGGTTTGCTGCGTAGAGAAAAACACGTAGAAGTACACAATAATGTAGCCGTAGAGGGGGCTATAGCGTTTTAACGAGTCTGCAGAGAAGACCAAAAATAAATCGCGGCTTTTCAGCACCGGGAGACGGGATCGCTTTTGTCAGACACATAGTCTTCGTTCCCCAGGGGGGTAAAATCCCGGAAGCGAGAAACGCTGTCGCTGATTGGCCGCTTGCGTTCTTTTGTTTAAAACCCCCGTGCTTATGCACCTCGACATTTCGCTAAGCTACCTTAGTATTCTTACAAGAAAGTAATTTGTCTTCAAGACACATTGATGAGAACATATAGGTCATTATCTTATTCAATTCAAACATTTGCTCACGAGTTGGCATATGTAAATGGGAAGACGGTTATTCCTTTATGTAACCATGAATGAAAAAAAAAACGAAACAAAAAACTATTAAACTGGGCAAATATTCTGTCGGTCTAATTTCTTCCTGAAGGCAAAATGTGATCATCGTCATACAGATAAAAATAAAAACTATACATATGCATGGAAACATCGAGTTCCATTGACACGAATGAGTGATATTCAAAACCGCCAATCAACCAACCCGTTGCCATTCAATCAAAAACAATAGCCCATATATAGTATTTGGTCAAACTACTAGTTGGTCAGACTTCGATCGTAAACCCAGAAGCATTTCGTACTAATGAGTATCCAGAGCATTCGTTATAGGCGTATACATTGTTAAATGATCTTTCGACATCTAAAACAAAAGATCAGGCTGTAAGGGTAAGGAAGTATATAAGAATAAAAAAAAAAATGCCCAATATGTCGCACGAGATATGGAACTTTATTGAAAATGGATATTTGAATAAAACAACTTTTTGAATCTTCCTTTTTTAAAATTTTCATTGTAAAGTGATTAGCGCAATATAATGCATGCCATTAATATCACCTTGACTTCACTAAATCATTCAGGTGCCATATTTCTATGACATCACATACCGAAAATAAAAACTTCAAGGTTTAAAGTAAGCACTGATTTGCATTATGTGATGATAAACAAGTCATAAGATTTACGATACCATGACTTGGTGGTGTTTGAATTTCTAGTTTAGCCATTTCATATCATACACCTATTATAATTTTGATTCACGATATTTCACACAATGTTTGGTTACTTCAATCAACAGTCAGACCCAACTCCGGAAAACCGAGCACAGGTATAACTCCGAAAACGGCGTATGGAGCAAGATGAATATAGAGCCCTCATCGTTCAGTGCGAGACAGTGTGTACAAAAGACATAGGGAAAATCGTGCAATGTCGACCTGCCGTTGATAATATATATTTCAAAAATAATGCTGCGAATATATTCATTTCAAACGTTTGTCATGTGAAAGTCATTTCATATGACGAATCATTCAAGGATTTTGAAGATAATTGGCGCGCAGCATTATTTTTTAAATATATATATATCGTTGGCTGGTTGACTTCGCAAGATTTTCCCCATGCCTTTTGTACACACTGCCTCCCACTGAACGATGAGGGCTCTATATTCATACGCCGTTTTCGGAGTATATACCTGTGCTCGGTTTTCCGAAGTTGGGTCTGACTGATCAAAGCATAATCAAATATTCTTACAAAAACCACTTAGTACTTCAAACAGGTTGTATAAAGGACTGGCACCAAAATCATAAGAACAGGCAGGTCATTACACCTGACTTAATTCAACCATTTCAAGACATTGCTCATGAAGTGTCAAATGTAAATCAAATGAGGTTAACCATTCATGCACTCAGTCTTAAATGAAGAAAAGTATTAAAATGGAGTATCTATTTTTATACCCACTATATGAAACATACTCATTTACATATCACAAGCCTAAAAGTACACATTATGTGTAAAAAAAATGGAACTCCTTTGAAGGGGAATAATTATTCCAAAGAGGAAATCAACAAACCATTGCCACTTTCAGTTTTCAAAAAACAATCAACCAGAGTAGCTGGTCAAACTTTTCTAATTACACCATACTTCCAATTGTAAAACCCAGAAGCACTTCCTATAAGTGTACATTAAAATCATCCATGTATAACATTCGATACATGAACTTTTAAAAATTCAAAATAAGTGATCAAGCAGTATAAGGGTAAGGATTGTGAGAAGAAAAAAACAAACAAACTGACCTTCATGTCGCATAAGTTATATAACTTCATTGAAGATGAATACTTGAAAATATTTTCTTTGTGGTCTTTTCACTGCATAGTGATAACCCTGACCTCATTAAACCATTTTTCAGATCGCACATTTTTAAGATCATGCATGGCTATTTCACACATCGAAAAAATCTGCAAGGTAATCTTTGATTCCCATTATGTGATGACAAACAAGTCACAAGTTTTACGATAACATGGCTTTGTCGTGTTCAACTTTCCTGTTTCAGCTATTTATTGTTAAGAACATGAATAAATATTTCACACCGTCTTGGGTTACTTTGTTTTAAAACTCAACTATTCTTATTAGGAACCACTTTGTCCTTAAGACATGTAATGTATAAGAACGGATTCGTATTAATAGGATTAGGTATAGGCTTTATCCAATCCAACAAAATCGTATACATATATATAACCCAACAAACAAACACTTTCGTCCATTGTCATAAGTATTTTTAATTTTGTTTCTATCAAATATATAATAGTCTTTACATTTTGTCTGCAATACTTTCTCTTCTTTTTTTTAAATCCGTAAATGAAAATCGTAATTTCCATATGTTGAGAAATCGCAGTATCAAGTTATCTCTTCATATTTTATACCTCTATAATTCTCGAAAAATACAATAATGAACAAACATACAAACTCAACTTTCTCTTCATTTTTAAAATTATTATTCATTCACTTGGAAAAATCGTAAAGTGTAGGCATGAATCAGCAACAGATTATAAAGAGACACGACTCATACATTCGTTTGATCAATGGGTGCATTTACACCTATCTCGATCACGCTCAAAATGCAATGATCGCATAAAGACTCATACATTCGTTTGATCAATGGGTGCATTTACACCTATCTCGATCACGCTCAAAATGCAATGATCGCATAAAGACTCTAACACATTAACGCTGATAAAATATTCATAAGCTGACGACTTGACAACCGGAAAACACCACTAAAAGTGGTAAAAAATAAGGCGTTTTATAATAATCCACTTCAGTTGACATCAAAATTCAAAGCTTTTCATTTCGATTCATCCACCCGCAGAAACTTTAGATCACTCAATTAATAACAATACGCCATGCTGATGATGAGCCCTTCTCCCTACACTCTAGATGCAAATTTACGCCATTTAACTTGATTCTTGTGGATTTATTCTCATTTTTTCTCATCTGATACTCTCTTTGCTCCAGTAAGAATCGCTTCTTCTTCAGTGGTGCAGGTAAGTCGGTCACGATGCGGAAAGTGTGACGAACAGCAGCTTGACCTTCAGAGGTCACCGGACGAAATTGAAGTAAACGAGCAATGTGTGGGATGTGTTGTGCACCCGGGCGTAATGAAAAGTGGGACTGTTGTAGACGTCTCTCCCGTATGACTGCCCGACGTGGCACCAGCAGAGGCCTGTAGTGTAGGTAGTATAGTGTCCACTTGAGAGGTGACAGAAGTAGTTGGGTTGTTAGTTTCCCTGTTGATATTCGGGCAAAAGGCGTCGGCACCCTCTTTCCAAAAATAGGCCCGTATGATCAAGATCTCTATGTCTGCGATCTCCTTTTATTATTTGCAGGGGGAGAGGGATTAGGGTGCAGCATTTTTGATGGCTTTTGAAAGGTATCACATCCTCAAAATTTGTCGGCAAATTTGGGTGTCACACCCCCTCCCCCATTCAAAATGTTCTAGCGACGCCCCTTAACGCTCGAGAAGTTATTAAAATCATTATTCCATTTGTAACTCTTGTGGGGGTGCAAGGGGGCGAAGCCCCCTTGCACCACCATGGGGGGGGGGGGGGGGGGGGGCTCTGCCCCTTCGAACCCCGCTGAAACCATACCACTTTAAAATTCCTTCCGAGGGGCCTGTGTTCATTGGAAATATGTACATATAAATTGCAAATTTTATCGTTCCAAAAGTCAGACAAAGCAATAGAAATACAGGTTTGACATCTTACATGTGATCTCATGGTGTCTCTGATTACAGTATCAAATAATCAGATATTTTCGCTTATACCACCTGTACGTTTTGGCAATATCCGTAGGCCTACCTCGCGTTAGTTCTGATGTCACACTGTTTTGTTGTCAACGAGGAAGACTGCAGAGAAGATATTAATGTCATATTCAACTTGCAAGTTGATCTATATATTAGTTTTCGAACATAATTAAATATGCGAAGCTTATGAGATAAAACATGTTGATGTATGATATATTTGCTTTATAATTATTGTCGTTTTTTCTTACTGTAATGAGTTCAGTTCTATTATGTCGATAACATAGCAATAGAATATCATGACTCCGTTTACATGAGATTACAAACGTCAAGATGTCATGTGACCATCAAAATGCTACATATAATGACGCTCACGTCAAATTAAGATAGAAAGTGATAAGTAAAAATGGTTAAAAATTGGTATATCAATCAAAGATGTATTCACACATTATGCTGAACTAGCCTGTTGAATATTTATAAATATATTTGGTATATTTCGTTCTCGAACCCCCGAAAATATGATCTTCTGATTTTCTAAAATATCAGCCGATGAAGATACTGCTAATAATAAGCTCATTATACGAAGAATCGGATACATGCTTCTATTAAAGGAGGCATAATTGTGTTGCAAAAACAATGATATCGTTGAGTAATATTTGAATAAATAAAGTTTAAAATAGGTGTTATACTTGTGTCACCAGGAAAACTGTCACCAATAAAGGCCGTTTTTAACAAATGCCAGTCGGAAATACATATGCCACTAGCATCGGCCAGAGTATTAATTCAATTCAATTTAAGTTATTAAAAAAAACAGACATAGCAGTCATGACAAACAAAAATGATGCAATTGGGACCCCAAAAAGCTATGCTTGTGAGTGGGGCCCCTGAGAAGGATGAACCCCTCGATCCCGGCGGACCGGCAAAGAGACCAACGTATTTCAAGGATCTGCGCATGCTCAAAACATGGAAGTTAATAAGATACGATCATAGAGTTACATGCATGTAACTCTATGGATGCGATCCAGTCACACGCGCGCAGAGCCCCAAAACAAGGAGACCCCAAAGTCCGCCAATCGAGATAGAGGAGAGCATTTATAAAAAACATAATGTACAAAATTGATTACAAGGAAATAGCAAGGTTATGCAACTTTAGAAAATAAATACAAGGAAAAAAGCGGAATCACTGAAAACATCATGAACCCCCTCCCCCCTCCCCCCCCCCCCCAGCCCTGAGGGCTAATCATGCTGTACGAATCAAGTTGCCGCATTACTGTTTTCGTGCAATTTGTAATTCGAAAACAATTTCAGTATGACTGTCGTTGTAGCGAGCAGGTATTCAAACCCGCAGCCTCCCAATAGTAAGTGAATGAGCCATCACACTACAGGAAATCTTGATTTAAATGGCAGTCCCTGGCAACGGCTTCCGCATTGAGATTAGGCTGTTCCAAAGAATATTTATATTTATTCACTTTTTTCTTAAGCTTCCAAAGAAAGAAGTACCCCTCTCACTACTTTTGTCCGATCGAAGCATTATATTCCTTTCTGCAATATACAAGCATTTCTTCAGAAATTTGAGGTACTCAACGCTTCTTGCTTCATCATGTTCATGATCATTTTCAGTGTAGTTTTCAAACGCGCAAATGTAGTCCCTTGGAACATCTGTATGACTCTTCATTTCATCCTTATGAGATTCTACTGTGTCAGCTGTTTCTTTCTTATGGGTTATCACAACCATGACATGTCGACCTGAATGGAAGGGGAGATAAAAATATGACAAATTTTCTTTCAGATTTGAATTAATTTTAAGGTGCATTTTTGATTGGGGATTTTCAAGATGATTATTACGGGATAATGCAAAATAGCAATATCAACAGTGATAATGATGAAGATGACGAATCTTTCATGTAGAAATAAAACTAATAATTATTGAAAATATTATAGTAACAAATAAAAGAAACAACAATGATACTTATAATGATTGTAATAATGATGGTACCATCATTATCAGTTTTGACATAAGTCATATTCATAATAATGAGTGGGAGGTCATGTTTCTGGCGTTTACGCGTTTACGCCAGAAAAATGACCTCCCACTCACACGCAACTGGATCACTGATCCCCAAAGAAGCCCATGTCACCTTAAAAAAGCAACACCGACTAGTTACCACGACAACCATGCCCACATGTCCTGATGTAGATCATTGATCGAAAGCTTGACAAATAAAGGAGGACAATAAAAGCTATGACCGTCTCACCGTGACATTTCTTTCAATACACACACACACACACACACACACTCACACACATACACACACACACATATATATATATATATATATATGTATATATATATATATATATATATATATATATATATATATATATATATATATATAAAATTGTAAGGAAATAACATATACAACAGCTTTGGCAACTCTCGTGGAAATGATTATAATTGTGAGAAATGAAAATGAGAGAATAATGGTTGCGTAGCTTAAATCAAAGAGCTGTCCTCCCTTTTTGAATTTTTGCAAAGGTTGAAAAGGCGGAGATATTTTTTCAACCTTTGCAAACATTCAAAAAGGGAGGACAGCTCTGGGGAACTTTGATTTAAGCTACGCAACCATTATTCCCTCATTTTCATTTCTCACAATTATATATATATATATATATATATATATATATATATACACATATATATATATATATATATATATACATATATATATATATATATATATATATATATATATATACATATGTATATATATATATATATATATACATATGTATATATATATATATATATATATATATATATATATATATATACATAGGTATATATATTCATATACAAACAGAATATATATCATGCCAATTTACTGACTTTATGTATGATGTTCAATTGACAATGAAATGTTCACTTTTTGGGGAACTAATAGCTTACCGTAGTAGTCATCTACCTTACTTGAAAACTCTTTAAGAAACTTATTGGTTATATCCTTTGAAACCGGTTGGCTGTGAAATATGTAAGAGAAAAATAAAGGAAACTTTGAAAAAGTACGAAATTAGAATCAAAATTGAAATTTCAAGTTAGGTTCAAGTTGGTACTTGTACTCTTGACCATTGTAGCTGCCAGATAAGGCCTAAGAACAGATTGTTTATGTTGCCCTTTCCCGACCGACGTTTAAATTGGAAAAAAATAAAGTTGGGTCTTTCTTTCAATAAAAAACACAAAAAAAAACAACAACAACAACAAAAACCACCCCCGACCTACCAACCACCTGGAATTTTGGGCTGAAATATCAAAAAAACTTAGGCCTTAGTACAGCACACGACACGACGCCTCTGCAGAAATGATAACATTATTCTAAAACGTCTCTCAAGTTAAACCTGTTTATCGTTTTTGTTAGCGGAACTTGTTTCCTAATCTCAGGAAAGATGAGCCTGGATATCAAGTATATTTCACATGTTAAGATTTAACCGAGCATACTGAGTGTTTTTCTAATGGGGTTTGGGGAGGGTGGGGTCGCTATCTCACATGCACAGAGTGAAGAGTTCTGCCTCCCGCTGATCTCTGTGACCAAAAAAAGATTTTAAAAAATAGACTTAGAAGAAAAAAAAATTAGGTTCTTTCCTACATCTCTTAAGGGCTTGGTAACTCTTGCTATTATCATTGGTGTGTATGGTTACGTAAAACAATTATGCATGTTGTACAGAAAATATTGGGGAAATGTCAGGCCCTGAAGCGATTTTTAAAGCAGTTATGCATGGTTGAAATTTTATGATTTTCGTACCAATAAATTTGTATGAATGAATTACGGCTTTTACACAAATAAATGCAGCAGGCATATCCCTATTTAAGAATCCATTCAAGGGAAGCGGTTTATGAAACAAACAGTGACTGCTTATTATTCGGGTCACTGTTGAAACTAGAGCACCTCTGTGATTTTGAGACTGCTGTATGCTCCTCGACTTCGTCTCAGACGCAACACAGTTTCGAGATCGCCTTTGGCAATAGTTTTAACCGTTTCCTTCAAAACATTCGATGTCTTTGTACTAGACTATCAAAGAATAATTACGTCATATATTACCTAAAGTTGCACACAAAAACGGGACAGTGAACCTCTTTTCCTTCTTTTATCTTGTCCTTGGAATCAACTCCTCGTTCGCCACCTAAAAGACACAGAACCATCACTTTTATATATCCATCATAATCATGTCGGTCTGATATCGATAGTAACCCCCCCCCCCTAAAAAAAAAACAAACAAACAAAAAAACAAAGAAAAAAAGAAGAAACAAAAAACAACAACAATAGGAAGAAAGAAAAGAACACATCGAACAGCTGTTATATTGGGTAGGCAACCATGTCACACGCATCAAATTTTGTCTTTCTTGACCTATTATGAAGAAATGTCACTCTGATATGTATTCACTTCCATGAATGCGGAATTGCTGCCAATCTGACTTCAGTGTGCATGCATATTAAGTCACTGAGATGCTTAGTAATCAAAACCGATACATCGCATCAATTGTGTTGCGTATATTCTGTGGCTATAGTGTTTAAAGAGAAAATTTAAATTATTTTGCCGATACTTACGAATCTGGGGAAGTAAGCTGTCTTTAACTTGTTTTATTGCATAGTCTTTCATTCCTCTATTGTCCATGATGTGTATGTGTTTTGTTAAATGTACAGTCTCCCTAAACTTGGTCCTACTACCCCCCTTGAACACTCTCAGCTTCAACGGCTACATTGTTGTATTCACCTATAAGAAGAAAACATGTACTAGTGATGGACATAAATATACAGCTACAATATAATGAAATAAATTATTAAATATGACACGGTCTTATCACTGACTTCTCTCAAAAAACAAAGAGCCTCATTACAAGGCACAGTTTTATTGGTGTCTGTATCATGTTTTATTCCAGCCAGTTTCTGGTATGAGAACAGATGTAGAATGCGATACAATTGTTAATAAGAGTTAATTTCTTTAGTTCAAAGACCGTTTTAAACACATATAGTGCCATTGCCAATTTTCATTACTAAGAAGCATCAACATCGAATAAATGAAAGAGGATTACAGAGAAGAACCAATGACTGGGCGGAGAAACTTTAATCGTAAAGGAATATTGTTTGAGGCAAAAGGCTATACCCGGTAAAGTAATACCTGATTTCATAAAGGCAATGGTCACTTACGAATATTCAAACCTCTTTTTCAATCGAATACCTCCATATCACATGCAGAACATCCATTCGAAAATAGCACACTTAAAAAATACACCTACTTGCCATGGTCTTTTTTTCTTTTGAAACTTTTTATTCAATCTCATAATTTGTATAACATTCAACACGAAAAACAAAAATTATACTTGAATCAATACAATACCACAACAGAACAAACATGATAAACCGTATAACATAAAATTAAATTAACCTTATGGAATACATGGACTGTAATCCCCCCCCCAAAAAAAACAAAAACAAAAAAACAAAACATGTATGGACATCTAGAACACATTTTTATCAGGGGACCATTTTCTGTAAATGAATGCTTTCCCTTTCCTTTTGTTTTGCAATAACTAATTCTGTATGTCTGATGTTACGAATAAAAGCTATGAGACCACCTAAACTGACTATTGTTTTCTTGCATCTCTGAATGTATCTTTTAAATAGCATTACTAAGCGATTTAGCACCATTCTATGTGGTCCTTTCCAGTCCTTTATGAAGCCAACCATTATTCTTTACCTAGTAAAATCCTCATATGTAACACACGATCTAGGACCTATTTTATCAACAAAAGCAATCTTACAGTCATACAAGATATGTACAGGAGTTTCAACAAAGGTCTCACAAAAAGTACACAATTCTGTGTCAACTTGCTTCATTTTAAACAATTGTATATAAACTGTTGGAACTCTCTCATTTTAGTCTATATTGTGCATCGAAAAGGGAGCAAGTAAATTAAATTTTGTGACCACTCTTCCTCCTCTATCCCAAACTGGAGAGAAAATGGTTGCTCACAGACAAATCTGTCTATACAATCATTAATAAGATCAAAATAAATGTTGCTAGTTTTTAATTTTTGTATTTCCAATGTCAAAAAATCTAGTTGTTCACATTCATTGTCTACTTTCTTCAGAGCCGTTTCTAACCATAAATGATTCAATGTATTCCCTCATTTCCTTATTACTGAATACACAATCGCCATATATGTCATAAAGTATTTACCAGGTACACCTCGTTCTTTCCAAAAATCAAACTGCATAACCTCTCCATGATTATTAAAAATATGATATACATAGCATAACCCTGCCTCATGTAAATTATCACAATAAAATGATTTTTTTTTATCAACAAGAATGAATTAATTATTCCAAACAACTTGATGAAGTATACTTGTTTGACTTCCAAGGTCACCAACCGACTGATGGTGCACATTAGTTTTGGACCATACTAACAACAAATTACAATGAAATGTAGGAATGCCAAATGTTCGCAGATGATTTAAAGAAGAATTACTCATAAATATCAATTTTCCACCAAGTTTTTTTTGGACAATATTAAATGTTCAAGGAATAATTTCCAATAGTGATCTGATTGCAATAAAACATCTTTGAATCCATTTGACCAACTGTTTATCTATCATGCATTTCAAATTAGGAAATTTAAGCTCACCATCTGCATAATCTGCAACATGGTTGCCCTTGATATTTTGTCAGGACCTGTCAAACATCATCCTTTTAACTTGCTTTACAAAATCAGGTATTTCAATATTATAAACTAGATACATTATTTTGGAAACGGCAAATGTTTTCAATAATTTAATTTTTCCTATTAGAGTTAATTCAAGGTTTTCCACCATAAAAAAGGGCTTGCAACGTTCATTCACGCAATCACGTCACGGCGAAATATCACGTTTTAAGTACATTCGAAGTAACGCGTCCTCTAATCTACGAAGTGTTGGGTTACGTGACCCAACATTTCGTTGAAATACATACCACGAATGGGCACGTTACTTGATGCACACGTTACCAAAATTAATGTAAATGGTCATTGAGAATAGACCAACACCAAAAAGATGATTTAGGCACAGAAAGGCAAGCGATAATCTTGTTTATGTGATCACACGCAAAATTCAGCAGCCAGGTGAAGATTTTTGTGTGTGTTTGTTTGTTTGTTTGTTGTTGTTGTTGTTGTTTTTCTTTTTTTTTTTTTTTGGGGGGGGGGGGGCGGGTTCTCCAAGTTTATAGATAATTCAAGGAAACTGTGTATAATTACAATGAGATTATAATACCAGTAGTGATAACGATAGAAATCAACTTCTTTATCATTGAATAAACAGATGAATAACAATATTATCAACAATGAAAAAATAATAGTGATAGTTATATTAAATAGCAAGGTCACAAAAAGTGATAATTCATATATTTAAAAAAAAAATTATATATATATATATATATATATATATATATATATATATATATATAAATATATGATGACATTCGAGATTCATCTTTCAGAGGGTCTTTGGAGCGGCAGTTTATAGAAGATCTGGGGCCTGTTTCACTAAAATTAGCGACTGACGAGACCAACCCAGACAGCAACACTACGTTGGCCCGACGTTGTGAATGTGACGTTGGACTGACGTCATTCTTGTCGTCGGCCAACGTAGGCGCAACATCCGCAAAGAAGACGTCAGCCAACCCTTCACCAACCCTTCAGCCAACACTTCCCCAACCTTCAGCCAACACTTCCCCAACCTTCACCTAACACTTCACAAACCTTCAGCCAAACATTCACCAACATTCAGCCACTCTTACACCAATATTTAGCCAACCTTACACCAACATTCATTCAACCACCCTAACACCAACTATTAGCCAAATTTACACCAACACATTCAGTCAACCCTAAACCAACCAAACATGACCAATATACTGTCATTGGGTCCTAGATTTCTGCCTTAAATCACTTTATTACATTCAAAACATATTCAAAAAATCCTTAAAAATCTTTAATGTTAGCTAGGAAAATACATACTTCTTCGACACCTTTAGATAATAGGTATAAAAAAAATGAAATTGCAGTTTTTAAAGCCATCTTAACAAATTACTGACACAGTACATAAAATTACTACACCCACAGTTCTGGTGGTGCAAACGTACATGGTATATTACATTATGGTAACTACTCTCAAAATCTTTTTTAAAAAATCCATACAGAGAAACCTATAATTATTCTTGAGACACTTGTTATAATAGGTATCATATTAGATCTTAACACCCAAGAATTAAAACTAACATAAAACTTACCTTTTCATATATATATATATATATATATATATATATATATATATATATATAATATATATCAGAGACCATTATCACGAGGTATCTATTTAATTTTGGGTTAGCACAGACAGCAGCAGTACAAAAAACTGTACTTACAATGCTAATACACTCCCAAATTATCTTAAGGATAGACGTAGAATTAACATACAAATAAAAGATTCATTATTACTGGAACATCGGAAATGTCCAATCATTTGCAAAATATTTTGGCATGGATTCAAAATCATGCTCCAAGCCAGAATTAATATACACATACAAGACTCATTATTACTGGAACATCGGAAATGTCCAATCATTTGCGAAATTTTTTGGCATGGGATTCAAAATCATGTCCCAAGCCAAAATTAACATGATTAACTTACAAATACATACATATACATGTACAAGACTCATTATTACTGTAACATCTGAAATGTGAAAATAAGGAAGCTCATGGTAGAAGACAGAAGCTAAAGTAACACTTGCAAAAGGAGTAAATTTTTCAACGAGCTGAACTTCATTTGTTTTAACAACATCATTAAAGACCATCTCAGAACTGAAAAATGAAATAGATAAATCATATATCAAACTGAAGCTTATGAGACATAGAATACAGTAGTTGCTACTATTTGCTCACAAAGTTTCATGCAGAGGAGAAATAGTTGTTTGAAAGCTTGAATTCAAGAGCATCAAAACCCGGAAATAATCTCACGAAGAACAGAAGCGACTTGATGACGTCATCATATGTAGAGGCTATAGGCCACCGGTTGCTTCTTCACGTGTGTTAACGTGCTTTCAACATGGTATGTATATGTATATCACTTTGTTTTTTTTGCGTTATAGAGTCTTACATTCGAATATTTCAACGAATTACAAATAAATATCGAACATCTCTATTGTTTTATTGAATCCTTATTAGTAAATTAGCTAAATCAATGTGAAATAAACTTATCAGATTCTTTGAGAAGTGAGAAGTTTATTATGACTCCGAGGCAATCATGAGTCGATCTACGGTAAACATACGGCAATTGAGTAGGATGGGGCTCGTGTGTCCGGACACCCTATTGCCTTTGGATTTAACAAAATATATTTCTTAAATGGCACCAACCATCATGAATATTTGTGCTTTATAATATTGTCAAACATAATTCTCAAACGATTTTTGAAATATAACTTCTTCAGAATCAAATTGCCGTTTTGTCCGGATACACAAGCTGTCGGGACACACAACATGTGGGACCTGGGTACGGGCCAGCCTGTGCCGGTGCGCCGGCTTGCAAAGACATGGTATTATGGTACATCTGTACTCGAAGCGAGCGATATTTATACATCGAGTCTACCGTTACGGACTTTTGAAAACCCTACTATTATCAAATTCAATCCCTTTAATTTCCAGATTTACGGTATAGCTGTAGAATTATAGAATTTGTAGAATAGTTTCTTCATTCAGTCATCCCCATAAAAAGACCTTATTAATAATAATAATAATAATAATAATAATAATAATAATAATAATAATAATAATAATAATAATAATAATAATAATAATAATAATAATAATAATAATCGCGCACAATTGTTATTTGCATGGCTGGCCGGTCGCAACGTACTATCGAGCTGGCTGCTCTACATACGATGACGTCATCACGATAGCGGCTTATTTGTCATCTGTTGACCCCAAATTCAGAGGGGGCTGAAAATGAAGACTTTATCTGCTTATTGTACTGTATTGTAATGAAACATAAGTTTCATGTGTATGTTTTTGTGTTCTACGTCCAATTGATATATAGTTGTATTTTCATCGGAGAAGGTCTTTAGATTTCACGGTTGCTCCTCTATTTTTTTTATGCCTCAACTGATTATTTGAATGAAAGAGTAAGTAAAAGCAAAATAACCTCATCTCAGGTTAGAACAAGATGAATGTGCCTAAATTCAATTGGTGGCTAAAAATGTTTTCGAAATATTGTGATAACAAGAATAAAAAGCCTACAATTACATGTTATTGAACTCTTTGACATTTGACCTGACGCCTTATAACTCTAAAGTCTGATCACTTTTTCTCCCCCTAGTCATGAATACAAAAATAGTTGATATATGGTGATAAAAATGCTAAAAAACATTAATTTCACATACGTCACCTTTGTGACATGTCACCTTTGACCTAGACGTGAACAAAATCTAATCAGTTTGTCTCACTATGGTGATGCATACTAGTTCCAAGTTTGAAGTTAATGGCTCAAATTGAGCTCAAGAGTGTTAATAAGGCAGAAACCTGAAATTTCATGGTGAATGACCTCCATGACCTTTGACCTTTGACCTACGTACCCCATTATCTAATCAGATCGTCGTCCTATGATAATACATACAAGCACCAAGTTTGAAGTTCATACCTCAAATGGTCTTGAGATAACGCTTTAACGAGGCTAACACCTGACATTTCCGAATTTGACCTCTGTGACCTTTGACCTTTGAATTGCGTAACCCAAAATATAATCAGATCGTCTTTACATGGTGATACATACAAGCACCAAGTGTGAAATTCATACCTCACGTAGCGGGACGCACGGACAGACGGATGGACGGATGGACAACACGAAAACATATTTGCCTCCGGCACCACCTTCAGTGAGCAGAGGCATAGAAATGGACATAATATTACACTCAGCCTCCGTAGAGTGCCAACAATCACAGTGTTCCTTCAGAAACCTTTTGTTCATCAGTCATCATGGTAATGAAATTGAAAAAGAAAAACAAGGAAAAAAAAGTTGCACTGGCGTATTGCTTTGTATTCCTCTGAAATTATTGGTATAAAAGTTTCATGTCATTTAGAAGCCCAAATTTTTTAAAAATCATTTTTCATTAAGCTTGTATCATTAAGCACAGTATACATTCAAACCTTTGAAACACATTGCGTTGAATTCAGGGATGTAAAAAGATTAGGAGGGGCTCCATACTAATCTTTTTTCCCCCTGGTGATCTCAAGTTGAGGTCTGTATGCAAAGGACCCTTTTCTGAGTAAAAATGACCGTTCTTTGTGTCTAGTCATGGCTCTGGGCAGAGAAAATTATTTTTTGACCAACATGAAGTAAGGGGGAGGGGGCAGGTATATCCTTACGATTGGGGGGGGGGGGTTAAACTGCTGTGAGGGACAATTGTGAATAGCTTCATGTAATGAAAGGCAATACTTGTTTAACTACTTAATCAATTATTTATTTACTGCTCATCATTTGTGTTCAAAAAGTAAGCGAAATTTGAATCGGGCCCAAAATCTCTAGCCTTTCGTTACTTTTTGCCATTAATTAATTTCTCTTTGGAAATGTGCTTACCGTTTGTCATTAATACATCTAGTAAAGTGCACAAAGAAAGAAAACCTGACAGAGGAAAGTGCTTACCCTTCCAACAGCACCTTTCTAAAACAACTTTACATGGATCAGCAAAAATCCTTGAATACTGGACAGATGACACAAACAGGCCACCCTTTTATAGTTTTTCCAGGTAGTCATTGTAGTGTGTCTGCAGTTTAACTTAGTAGATGTACCATCTTAATGAAGAAGAATAAATAAAAGGGATAACATAATATTCACATGTATCACTAAATCATGCAGAAAACAACGCTAAAAAAATCACTAGGCGGGAGGGGGGGGGGGGGCTTGACCGCTGAACATATAAGAAGTGGCAGTGCAGTTCTTTACCATAAGAATATGTAAGATAAGATAAGATTTTATTCACTCTATCGACCCTCTCTCGGGGTATGAGAGCTACAATAATATAAATGGTATACATGTACATGGGTATATAGTTTACATATACAAATATATATCTATATATATATATATATATATATATATATATATATATATATATATATATAGTGTAAGTACAACTAAAGTACTAAACGTATAGGTTTTTTAGCTATTCTACCACTACGTGTAACTACGTGACTTTGATCGTCACCTACAACATCAACAGCTTCATCCTCTTTGGATTTATATCTAAATTGCTGCATAATCATTTAAAAAAAAATTAACAAGCTTTTTAAGCTGGCAAGCCTTTTTTGTAAGAAGAATTTCAGCCATTACTGTTGTATTTGGTTTATCTATATTAAAAAAGTACAGTTTTCTCTCATAAATCAAAAATGGGCAAACAAGCAAATAGCGATATTCATCACCAATATCTACAACAAGCTAATTATGAAATGACTCTTCATAAAGTTTGGATAAGTTAGTTTTGCTGCGATTCAACGCACTTCCAGCAACTCGGCCTTAGATTCGCCGCTGGAGCTCTCTGGCGTCACGAAAGCAGTAATGCCCTAGGCCAATTTCTTCGCAGTCAAGCGCTCACACGAGATGACGGACGCAACCATGGCATAAATTATCGGGAAACTTATATTTAACACTACTTAAATCTCGTCTCTTACTAAAATTACATAATACAGATAATCTATAAACTATGATTATTTAACTTTAATGAAACCTACAAAATTACATATGTTACACAATCAATCAATTTAGGTAACGAAATGATTTCGCAGTGACACTATTCTAAACATCGAAAACGCCCGGACATCCGTGGAGGGGGTAACAGGCTGGGCACCTCCCTTTATCTTGCCACTTCAACTAAAATGTTGACGTTTTTTGTTTTACATCGCTTGTAAATGCCGCTTTCTTACTACCTACTTTCATCTAATGCCCGAAAAACCAATTCTAATAATCAGAGCAATATTTTCTTCGATATTCTCTAATATCTTATTCATAGAAATAACGAAATGTGTTAAATAAAGGAATTTACCTTGAAAATGATTCTCCATTGCAGAGACTTCGGCAATATACTTGTTGCACTACGATATGACGTCATGACTAGTCTCAATGAAGGGACTAGCAAATTAAAAAATCATGATAAACTGTTGGGTAAAGTTTAAAGACTCACGTCACGTAGTTACAAAACTGTGACTATTCGTGATTTATCGGCAGGTAAAATAGCGAAATGTAGACCCAACACTTCGTAGATTAGAGGACCATTGTCTGACCACTTTATTTCATTATTTTTTCACCATTGTGCCTATCTTTCCCAATCCTCATTCCTTCTGTTTTGTTTTTGTTTAATTAAAAACCTGATACCTCTAAAAATACCTCAACATCATTAAATAACCTCTTCATTGAATCGAAATCTCTACAAAAAACATTTAATGTCATCAGCATATGCTGTGTATTTAATTCGTTTTCTACAGAATTCAAAACCCTTTATGTCCTGATTATTTGTTAGCCTCCTAAGAAAAACTTCCAAACCTAATATAAACAACTGAGGCGCCAGAGGGTCACCTTGACGAACTCCTCTGGACACTTGAAAATAACCAGTGGTGAATCTATTTACCAGTAGACATCTGCTTATATTAGTGTGAAGTGTTTTAACCCATTGTATGAAAGATGGCCCAAAATTGAATGCTTCTAAACAATTAAATATGAATCTGTGACTTAATGAATGAAATGCTTTTGTAAGATCCAGACCTAAAATTATTCCATTCAAATCCTCCTCCTCGGTATATTGCATTAGATCTGAAATCAATCTAATCCCTTCTCCTATACATCTTCCTTTGATAAAAGCGGTTTGCTGATTATCAACTAACTTTTCCATAACCCTTGCTAATCTCTTGGCCAAGCATTTTGAAAGTATCTTAACATCCAAATTTACGAGAGTAATAGGGCGCCAATTGCTTAATATTAGTTTATCCTTTTGATTGAACCTTGTCTTTGTGAAAGAGACATTAAATTATTTTCGAATGCAAAATAAAAACAATCAACCAGTTGTTCCGATATCAAAGTCCAAAATTTCTCATAAAACTCTACCGTAAAACCATCATTCCCGGCGTTTTATTCTTGGCCATTTTCATCATTTCACCTCTAACTTCAAAGCACGTGATCTTTCCTTCACACAAATCTCTTTCTCCATCCGTGAGTTGTTCATTGTTACTTAGAGAAATATACTCTTTACAAACTTCATCCTCCAAATTATCCTTATTCCTAAAAAAATTGTTTGAAACGAGTTCTTAACACATTTGTGACCCTCCACCACAAAACGACCAATAAGTCGGATTTTTTCAACGCAGTTTGAAAGCTTTGATTCTAAGCTTTAAAATGATATATAACTTATCTTGTATGAATTAAGCAAACCCTTGTAAATTACAATGAGAATGCCAACGTGTCAGACAGGTTAATGACCAAAACAACAGAGAAAACGGGCTCTAAAGAAGAGTGACCATTTAAGAGCGCCTAATCTGTGTCCAATTGTTTGTCGCACAAAAGGTTGAGTCAAAACTCCTTGGCATACACTGTGAAGTACTGATTGGATTAGGTTGAAACTTTCCATACCTTTAGAACAGATATATTTCTTTGTTTCTTTAGATTTTTAATATCAGACAGTGCACAGCTTTTAACCTATACTAGAAAAGCGATGTGAAGTACAATCCCAGCAAGTTGACACAAACAGTTTGAATGTCCAAAAAAAAACACGATCATTTTGAATGAGAGTAAAAACATATTTCAACATGGTATTTTACCCTGAAATTTTGTCAGATGGTAGATTAATAAATGAACTTTCAGAAAATACGAAAAACTTTAAATCAGAATTTCCACCCCAAGCCACCTTTTCAACTGTTTACTCTAAAACTCCTATTGCTATTCCTATTGGGTCACATTTTGTATTTCAGTTTGTGTCTCAATACATCCACCATCTATATTCAAAACATCAATATTAGAGTTTTCTGCCTGCCATTTTTCCAATGACAAAAATACTTGGTACTCTTCTCTCCCTGTTCATAACATGTGCACTTATTGCACTCAATTTTGCCCCATCTGACAAATAATCATATATCTTATACAATTCCTGCTCTATCATTTTTTTTCTTTTTTAGAAATTCTTCACCAATTTCCTCTGTAACCATTTCATCCATTTCTTTTAATTCCTTTTCCGATTCTTCCCTTCTTTCTTCCCTTTCGCATTTCTTCTTGTTAGAAAATGGTATAGTAAATTCTCGAATCTTGAATTTTAGGCTATCCCAAAGCCTTCTTTTATCATGTTTTATGAGGAAACTCATTGATCCAGTTCAAATAATTATTATTTAAGGCTTCCACATAATCTTTATCATTCGATAAACTTTTATTGAATTTCCAGTAAGATGGACCAGAAATTTGACTCTTAATCTTAAAATGTAAACTCACACAATCATGGTCGGACAATACACAAGGCAAAAAAAAAAATCATTTTTTTCTAATCATATCCTGCAAAGATTCATGTATTAACCAGAAATCCAGTCTAGATTGGACGAGTGGGTTATATCTTCTCCATGTGAATCCTTTTCTCTTGGATTTCTGATTCTCCATTATGTCAATTTAACCAAAATATACTTTCAAATTTTCAATTACATCCACATAATGATTCCAAACCGTTGTCACTGAACCACCATCTCTATCCAAATTGAAGTTTTGAATCAAATTTAAGTCACCTCCAATCATTAATATTTGACCTACATCAAGATAGTCTTGGAGGGTCAATTTCACCTTTTAAAAAAATTATACCTGATCCTATTCATTATTTGGTGCATATATATTACATATGACATAAATTTTCTTATGAATTTCCACTTTCACTGATAAGAAACGTCCCATTGTGTCTCCCACTAAGTCCAACACCTTGATATCAGGTGTCTTTCTTATTATGATGCATACTCCTCTGCTCACAGATGTCCCATGACTGAAAATTATATTTGATCTTACTTGATTTCTCCAAAGTGATTCATCTTTTTCTGTAGAGTGTGTTTCTTGTAATGTCTTTCTTCTGTTTTAGCATATAATTAAAATATCGTGTCCTTGCTTTAAAGTCCCCCGGTCCATTAACATTATGTGTCATCAGTTTCAAGTCCATGATTTAAATTAAGGAATAATTTCTTTCTAATTTCCACCATATACATGTACATGTACATTCCTGATTGACCAAACAACAAAAACAAAAACAAAACAACAACAACAACACAACAAACAAACAAACAAACAAACAACAGCACAAGTTGTCTCAAGCTCTTGCATTACAGTTCAGGACGGCATTCTGCTTCGTGATCTTTTTATGATTACTTTCCTTTCCACCTATTCACCTAACATGGCTCTTCAACTACTCTTCTTTTTTTTTCTATTTCTCTTTATACATGTACTTCACATACTACAACTCAAAATTAAGCTCATAATTAATGTTTTTGACATCAGATCCTTTGCATTTCTGTCTTCTTTGCTTTCTTCTGTCACTTCATGGTTCGTATTCGTTTTATCTGGTAGTCAATCTCCTTTATCGTTCTGGCTGTCTTTGTAGAAAGTGCGAGCAGAATACTTGAAATACATCGCTCTATACGCTTTCTCCTCTTTCAGCTTCCTTCTGATGTGGTTGAGCTTCTTCTGCTGACGTCTACATAGATAGGATGGTCTCCATTGTGCTCAAAAGGTTTCCCCTTCAGGAACCGGCGGGCATTGGTCAGGATCATACTTTTGGTCGAGTAGCTATTGAAGGCAACGATAATCGGGCTAGGTCGAAGTGGGGTAGATTTTGATGAGCCAATACCACTGCAATGGGCTCTTTCTATGAGTAGGTCTGCCTCCTCCATCTGCAAGTGGGACCTGGTGAATGATTTGATGAACTTCTCACAGTTCTTGTTCTCCACCCCCTTCTAGCTGATATGTCAACCAGGCGTTCACATTCTCATTTTCCCTTTCTTGTGCATGGAGCTGCTCTTTTAGTGACTCCTGCTCCTCTTTCATATCATCTATCTCTGTTTTGTTGCTGTCAGTTTTGGTTAGGGATGTGGAATTGCCTTCAAGTTATGATTACCGTTTATGTTCTACCTCTTCTCTGCCTGAGCAAAGTCATCTGCTTTCTCCACCCGTCCCTCAGGGGCGATGCTTTCTGCTCTCCGCTGTTCCCGTAGTCTGATACATTCTGTGGAATGTTCTCACTTGAAATTATCTCGTTGTTAGTTATGTCTAACAGTTACTGGTACATCCGAGCCAGGGGGGGGGGGGGGGGTGAATCACTAACAGCTAAAATCAATTTTTGAAAGCTGTAGACCAATCAAATCATCAGAAAATTGATTTTATCTCACTTAAAATTGATTTTAGCTGTTAGTGAATCACCCCCTGAAGTTGAGAAGTATCGATCTGTGGTGAATCGTTAACGTTGTCTAAATTTAGTTTTCTAGTATTCATTTTGATGATTTCTTGTAATACTTTCACAATGCAAAACAAAATACGTATGACTCAGTACAGCGCCATCTTTCGTCCTACCTACATGCCATGTTTATCCTGCGCAGCGAACGTACAGCAGCGCGTATTTTCGGTTCTTAGGAATAATGATCGCACCATTCAAATTCGAAGTGAACATGCGTTTTTATCTCCACTTACTAGGTAAGTGCGCAAATTTAAGGGTTTTTCCCCCACAGGAATTGAATAGGCATTTTACATCTTAAAAAGAACATGTCAAAGCGACCTTTAAGTATTTGTTTTCATCCCTTAACAGGCCAAATCCAGATTATTATACTGTCGAACGTTTGACATTGAAAACAAGTGAATGAGTAAATTACGCAATGCGTAATAAATGTCCCCGTCGGAAGTGCAGATCTGTGGAAATTAACTAGCCTGAACCTTAAAACTTCAGTGAAAAACTTTAGTGAATAAAATAATAATGTTACTGCATGCAAAAGAAGAGAATACCAACAATGCATGTATACAACTGAAATATAAAACATGAAAACATTATGAACCTTCACCCATTTTGAATAAATTTGCATAAATTTGCATGAATAATGAATTTCAAAATTCTGTGTAGAAGTTTGGAAGCCCCCACCCAGCCCTATCAGATAAAACAATCGGAATCAAAATCCGATGTGAAATAGAGGAGAAGTAGCATTTTTCGTCAATTTTGAATAAATTTGCATAAATTTGCATAATTAATGAATTTCAAAATTCTGTGTAGAAGTTTGGAAGCCCCCACCCAGCCCTATCAGATAAAACAATCAGAATCAAAATCGGCCAAGAAATGACGGAGAAGTAGCATTTTCTAACATTTGAGCACACACGGACAGACGGACGTACGGACGGACGGACGCACGGACACACACACACGCACACACGAACGGAGCCCGTTTCATAGTCCCCTCGCGAACTTCGTTCGGCGGGGACAATAATCTGTAATACAACGTTTTTAGTTCAATATTAAGAAGATAATGGGGGGTCTTTCCCTTAATCGTTATATTACATTGAAAAAGGCAGGCCAAACTGCAGAAAATGCACTTAATTTGTCTTCTTTTTTCTATTTTTATTTCCATGATCTTAAAGCATATTTTGTTCAGAAAAAAATATTTTGTTTGGTAATAGCTTCATGTACTAAATTATCTCTCAAGTCTACCAAGAATTCTTGGAAAGTTATTAATGCAGCGGATAATAAACAAATGCTCTTTATATATTAGCATGAAATCAATTTCAGAAAAATATATATCGCACAGGCGTTTTTTAATTATTCTTGCTCTTGGCTTTTCTTACCTTTGAAGGCATAATTCATTGAATTGATGAAAGACGATTTCCCCACACCCATCACACCAAACAGTCCAATATGGATCGCCTCAACTGATAACGCACCACCTGAATTGCCCGCAGCTTTCCCAGGCACATATTCTTTCAGCTCCTCTCTTAGACTTTCTAATTCTGTAGGGATTTTTTCATCGGAGAAAAAAACAAACACAAACGCAACGTCAAGAAACATTAAAGCTCACCTATTAAGAAGAAAGAGCTTAACCATTTTGTTTTCACTTTATGTAATAACAACAACACTGATAATAATATTAAACGGATGTTTTCTGGTTTAGGGAGCAATGATGGCACTTAACTTTCACTCTTTCTCCAGGCAGAAGCAGCAAATGAGCGAAAGAAATTGGGGAAATTAAGTTTGGAAAAATCGGGAAAGGTATCAGAATACAAGACTTTTCAGAAATTCAGATCACTAAGAAACTGTTTGTTGCGTGTTATGTATATATAGTCTGGGAACGCTGGAAGCGTGTCCCGAAATAATCCACAAATTTTACCCATAGGATTTTACCCCTCAAAGTTACTTAGACCATCTAAGTCATTGACAATATGGTTGTCAGCCTGACCGGGGTAGATGGGGGGGGGGGGGGGGGGGGGGGTGAAATAAACTCGACTTTGAAGTGTGTTTCAAGGGTTCTTTTGGCTAAATCCGACTGCTCCGGTCAGGCTGGCAACTCTTTTTTTTAATCAATAACTTATTTGGTCTAAGTAACGTTAAGGGGTCAAATTTATTGGGAAAATGGGGATGACTATTTCGGGACAGGCTCCTAGCCTTATAACACACTGTGTACTACCCTTTTTTAAAGTGTGTATTCAAATTCAAATTCAAAAAAAAATATTAAAAAATCTTCTTTTGTTTCTGTAATGCAATGGTTTTTGGCCGATAAATCTAAACCCTTTTCCCTGCTTCTCTCAGGTAAACTTAATATGAGGGGTTTGACTTTCACTTTAAGTTTTGTTGAAAAAGAATTAATATTTTTGTCTCTCGGGCAATTTGTATTACCCATTTTCAAACTTAAATGCTTATGCTTAAATGTTTTTATAGACAGACTATATCGTTTTTCCACATATTAGTCATTACATAAGTAGTCAATACATAGTTGCCATTAGATAAGTATAATGATTTCCAATTACCCTACCCTATGCTTGTCCACGTTTTAGCATTGAGAGTAAATTCCATCCATCTACCAATACGCAAAAATATTAAGAATTGAGTGTATTCTGTTTTCTGGCTGTTCATTATGTCCGATTCATATTGCATATTCTTTGTCTCACATCTTTATTTGTTAATCACCGAATTCGAGAAGAAAGTAAGTTCTACACAAGAAGTAACATCTTACTCAATGGTTGCCCTGCTTCCGTTTTACCGCCATCTGGTTTCTTCAAAAAGAAAATCCAACGAACACAATCTGAAATTAAACAAAAAAGAAACGTCTTGTGTGAATTTCTGGAATGTAAACGATGACATACTAAGCAGTTTATAAGGCAATCGGGAATCGGTGGGGGGGGGGGGGGGGGGTAGTCTAAATTTTTGTTATTCATATTGCGATTAGTTAATTAGTTATTTATTTATACAGGGTTGCATTGTCAGTTTTAGAACTGCTTTCCACAACGGCCCTGTCAGCCTTGTGTAGTTAAATAACCATTTTTGTTTATAGATTGAAATGACAGAAGAAAAGAATCCAATTGCAGAAATTAGTTACAGAAAATCAGTTAATTTACATACATACAAATAGCAGATTTGAAAACAAACTAAGAATAATCTATTATAATGAATAACAAGAATGAAAGGTTAAAATCTACAATCACATCCAAATTTAAAATAATTGACCGTTGAGGGGTTAAAAGGAAGTAGATATTTAGGAGAATGGTGTTTTTCATTTATAGTTGGTAACTAGCCGGGACACGGTTTTGAGTTACTGCAGGCAGTTGAAAATAGGGTAACTTATATTCGTTCGATCGTCAGAAAAGAACCACTGGTTCTGGTACCTTTGTGGATTAGTAGATTACAGTTAAGAGTTTAAATAATCTCTTCCATAATGCATACAACTCTACAGAGTGTTAAGTAGTTGATTGGATAAAAATTTTAATAAACATTACCTTACTCAGCCCAGATATAGATTAGATTAGAACAGGTTAGCGGCTGGATTTATTAATGTTAGGAATTTACCATAGGAAGAACTTATTATAAAGTTAGTAAGACAGATCAGGTACATATTCCAGCAGATTGGTGAAATAATTGTGCACTTTTTCATAAAAGCATGAAATTTGGCATGTACTGATGAAAGTAGAGTTGTTATTTTTTGCTGAATGATATGGGGCCACCTAAATTCGGGCCCTGGGGCCGATTGTGCCCATTAAAAAGAAGAAGAAAGAAAAAAGGAGCTCTCTCTCAAGGTACTTATCCTTCATGATTGATTTAATCATATCTAGTTTTGATATGCTTAGTATTATGTAGAATTTCTAGGCCTGTAAATTCAGACAAGTGTTTTTAGTACCCATTTTTCAAATAAAGAGCCGTCCTATATATTAAAATGTTAAAGATTTGTTGAATATAAGTAAAATGCTTCTAAATGTGATCAGTCAGACATTATGTCTTTGAAATCGACAGTATATGTGGTGCAGGTGCCCATTATGACAAAAAGGGTCCCAAAAGGCCAAAATTAATCTACGCGCAAAATGAAAGTTTTTTTTTAGTATTTATTTTTAATTTCTTATGGTAGACAACAATATTGAAATCAAGGTCATGTATGAAAAGCTCACTTCAGCACGAATCTGCTGGACTAACACTGCTGAAATAAGCTTTGTGGAACAGTTAATAATATCTCAGAAGGATCAGCTTCTAATACAAGCATATCTCAGTACAGCTATATTCCTTATGAATTAATTAACGTACAGACTACAGAGCTGAAAACAGTTCATGTAAATGCGTTTAAACAAATTGTGGAATTATTACAATTAATCAAATCTGTGTTCATTTGAGTTCATGCTAATTTCATTCTCTACAGAATATTTTATATAAGTACTGCACTAAAGTACTAGTGGTTAGTGATTGCTTATGGAAATACATGTACTCTGTAATATTAAGTCAATTACTTTAAATGTAGTTTAAGGATCTAAAGTGTCCATATACTTTGGACAAACGAACTCGCTAAAGCCGACGTAAATGAATGTTGTTGACCTAATTATGTACAGGGGAAGCATGGAGCACGAGATCGTGCGTGAGTATAGAGGTAATATACACGGGGTAACCTCTCTAGTCATAAGCACCGCTATTCATAAGGACCACTTATTCATAAGGACCGCTATCCATAACGCGTGACTAAATGAATAGCGGTTTTGTACGAATAGCGGTCCTTCTGAATAGCGAGCAAACCATAGACAAATTACCTCGCTATTCATTAGGACATCCATTCATAAGGACCACTATTCATAACTACTCATAAGGACCGCTATTCATCATGTTCATAGCGCGTGTTAAATGAATAGCGATTTTCTATGAATAGCGGTTCTTATGAATAGCGAGCGGACCCGATATACACGTGGTGAACGATCTAGGATAGAATACGTGCTTATTTGACCAAGGAGCTTCAAGAGCTGGAGTTCCAACTGGCAACAAATTGTCTCAAGCAGCTGCTCCTTTCTAAGGATGCACAAAGGAATCTACAGGTGCGCTGTAGCCTTTGATGTCCGATGTTCGAAGCCGCCAACTTCATGGGAAAGCTTGAGTAGTGATTTTTGTCACAAATGAAATATCGAGAATATTTCACTTTTTATTTGAATAAACAATGTGTAATTTTCATATATGATAAAATCGAATACAAAAGCCTAATTGTGTCCAGAAATTTGGCTATATTGTATGATAATAGTTTCAATTTGTGGACAAAAAAGTAAAATTTTACAATCCTAAAATCCCCAATTTGACACTTTTCCGATTACTCCCTGCAAACGAAAATAAAAATTGCAATTGCTCAAGTACAGTTAATTATGAGGTTATATGTCAGATTAGTGCCCACACATGCCCAGTCGCGCAATTTTGATTCATATATTTGGGAATTTTGAACAATTTCTTTTCGCTTGCCCCCAGTAAAAGTAAGTACTGTGAACTACTCATATCATAAGACTAGTGATAGCGAAAAGTAATTATCATTACAAAAGCATATTTTCCTTTGAAAGTGGCCCGTAAGTTTGCAGCCAGGCAAGAATCCTTTTGTCTTCTTATCTGCAAGTAAGATTCAGTTAAGCACATGCCTGACATATTTTTCCTTGGCGGCATAGAACATGGTTCAAAGGGAATGAGCTACATGTGACTCCAGCTCTTGAAGCCCCTTGATTTGACAGTGTTTGAGTGACTGTAGTATTTATTAAAGGGCCTATTCAAAGAAAATCACAAATATGGCAAATAATGTATCACTAGAAACTGGGAAAGCTTACAGATGGCAATTGTTTAAGTTTCACGTCAATTGATTTAAAAATAACACAAATATAAGCACTTCTCAGCATCTGGGATATCGGACCGATTCGCCAGAAATATAGCCATGTTTTGATAACGTCACACCGCTAACCAATCCTGCCTAAGCAGACGACGTCCTATAACGAATGAATGTAATTGCAATGCAATTATTTTTTCAAATTATAAAGAGTTTGGTGTATTTAAACATTACCGTATTCCACACCATTCTAAAAAAAAAAGGGGGGGGGGTGAAACCAATTCTGATAACTAAAATCTTTTGTTTATAAATATACAGGATAAGGATCAATTATCAATCAAAGAAACCACACTTTCGAATTGAAAAGCCCGCCGAAAACGCCGCGGTGCATGCAGCTGAAAACAAAATGGCGTCTTATTTTACAAGCGACTGATTCCTTTATTTTCTTAACACTGTATTTTTCATAAAAATAATACCATACACGATGTTTAGAGTGAGGCAACAGATTAACATTTAGACTGACGCTAGTGAAGTTTGAGAAATAAATGAAGAGGAGATGACAAAACAGCCACTGAAAATGTGTAAGATGTTATGGGACATCGTCTGCTTAGGCAGAATTGGGACTTGGCGTGACGTCACATATCTCAGAAGCGTTCGAAGAGCTCTTCAGGTGCTATAGCGTGGCTGTATTTTACCACTTTATAATTCGTAAATAATCATTATTTCAAATGTTTCCATGCGTTGAACTGGGATAATTTTGTTTAATCTAAGCTTCACCTACACAGTAAAAAATAATTTTAAACAACTCTTCAAAACTTTTTAAACAACGCTGTTTAAGCCGGTCACTCTAACAACTATTGTTTACAATGTTAAACAACCAAGGTTTTTAAAACTTTAAACAGCCTCTTGTTTAAACAACTGGGTTGTTTAAATCAACTTGTTTAAACACACAAGTTGTTTAAAACTTTTTTTTTCACAACTATTGTTTAAAAAATTTGTTGTTTAAAACAATTGTTTACAGCATCTAGGTTGTTTAAATACAGTTGTTTAAAACTTTTTGAACAACTATTGTTTAAAAAAATACATTCAAAGTTTTAGTTCACAATAATTGTTTCAAACATAATAGGGCCTACAGATGTGTTTAAACATACACGGTTGTTTAAGGCTGATGTACACAAGTAAGTTCCAAATGCCAGAGCTGATTGATACGTTCAGAGGTAAGCATTTAGATTAAATATATTGTAATCTGATCGAGTTTATACTCAAGACATATTTGTGCTGCAGTGACATCTACATGATGTCTAGATCTAGACCACATCCATAAAATAAATTATGATGTAGACCTGGAACTTTGCAGCGCAGCGCAGTTTAAGTTAGTTGCACATACAGTATAGGACCGGACCCAGGCCCGCGTTAAAAGTGCATCTTAAAACTGCGCTGCGCTGCGCTTGAAGGGCGACTTGCAAAGTTGCAAGTTTAAATCATAATTAATTTTGTGACTGTGGCTTAGATCTAGCCGTCATATAGATGTCATGGCAGCACAAATATGTCTTGAGTATAAACTCCATCAGATTACAATATATTTAGTCTAAATTACCTCTTAAAGTATCAATCAGCTCTGGCATTTGGAACTTCTGCATCATGTCAACCACAAAGTCATCCGCCATGATGCCGTGTTTGGCGGAGTAGGAAACCCGTCTAGCGCGAACTTTCAATTTTTTAAAACAACGTTGTTTAAAAGATTATTCTACAAAATCATTGATGTCTTAAACAGCGGTTGTTTAAAATACAGGGTCCGTCTTTTAAACAATATTGCTTAACATTTAAACAACACAGTTTTAAACAGCGAAATTTTAAACAGCGTTTTTGCTGTGTAAGCAGTAATACGAATTAAATAAATATTCAAAATCAATAGAGTTCTACTTGAAGTAGAGAAACTCAACAGTATTTAAACCTGATAAGATGAAAAAGTCCTAGCATTTATACAATTCTGAATAAGCTTTTAGAGGTACATGTATATTTAGATATTAGAATAAAGAAACAACTAGAATGATAATGTTTATCAGTGACTTAATTTACTTGTACAGACTTTCAAAATAAATTTGCTCATCAATGGAAATAGAAGAAACTTCAATTCAATTCAGTTAAATTTGATGAAAGTTTGAGATAAATCGGTAAAAAGTTTTAGGAAGTTATGAATATTTCATGGCAGAGATCACTAATGATATGAGGGAATTTTCCATTACCAGTTCGGTCATGATATGTGATGTCATACAGGGAGCTCTCCCGTTTTTTTTTTGTACAGCGATTTTTTCCCCATCCAAAATGTCCCCTTTCCCAACTGAATGATAAAACAGCGATGTTATATACTATTAAGCCCCCGCCGGCGAAAGAAATGTCTGTTCCATAGAATGGAAGAGTTTTACTTATCCTGTGACATCACATACCATGAACGCATCATCAATAGATTCTCTTTGATACCATGAATAGTCTTGAATTACAAAATCTTATAATTTCTTATTCTTGGCCCGATCTATCTCAAATTCCCCCATTATGTTTCTCTATTTATTTTCCCTTTGTGTCAACCCCCAAGAAAGATAAGTTAGCACCATGTTAAATTCTCCTTCCTGTAAACACAACAAAACATGTACTACTACAAATAGTATAAAGTACTGGAATAGCACTAGTGTCTGTGACGGGTGACGCTCCTGGTAAACCAGCCGTATTAGGCTTTCTACCCCTGCTTTGGGAAAGCTGCAATTAAGTTACTTTAGCATTCAAGAAATTCTCGCTACAAGGCCAGAGGACAAAAGTGCAGAACTGGAATTCGAACTCTCAGCCTATTGATAAAATTGCCAGTAAACGAATCACTTTGCCAATACTATTTTTTGGTGACTGACTTAATTTTTTTTTAAAGCAAAATAATATACTTTATTGTTCAAACTGAGCGAAAGCATATTTTCAAACATTGAGTGACCTAGGATACTTTCTGCGATTGCAAAGAAATACAAGGTGTTATGAATACAAGAAGGGTAGAAAGAAACAAACTATATACGTAATACAAAAATACAACAAGCATACATCGTAAAAAATATATATAGAGAGAGAGAAAATTAAAAGACATAAAAAAGAGGTAGTAAACATGCATGTAAAAGGAAATATCCAGGCAATCTATTTGTGTATAGTCGAAAACGTGTTGCTAAGAGAGTTCCATAACTAACTGCATGGTAAAGTACTAGTGGTGAATAACTTATGGAAATTTATAGGTTCATAATAAAAAACGTGATTTAGAAATCTGCTGAGTAGTAACTGTCTGCAAATCAAACTAAATATATATGTGTATTTGGAGATTTACAACGAAACTACTTAGGACAACCCAAAGTTTGGTATGATAGAAAAAGAAAACAGGAAGAAGAGACCAACCAAAGGAATTGTCGTGCTGTTGCCAGCTGATGTGATATACATGTATCATATAATATGTAATAAAGCGAGAATAGCATCAATCGTCACAAAGGAGACATTAGTCTCTTATTCGTAAATACTATGACAAGAATTCTGGAGATAATAATATAATTGAGTCTAATCAGTATCGTTGGCTTATAGTTACATTTCAAACAATTAAACGAAACAAATCTATCTATAAATATATACATATATAATAAATTACTTAATGCATGTGTACTGTTCGACATTATCAACTAGTAAGGTCGCCGTAACACTTTGCACGCAAATGACAGTGGAATTAAATCAGTGCCTTGGATTAAGAAATTAAGAAATTTAGATTTTGTTGTTGTTGTTGTTGATTTTCTCATAAGTATGCCGAAAAGAGAAAAAACGACCAAAAGCTTGTAACATTGAATTCAAGGATGCAATATGTACAAGGACGGAACGAAGCATATCATACCTCAGTATATATGATATAATTTTCATTAGAAATAATGATCACGATTATGGTAGTCTAACATCATTATATCCATGGTATCGATATCACTGTGTATCTTTACGGATAGAGCAGCGCAGCAGCTGGTTT
This sequence comes from Heliocidaris tuberculata, assembly GCA_025618425.1. NCBI lineage: Eukaryota > Metazoa > Echinodermata > Echinoidea > Camarodonta > Echinometridae > Heliocidaris > Heliocidaris tuberculata. Next base: position 15,458,665 of record CM046833.1, read on the forward strand.
AACCCATGATGGTTCTGCTCTTCCGTTGTAGATTGCATACGGTGTTAAAATGGCAATCTTAGATATAAGTGGGATGTATTCTCGGGGTTTGACTGAGCGTCGGACTGACTTGAAAAATGCAGTTATCTGACATTTGTTGTCCTTGGTGATGAGTCCCCTTGACCAGACCCAACCTAAAAACATATGAGACGACAAGACAATCCCCTCTCATGGATGTCTGAAACTAGAGGGGCATATTTCTCAGATTTTCTCTTTCTAGCATTCTCAATGTTTAATTCGAAGGGTACCGTTACAATGACAATATCTGGCCGTTCTGCAGTTGTGATTATGTCACAAGGTACAGTTCCCCCATCAATTGTGTGACCTGGGATGCCAGCATAGATCTTAAGGTCAGTGTCATTAATCTGCTTAAGTGCTAAAACAATGAAGTTAATGATGCTAACGTGTCTATAATTAAATCGTTCTTGGCCAAGAGCTGCCGCACATATGTTCAATATGTGGGCCAGTGTTTCATGATTTCCTCATAGTTTACATCGAGTATTCATTTTCTTACCCCAGCGTTTAAGATTATCGGCTGTTAGGAGGGCATTGATTGCGGCACGTGTAATGAAACTTAAAACATTCTTAGGTGGATCGTAGATAATCGATCTCCATGTAAGATCACTCTGTTCCAATTCAATTAATTTAAGGAAATCACCTTGAAATACGAATGGTGCTACCCTTTGTCTCCAGAACTCAATTTGTTCTTCAGGCAATGACCGCTTGACATTTGCCTTCGTTTTGACCCAGTTGTCGTCTTGTTGTTTTGTGAAGTAGTCTTCGTAGACAGCAGCATTACAAACAGACATTTTCCGACTCCATTGCGATTCTCGGGACACCTTAGCATCTAGGCAGCTTGGACCTTTGGGTCTGCTCGCGTACGGGACGACGCATGTGCCAACACGTGGGACTCTTTATAGACTTTGGATGGAAGATTTAGTAGTAAAAATTGTAAAATGTAAAAAAAGATAAACATAAAATATTGAATACAATGGTATCGGGCCTACCTTTCGTCATGATGGTTTTAAAACCAAATGAAGTGCTAGTGCCAGGGTTTCCTTCGAGATCTACAGATTCATAATCTTTCATAGGGTTCCCTGCGTGAATGAGAGAGAGAGAGAGAAAAAAAAAATAAAGGAAGATGCGACGATGGAAATATCTTTTAAAGCACATATTATTTTTCCCCTCACTTTCTGTGAGATCTTGAGGGCGCGCAATACTGTGCGCGGAACCGTGCGCTTCGCATTGGAACACTTATTTCAGTTAATCGACCAGAAGATAAGTGAAGCCATATAGCAAGATAAGTAAGTAATTTGCAGTGCCTATAAGTTCACATTTACCCTTACCAGTGTGGTTAGCTTTTTAAAGTCACATTTTTTTTTCTGCAATTGCAACAAAATATAATTTCATTAATTACTCTCATGTTACTTTCATATGTTTCATATGTTACTCTTATTTATTTGCAAAAAATATGCATTAAGATGAAATTTTATGTAGACAGCACCAGAAAACTTGGTGATGTAACTACGAATCCTGTGACTGTAAAACTTACGCGCTCTTTCATTATTAATATCCAACTTAACGTACTTCAATCAAGGTTGCGTTATCAGTAGGAGACAGAGTTCAATGAACAACATTAACAAAATAATGAATGACCATTATTCTTATTTGACCTATCATTTTTAATAATTTTTGTAGGAACATCCATCTTTTGTATGTCGAATGCTCAATTAATCGTTTCTTCCCCACCCCGTTATTTTGTATGTCAAAGATTACACCTTTTACTCGGGTGCTTTACTCGGATGGTCGGGCTCTGCTCTGTTGCCCCCAAACAATTATTGTAACTGACCAAGATGGGCCTTATTGTATTTTCATTTGTATTGTACATGTATACTGAAACAACCAACGCACTTGCACTACGTATACACACAGACACACCGGCATGCACTTGCAAATGCACCGATATCACGCTTGCAGTTTGATCATCCTCCAAAATACCGGCACTTTACATTTTTGTATCAATAAATGGAGTCACACGCTTACACTCCCGATATTCTTCTTGACGATATACACGATGGCAAATATTACACTCCCCTAGAATTTAACGATACATTTTCTCATAATCCAAATAATATTTCACTTTTACATATAAACTCCAAAAGTCTGAACAGAAATTTCGAATATTTTGACAACCTTTTACACTCTTATAATAACTTTGCATTTTCCGTCATTGGAATAAGTGAAACATGGTTACATCAGAATTCTCCAGATATGTTCAATTTGCCTAATTATAAGTTAATTAGGGCAGACCGCAAAGGAAGAAGAGGGGGCGGTGTTGCTCAAAACTTAAAATTCAGTATCCGTTCTGATGTTAAACCAACAAAAGCAGAATCATTGTTTATTGAAATTGACAAATCAAATCTCAAAAATGTCATTATAGGTTTAATTTATAGATCCCCTGACTCTAATTTTGAACTATTCTATGATGAAATGGATTTATATCTTCATAAAATAGGCGATGAAAACAAACATATTTTTATGCTTGGTGACTTTAACATCAACTTCCTGCCATCATCTGATAAGAGTAATTCAACCAACTTTATGCAATTAATGTATTCATATGGCTTCATTTCGATTATTAATAAACCCACCAGAATAAATTCACATTCTTCAACTCAGATTGACAATATTTTTTCGAACGTACATAATAACAAAACCATTGGAGGGATATTGTGCTCTGAAGTTTCCTCTCATTTCCCATATTTTTAACTTGTGAATGCAAACTATGTTGCCCTAAATCATTTGATGAACTATTATATCGCAAAGAATCCAAACGTAATATAGAATTACTGAAACAGGATTTACTTTTAGAGGGATGGGCAGATGTCTACAATGTAAATGATGTCAATACCTAATACAAACATTTTTAATAACAAATTGCAGTATTATTACGAAAAGAATATCCCTCTTGGCAAAATTAAAAACAAGCGAAGTAAACCCAGGAATCCTTGGATAACGAAAGGTTTATTGAAATCAATACAAACACGCAACCGCCTCTATAAATTACATTTACGCAATCCAACCGACACTAACCTAAAGACATATAAAACCTATCGTAATAAATTAACAAAATTAATTCGAACATCCCGTAGATTACATTTTTCTAATAGAATAAAAAAAGGCCAGTTCAAACACTAATTTGACGCAATTTTCCAAACGCAATTTGGAAAATCATCAAAGAGATTATGGGAAAAAAGACAGATCCCCCGCCCACGGACAATATCACACTAAATGCTACTAACGTACATGATCCTAGTATTTATGCAAATTCATTCCATTCATTTTTCACGAATATCGGCCCGGAACTCGCCAGCAAAATTAATAGCCCTAACGCTCACTTTACAGACTATCTTTCCGAACAAAATCAAGAGTCTCTCTTTTTAAACCCAACAAATCCCAGCGAAATTGTTAACCCTTTCGAGACAATTGACCACATTTTGTGGTTTGGCTCAATAACTTTTGATGCAGAGCTCTAAAAAATATACCAGATGCATGAGTAGAAAGAGCAGAAATTTCTACACATATTGTTTCCATTTTTGTTGCATGACCATATTGTGTTTGATGCCAGGAATTTTAAAAAGGAGAATAAGTTTGAAAATCCTTAAATTGGCAACACATTGAGACGTTCAAAATCACTGCTTTTAATCAAAATTGGCAATTTTTTTTCAACTTTCTACTAAGTTTCTAATGATGCATATTGTTTTCAAAGACATTACATTTTGTTAGAACCGTGTAGCACTAAAAGAAAAATATTATTGTTGCCAATTTGAAGAACAAAATGTGATCAATTTACCCCTTAAATAATTCCTGTCATGAAAGGGTTAATATTACCCAACCTCTTAACAGCTCAAAATCTCAAGGTTTCGATAAAATAAGTATGTCTCTTCTAAAATAAATAATCCACCCACTTGCAAAGCCTTTAACCCACATATTTAATCACTCGTTATCACAAGGTGTTTTCCCTGATCCATTCAAAATAGCTAAAGTAAATCCAATTTTCAAAAAAGACGATCCGCACGAAATAAGTAGTTATCGTCCCATTTCCTTACTTCCAAGTATATCCAAAGTCTTATAAAAATCGTTTATAATAGGTTACATACATTTTTCAATAAACACAATATACAATATGGTTTCAGGAAAAATTACATAACTGACCTAGCATTAGTTTAAATTTATGACAAAATTACAAGTGCCATAGCTAACAAAGAACATGTTGTTGGTATATTCTGTGACTTAAGTAAAGCATTCAATACGCTCAATCACGCTATCCTACTTTCCAAACTCAGTCATTATGGAATTCGAGGTCAACCACTCTTATGGTTTAAAGACAATATGTTACATTCAGTGGATATGATTCTGATCCCCTTTTAGTTCAATGCGGTGTCCCTCAAGGCTCCATCTTAGGCCCACTACTACTTCTTCTTTATGTCAATGATATTATTAATACATCCTCCGTTCTTTCTTTCTTTGCCTACGACACAAATATCTTTTGTTGTCACAAAGACCTTAATTCCTTAACCACAATTATGAAATTAACAAAGTATCAAACTGGTTTAGTGCAATAAACTTTCTCTTAATATAAAAAAGACTCATTTTATGTATTTTAAACATCATTCTCATAATACAGACACACAAATACATATTAAAATCGATGATATGTGACCCTCCAACACAAAACGACCAAGAAGTCGCAATGGGAGTTTTAGAGTAAACAGCTGAAAAAGGTGGTTTGGGGTGGAAATTTTGATTTTAATTTTTTTCTTATTTTCTGAAAGTTCATTTATTAATCTACCATCTGACAAAATTTCAGGTAAAAATACCTTGTTGAAAAATGTTTTTACTCTGATTCAAAATGACCATGTTTTCCTGGATATTCAAACTTTCTGTGTCAACTTGCTGGGATTGTACATCACATCGCTTTTCTGGTATAGCTTAAAAACTATGCACTGTCTGAAATTCAAAATCTAAAGAAACAAATAAATATATCTATTCTGAAGGTATGGAAAGTTTCAACCCAATCCAATAAGTATTTCACAGTGTATGCTAGGGAGTTTTGACTCAACCTTTTGTGCGACAAATAACAGGACACAGATTAGGCGCTCTTAAATGGTCACTCTTCTTTAGAGCCCGTTTTCTTTATTGTTTTGGTCATTAGCCTGTCTGTCACGCTCCCGTATATAACATAATTGTAACATTGTATGGGCTAATAGAAATCAATTCTATTTTTAAACGACAAAAGAGAGCTATACGTATTTGTACAGGATCGCATTTCCTAACTCACAGTGATCCCTTATTCTATAAACTTAAAACGCTAAAAATTTTAGACTTGAATACTATTCAAGTAGCAGTCATTATGTTCAAGTACACTAATAATCATCTTCCACCATCCTTTGATAACATGTTTAGGTTTAATAGTTCTGTTCATTCCTACCCTACTCGCATTTCTGGAAATTTCCATCTTACAAATCCCAAATTATCAATAACACACAAATCTGTAAGACATTCTGGTCCGGACATTTGGAATAATTTTCCCGATAACATAAAATCTTGTTCTACCATCTACTCCTTAAAAGCTACACTTAAACGAAAGATAATACAATCATACGTGCCCACGCTTTAAACTAGTATCTACAATCTGCACCCACATTTGCAATTGCACTGCACCCACTTGATCACTCAGTTCTACCAGGAGAGTTATGTCGCCTAATCTTTTTTTTTTACGAGGCCGCCATCCATTTCAAGCCTAACCGCTCACGATGGCGGTCTCCTGCATTCTAAATCACCTCTCTAGTTTACTGAAGAAAAAAAATATTTGCATAGGTCTGTTATATTCCTCATTCTTGTTTGTATGCTTTGTATTATGTTTATTATTGTTTATTGTATATTATTATTGTACATGATTTTCTACTTATGTAATACTTATGTAAAAATTAATTTTATTGTATTTGTTATTAGAACGCAGAAATAAAAGCAAGCAAACAAAACATATCCGTATTGAAATACGAGATTTAAAATTATGCCTACCTGATGAGATGAAAAATGTGTGATACTGTCTCACTCGGATCATGACGAATATCAGAAAGGTGACCATGGCCAGGACCAAAATAACAGCAAAGGAAATAGCTGCAGCGCTTGGTCCACGCGTCGAGGACCCTGCATCTGTATAACAACATTTACATTTATAAATCTCGTTTGGCTTAAAACGTCTTCACACCAAACATTGGGGAAAGGAAATTATATTTTGTTTGTAAATACAACATATGCCCACTACTGAGCTAATAACTGAACTTCAGAAAGTTCAGTTATTATCTATTATCTACTTGATTTAACCTGTTTAATGTATAATTTTCATTGTTAAGTTTAAATATGATTATGTAAAAAATATTGTTCATGATGTTTTCATACGCTGTAAAAAAAAAAAGCTGCAATTCAGCCAGTTGGCTGCAAATGACTTTTCAATAAACCATTACCAATACCATTACCATGGTCTGCAAGCCAACACATGTACTTTAACTGTATTTACAATACACCAACGAAATATACAGTGCGTCCCTCAAAAAAAGTTAACAGTCAGAAAAAGTCTCCCCAAATTAATATTTCAAAAAATTTCACCTGTGGATAGCTTAGGATCTCTTCTATCAAATGACACCAAAATATGTGGCAATATTGTCGTGTGTGGGATCGGTATTGTGATGAGGAATCAGGCAAATGATGAAGCTCAGCACAAGTTCTATTTACATTTCAATATAGTTGCATTTATTGACAGAGTTCAGCAATTCACAATATTATAATGTGCAGTAGAGAGGTGACAAGAAAATAATATATGTTCGTCTGTTGATGGTTAAAAGTCAAGTCTCGCGATTAGAGAAACTTCACTATCAGGAAAGTTTTGGGGGAGTCAAACCATGTTGGGTCAGTGACTTAACATACTTTGATTGGTCTATGGTTAACGGTCTATCATGGTTGCTATGGTATTATGGGGTGTGGTGATGAAGAGTGTAAGTGACTGGGGCTGGTTCTATGAGTCATCCTTCTTAGAATGTAGGTTCCTTGAAGTTAACTCTCTGGGGTGGTCATTCGTGGTCAATGTTTATAATTACAAGATAATGGGGTACTGTTTTAGATCATGGAAGTGGGGGGGGGGGGGGGAAGGTGAATGCCTGAAAGGAAGACAGGAAGTGATCATATACTAATGGCCTACGTTGTGTACTACATAACATCCCCTTTCTTTGGAAAATGAGGCTCCCTCCCCGCTTTTGAAAATAATTGTTTGCAGATTAAAAATCCCTTTGATGGAAAGTGAAACTATAAAAGAGTGTTTAATTACTGTCCACCTAACTCCTGCTCTCTCTCTTTCTCACCCACACGAAAGGTTTTAACAATAATATGATTATATACGTTCTACTTCTAAAACATCTAATTTGAGTAAACCATGCTGAAAGTAAAGCATAATGAGTTAAGCAAATTAATGTAATTGTAAAAGCTAATCACATTAAATAGTGCAGACCTATGCACAGTAACAATTAATCACGACAAAGTTATATCAAACAAATATAAACAACTTTAAAAAGATTAACAATTCTAGAGAATGACCATTAAGCTCTTGTCATTCCAAAACTCATAGCAGAAATTATTTCACGCAATAACAAGCAAATAAAAAAAAATAAAAATAAATAAATGTATGCTACTAAGTTATAACATCTCATCAACATGATAAAAGAAAAAAGTTAACAGGTGCGCTCTAAGAATGAAAGTTTTCTATGTTCAAAGTGGCCAACTTATACTTCAAATGAAGCATCAACATAGAATTTAAGTTACTATCAATCCTATCCTGTTGCATATTATCTTACATAATCACGATAAGTTAAAGAACAAATTGAGCAATTACTTTCAAACTTGTTAGAAACATGATAGCGACAAGTATGGATCTAACTTATCATTGGTGTGTCAACCTAATATTGATGTATGTAAATGTTCCAATAAAATAATAATTGATTTCAACAAAAATGAAATTAACTCATTTCATCACAATACTAATAATCTCCCATTCAACATATCATATAACAAACATTAGTCAGTAATTCACACTGTATATATAACTGTATGAAAAATCTCCGTGGAGTATCTGTCACTGTGTCACAGGAATGATTTGTTCGGACAGTATTTGTCTTATCAACTTGTCAGTCTCTGTGTACAGTCCGATATTCCACCAAAATCTAATTTGTGTTGGATTACCGTCCTGTGTTTTGTTGTATGATGTCAGAACTTGTAATTTTCCGTCCTTGAATCGTCCTCTATGAATTGTCATGTGTCCGGTAATTGGGGCAGTCATGAGAAGTTCAAGTGGTATTTTTTAGATCTGGTTTGGTCATAGGAGTGGGTGAAGCTAGTCCTTTGTTTTCTGTCATTGCATGCAAATAGTCTGTGGTGTCAACTGAATCAGTTATTTGGGAAGAAGCTGTCTGTCCAGCATGGAATTCGGGCAATTGTTCATCATTTTAACCGATGAAATTTACTGTATCTTCACTAAAACCTAATTATATAGTATGATGGATTTTTTATGAGATTTATGAGTAACTACATGACCAATTGAATTTGGGACAAAATTAATCTGATATTTAAATTTATATTAGTAAATACTTATCAGGTCAATGATTATCTTTGAACTTACAAAATTAGGACAATATTCTAAATTTTGCCTTTAAAAAGAGTAACCAAAGAAATGCAAATTTTATCATGCTAAAATTCTTCAATTAATGGCAAAGTCAATGTTAGTTAGATTTGTCTTAGTTTGTGTAATTACAAATTTACAATACAATATGATCAAAAGAATAGACTTATTCCACAATAACCTTATATGAATCAATCATTTCGAGCTGCGGCCGTCCTCATCAAAGGGAGATGTCCATCTATTTTAACATAGGATTACGCACTAACCAAATCATCCTATATGAGTTTCACTCCAATTTTGCTCGGATAATGTCTTTTTGACGGTCATTTCAAGTACACTCAAACTTGATTTGTATTTATGCTTATCACAAAGCGTTCAAATACTTAGACATTGGAGCGAATAATGCCAAAATTAGTATTTCTTTACACATAAGTGTACATCCAGTATCATTCTTACTAACTCTCTGGGGTGGTCATTCGTGGTCAATGTTTATAATTACAAGATAATGGGGTACTGTTTTAGATCATGGAAGTGGGGGGGGGGGGGGGGTGGGGGGGGGGGAAGGTGAATGTCTGAAAGGGAGACAGGAAGTGATCACATACTAATGGCATACGTTGTGTACTACATAACAATATTTTACGCTCGAGTGAGCAAAGACCATTTTTGTGAAAAGGTGCAAAATCCAGACTTGACAAGAATTGGTATTTCTTCTGGCTGGTATCACCATTGTTGAGTATCATGAAGAGGCTTACAAATATTCATATTTGACCAATAATAGACAATTTGTCAAAGAAGAGGTTCTGTTCTCTGTATGTCCTTACGTATCTCATCGATATTTTCATGGTTCAGTGATCAATTAACTGCTTTACTGAGTGTTCTGAAATATCAGTTTTGGCAAGTTTATAATTCAAGCTGGTTTTCTCAGTCAACCATAAAGTTTTGATGGGATATGTCAAGACATCTTATACATAAAAAGCCTATTCTTTCATAAATTGCCCTGTAATGATCAGAATATTTCTAAGCCTTTTTCAAAACTCTAAACTCTGCTGATACCAGACAGAACCAATACAAAGTTTTGTCAACCATAGATTTTGCACCATTTCAAAATAATGGCTTTTGCTCACTCAAGCGTAACATATCGATAGATGTTTTGTTATCATTTGATAGGAGAGACAGTAAGCTATCCATAGGTATGAAAATTTCATGAACATATTTTAAAATGTTCATTTGGGGAGACTTTTTCCAAATGTCAACTTTTTACTGTTCTCAAATTTGTTAACACTAGTCAGCACAAATTACCAATTCTTGTCAAGTCTGGATTTTGCACCCTTTAGCAAAAGTAGCTTTTGCTCACTCGAGCTCAAAATATTACCACGTATTTTGGTGTCATTTTGATAGAAGAGACCCTAATCTGACCACGGGTATGAAAATTTCTTACAAATATTTTGAAATATTTATTTTGGAAGACTTTTTCCAACTGTTAACTTTTTTGGGGGACGCACTGTATATTTGTCTTATCACGAAGTAACATATAAATGGTCAGTGTCTTTGTTTTATATGCACGATAGTGTTACAGACCTATTCGCATTTGCAGTTCAGTACCAATCTTCTTCTTAAAGGTAACTGCAATGCTATTTTGTGGCTACAGAAGTTCATGTCATGTGATTTGTAAAGATAATTAATGTAAATTCAGTATAATTTAATCATATATAACGAATGAGTTAAACATGAACTTTATTTGCAGTTTAATTTAATTCTAGAAACATATAAATAAATGTTGTATCGTTCACCTTTAGTGATGTGGACAATCACAGTTCGTTCTGTCGTTCCATTGACAGCCAGGCCAGAAGCAATGCAGGTAAAAATGAAGGTAGTTTGATTTGTCGTCCTGGTAATGGTTGCTGTCACATCAAAGGCATCATCGGACCTCTGAGTGACAATCGTTGCTGCGGTGAAGTTCCTTGATCCCTCCTGCCAAAGGATTTCAACCTGGGGCTTGGCTCGTATGACCGAGCACTGGAGTTCAAAGAAATCCTGGTCTTCAGTCACGTTGTAAAGACAGGGCTTTGGAGTCATGCCATTTGTCACCATCTCCGGTTGAGACTTGCACTGTGGGATTTGGATGTACGGCTTTTTTGCCCGAGCTGAATGAAATGATTTAAAACAAACAAACAACAAGAGGTGAATTGAGCAATAAAGTATTTCAGATGTATTTTTTGAGATGTAATCTTAATGCTCTATCCTTTAAATAAACCATTTTAGGCTGACCTAGGGCCCGAGCTGAAAGGATACATAATCATGATGATAGGGATTTTGTAAGCTATAGGCCTTACATTATCTTACAGGTTAAGACACTGCAAAGTTTGAAGGTAGGCTTTTCAGCGCGACCTTAAAGGATGCAAAGTAATAGGCGAATTGAGCAACAGGGTATACATTTTCTGAAATGTAGTTGTGTCGATATAACCTAAAGTTATATCACACATACATACTTTTAAAAAGATTATTAAGAATCAGGGTTTGCCCTTAACTTTTTTTTAAACTAGCCAGACGGACTAGTTAGCTCTAATTTTGGGTAGTCCGCCAGAATTTTGACTAGCCACGATGAAAATTGTCTCGTTTAATGTAAATCATATTTTATACTGACTCTTTGAGTAAAATAAAAGGAAATGTTGTTACCTTATTACCCCTGAGTGACGGTTCAGCCAGTCTGCCAGCCTCATTTTTTTAAAAGCATAACAAACTGTTTACGGAGACGGAATCTATCCAGTTGGTAATAAACATTCTTTTCTCTGCTGCTCTGACCCCCCCCCCCCCAACAAAAAAAAAAATAAATAAATAAATAATAATATGGCACAAACATCCTATAAGGGTTATCCTTTTGGCTGAATTGATGCCCTCTCAGTAATTTATTTTGATATTGTACTGATATCTTTCTTGTATTGTTTTGTAAATTATCTCGTTTAATGTAAATCATATTTTATACTGACTCTTTGAGTAAAATAAAAGGAAATGTTGTTACCTTATTACCCCTGAGTGACGGTTCAGATTATGTAATGTTGCACTTTGATCAGGAAAATGGTGAATACACGAGTGTTATTTTACTACACAACACCATTTCACACTTCAGTTATAGCGAATTAATACCAAGTCAACGGACTGGCATTTGAATTTACCCTGATATTCAACAATTCAACTGCTATCATGACATTTATTGATGAATCTTCATGTAGCACTGCAGCCTCTGCCACTATATTAACATATAACTGTGTAACTGTTACATGATCTCTTACTTTATAGTACGAGATCATGTAACAGTTACACACTGGCAGATGTCTATTTATTATTTTTTTTATCTGCCCACAGAATTTACACAACTGGGTAAATCATAACTCAGTAAGAAGAAATCCTACCAAAATTATTTTGGTTTCATTCACAGATGAAACACAGAATCCGTAATTAATGTTTAAGTTCAGTCAAAATATAAATGTATAATGCATCCAGTTTTGTTATGATTTGATAGAAAGAAAAAAAAAACAACTAAAAACTAACGGGTTTTAGAATGGTTAGGGAAATAAAATGTCATAAAAAACATGAAAGAGATCGTGAAGGATCAGTAAAATATTTTGACAAAGAAAAAGACAAAGTCACGATGTACAATGTAGTCCACTCCACTAGCACGACTAGGGGGCGAATACAGGCTGTGCTTCGTGCAAGCACAGGTACAAATATACTGAACGAGATTGGATCAAACCCCTCAAACTAAGCTTTAAAACAACAAAAATACCCCTAAAAAACAAAATTACCGTAAAACAATTATTTGCTTTTGAAAATTATACTATTGTTACCCGAAACAACTCCCAGAAATAATGACTTTCAAGGAGTTAATTTCGACATAAAGACGTACTCCGGAACGGAAAGCCAATACGAGAAATTATGTGTTTGACAGCAGAAGGCAAACTCATGAATATTCAACAAGTAGTCCTGAGTATCTCGGTGACGATGGTATTATTATTATTATTCATGATCTGTACTGCGAAGTTTGAATTTTCCGTGCTCCCCGAATAAAGGCTGTGCGTGCAGGCACAGGTACAAATATACTGAACGAGATTGGATCAAACTAAGCTTTATTAAAACAACAAAAATACATCTAAAATTTTTTTTATGTAAAGCAATTCCTTGCTTTTGAAAATCATACTATTGTCACCCAAAACAACTCCCAGAAATAATGACTTTCGAGGAGTTTCGACATAAAGACGTACTCCGGAACGGAAAGCCAATAATATGAGAAATTATAATGTTTTTGACAGCAGAGGGCAAATCATGAATATTCAATAAGCAACCCTGCGTATCTAGGTGACGAGTGTATTTATTATTCATGAGTCCTTACCGCGAAGTTTGAATTTTCCTTGCGCCCCACATTTTTCGAGCGATGAAAAAAGTCTCGTCGTTCGAAAAAATATAATTCTATTTTCCTATTAATCAGAATTTTCAAATCAATTTAATACAATGTGATACTTATTTTTGAATCGTGATGCAGCGACTGGGTGGGTACGGTAACCGTTTCTAGTTGTGCTATATTTTAGGTGACTGGAAATGTACTGTTTTGGGTGGTGACGTTATATAGGCATATTGACAGCTGACGATAATCGAATAACCCATTACGCCATATCGTGCAGCCCTAGTACGCACGATACCGTATTTTGTTCAATAAAAAAGAAAAAAAAAGGGGGGGGGGGGGCGGGGGGACGTAAACATACCAGTGCGCCCTTTCTCGTCGTAAACACATCTGACACATGTATGTACATGTACATATACGTGCAAACACACACAATAGCTACATCTAGGTACCTCTCTCGTGCTGCATTGTAGCTACATTAGCTCTCGTACGTGCTCGCTACAGCTTGGTAAGCTGAAATATCAGTGGTGTGAGTCGACAGCGAACGCATGCTTGCGTGGATTTTTATAGACTTTAAGATGAAACAAATCTGACATATTTATACTTTACATGTAGAGCATATTGTCAATCACTGATTATTAATTGTTTGAATTTGAATAATTGTCGGATGTGTCGACAATGAGCATCGCTTTGTGCGACACTAGAGTGATATTTTGGCTAGCCACACGGACTAGAAACTTCAGATTTTGGCTAGTCCGCCGTGATTTTTACTAGCCATTGGCTAGCGGGCTATCGTTAATGTCGAACCCTGAGAATACACACTTATTTTATTAAAATCTTACTAATTTTATTTAAAAAATTGCAGCCCAAAATCAAAGTAACTAGACTTGTAATCATATATATTTATGATATCCTAGAATTGATATTTCTGTCTTCGGAATATACGCATTTTGTTTCCAACGGAAGGGGTGGATAAATATTACTCATTGTAGTCACTCCACACAAATGATGATGTTGTACCTAACATCGTCCTCAAGTTTGTTTAAGTGTTATCTCACCATGTACGGTCAGGACTGTTGTATTTTGGATCTCGGTTCCATCTGTCTTAGAAACCATGCAAGTGAAGTTCCCTCCATCCAAGACCCTCAGGTCCCGTATGATCAGTCCGTAGCTGTCGCTCCAGCTATACCGCCTGTCCCCAAGTACCTCGTAGCCATCTGATGTGTACCTCAACACAGTTTCGACGCTCTTGGTTTCAGGGTCTCTTTGGGCCCTGTTCCACAGAACTCTTTTAGGAGTGCCTATGAAAGTGCACTGAAGACTGACAGAAGCATCTGCCCATCCTGTAATGCTTGGTTCTGTAAAAATGCTCACTTGGTCCGGATCTAGACGGAAAAGGATTTGAAGTAATTTTCCGGATTTAGTTGTCAGACTTCAAAGTGTTTCAAAGGTTTTGTGGGAAAAACAGCGTGTATGTTCGGCAATGATTGAATATGCTTTCCTCTACCTCACGCAGGGAAGCAACTGAAAGCCCTAATAATATAACATATCATTCAGTCAGGTTTTGCACTTGCCATATGGTTTTATAACTATGTATTGCTGTAATTTTGGGGGCCGAGTAGAATAATGGAAATTTTGATAAAAATTGAGAAGTATGTCTTTATCTAAGACATGTTAAAACAACATCAACAAAATGCAAGATGAAATTATATTTTAAACAATTATAATTTGGTGATTTCAAAAAGAAGTCAATAAAAGCTAGGGCCATGGCCAATGTGTCCGATCAAGTTCTTGGCCAAACTTAAGACCAAAACCATTATGTCTCTTTCCATGGCGATTATGCACTTGCATAATCTATTGAATATTCTTTCTCATTTGAGCTTCATATAGAACAACTAAAATTTTAACTTACCCAGAGGCGGCGGAACGTCAGGCTCGGACAGTAGAAGTGGGGGGGGGGGGGGGGGGGGGAGGGGCACCTTTTGTCCGCAAAACAAAACGTTCCCCCACTTCCATTGTCCGATCCCGACGTTCCGCCGCGCCTGAACTTACCCAATATCCTGACATCAGTATTGTTGACGATGAGGAAACCGTTATGATTCCAAACTCTGCATATGTAATTCCCTGCATCTGCAGCTTGAATGTTATTGAAAGCGAGAGAGTAGTCTTCAGTAATGGTGAGAGACCCATCATTAAACTTTGGCCCGGATACTTTCCCATTGATACGACAAACTAGCGTGTCCGCAGTAGCCGGTGTACTCCCTGTAAATAGATTAGAACATTGTGTATTTCAGATGGAATTATCGAATCTACTCTCATTATCCTATTCCCCCATGTTCTTAAATTCTTCATGATCTAGCCATTGCATTTTTTGAGAGAGGTGTGTGCGACACATTTGACTTTGCGCGCATCGGTTTAGGGCTAGAACACCCCCGTATCATTGACCTAAAAATTATCAGAAAGAAATGTTTTCAGACCCTTTCACGATGATTCTGGTTTATATCAATAGAGTGCTTTGTAAGAGAATAAAGCAAAATATATTCAAATTTTGTGAATAGCTTACAGACATTGCGGTGGAAATTATGCTTTCATACAATGTCGACGTCATAACTTTATTACACTTTATAATACTTTATAAATTAAAAAGTCAAGAATCAGTATCATAACATCTTCGAACCTGAAAAAAAAAAAGCTCAGAGGAAATAAATCAATGTAGTATATACATGTCGTTAGTGGTGTATTAAGGAACAGTTAATTAAATGAGCACAATAATGTGACGAAAAGAGTAATGATTACTATAAGCCTAATAGGTAAAAAAGATTGTCTGATCAAGAAGATCCTAAAGACATTAACCCCAAAATCGAGTTACTAAACGCAATCAAAGTGCGAGGCAGCAGAAATGGTACCGAACGGTATTACATTATGAGTTTACCAACCTCTTTAAAACTTTATTTAACCTGATTATGGAAAGGCGAAAAAGGGCAAAAACTCGAGGCGAACTTTAAATGATACTTATGACGAAGAGTCAACAGTCATCATGATATCAAGGTTTAAGGTTCGCTTTATTTTCATATTTCACATTTCACTTTTTTATACATATTGTCAGTTTTGTTTTCAAGAAATAATAATGATAAGAATAAGAGTACATAAGAGTACATAATTATCAATCACTTTGGTTCGCTTGTCGTTACTAATAAAATAATGATTAGCTAACAAAATTGGAAATGAGGATATGAAGGAGCCTAAGGTAAAAGCAAAGCTTGTTGGTTGTAGGCTCCGGAGAGTAATACAATAATTATAATGTCTTACAAAGTTGTAAAAATGAACAAGAAACAGTTAACGAAAAGTGTAAATAAACAAATACATGTATTACTAAAACGCGCATCGAATGTGAATGAATAATCATCGAATAATACTTAAATGCATATCAATGAAGTTTGGATTTGTGTACGGAAAAGCGAAAAAAAAAAATTGATATGAAATTGATGAATGTAAGATCGCTATAATGTACACACTACCCATGTAAAATATGATGATGATGGATAGTAAGAAGGGTCATCATTTATGGGAAAGATTATGAATGCTTCGCCCGATAAGTACTTCAACAAAAGTAGAGTAGATATGTTATTATGAAATGAAATGATATTAAATGAGATACTGATAAGCGTTTACCTCCGACACGGTACTAGACCATACGTGTTTTATTTCACTTATTTATTTATGTATCTATTTATTTATTTGTTATTATTATTATTATTTTATTTGGCAGAAGTCACATAATATAAAACTAACAACACAGAAATGACAATAATTGCAGTTCACACAAAAGCACATTGACACTGGATGCACCTGGCTGAGCTGCCAGGATTTGGGCAAAGTTAACCAAATAACTGTAGTCCGCAGACCGCCCTTACCTATATCCCGACCAGGTGTATCCAGTGCCGTAGGTTTGCGTGACTAAGACAAGAAAAACCTCATTCATAATTAAAAAAACACAAACACAAAAAAGTATACATGTATAAGAACGCAAATTACATTACACTAAACCAAAATAATTCCACAGGTGTTGAATCACACTCTGGAGACTCGAGACCGCACAAGCTAAAATAAAATGCGGCACAATACAAGATTACAAAACAATTGCCCCTCCACCCCCTCCCCTTCCTATTCCGAATCCAATCGCGAAGGGACAATAATCACCCCCACCCCTGCGTCCTCGATGAGATTACCTTTTTAAAAAAAATCACTGAAATTACTTGTAAAGAAGGAACGGAGACCCTGGACGTGCCTCTCCGACCCCACCCACAATCCATTCCATACATGCAAGACACACCAAGCCCTTCAACAAAACAAATACTTCACTCACACTCTCATTCAAATTTAAAAAGAAAAGGTGGAATGGAATGTGAGAAAGAATCGGAGACAATAATTTACGGCATAACCAAACAATAAAGAAACATACATATAAAAAGTTATGGTGGTGTCACACCTTGGCGTTTTAGCCAGCGTATGCCCGACGTATCAAAATTTCTCTAAAACGTCGGCATACGCTGAACTTTGATATTTTTTTTTCAACTCTGGGCGTATACTTAGCGTATTCATAACGAGTTGGACGTATACATAACGTATTAGTACCTTATATAGAACGCTTCGTTAACTTATAAGTAACGTATTCCAACGAATGCTTAGCGTATTGCCGGCGTACACAACTTATGCCCAACGATAGCCTAACTTACGCATAGCGCGCGGCAGCGTATCGCTGACGATCACGTGTCGTAGCCTATAAAAAGGCTGCCGCTCGACTATTCAAATCATAACCCCACTATCCATCACGGTATCAACACCACCACCATGCCGAAGAACACTTCGAAGAACGCTGCCAAGAAGTCCCCTGGCCGTGGGCGGGGGCGTGGACGTGTCTTCATGAGTTCTGATGGGTTCCTCCTGTGAACCCCATTTTTATATACCAATTCCTCTAAACGTTGTCAATACGCCATTATACGGTAGCTGTAAGTTAGAAACACGTTCAGTAAGTTTTGTGATCGTCCGGAGCACGTCAAATACGTCTTCATACGTCAATATACGTTGGAGTTAAGTTACACATACGTTCAAAGCACGTTACTCATAGGTTAGAAGTAAGTTTTGGGGTACGCTAGACTATATCTCGACGTATTTCGACTTATGAGTAACTTACGAGTAACGTGTGTGAACGTGTGTCAACGATCGCGTAACTTACCTACAACTTATGGCCCGCGTATGCGGGACGTATGAGCCATACGCTGGCATACGTCGAAAAATTTTGTGCTTGCACAAAATTTTTCGACGACCTCGCCGTATGACGACGTATACCAGCGTGTTTTAGCGTGCTCTTAACGTATGCAAAACTTACCCGTAACGTATTCGACGTACGCCAGCGTATTCGCCAAATTCCTCATACGTCGGGCATACGCTGGCTAAAACGCCAAGGTGTGACACCACCATTACATTCACAACTGTAAATGCGTTGCACTAAAATTAAATGCATATGTACATGCAATTATGAGAAAAGAATTATACGTATGAAGATTAAGTGTACTAACTCAGTTGAGGTAAAAAATCACTGAAATAATTGTGTTAATTGAGTTTATTGTTGTTTATTCATTCATTATCATCATCATTATCATTTTGACCTTTCGTAGATTTGCAGTTATTCAATACGCCATTGTAATGTTCGCACATTTCTAAAGGTGATAGACAGGGCTATTGAAATTGTCTTGAGTTCATTTTTCGAAAGTAGTTTTTATCGTGTTTTCCGAAAATTCCACAATTTGGACGCTTTTTTGCACCCCTCCCCCCCCCCCCCCGCCCACTGACCAAGGATGCGGACAATACTTCGACCAAGGAAATAATTTTGATATAACTCGCTGAACACAAAATGGCTTTCCCTGGAGGGAAGATAGGACGATAAAATATTTTTCATTTCCTAATATATTTCGAAGTCTCTACCTCTCTTCTCTCTTTTCACTCTTCGTCCGAGAGGGATTTCATTCTCTGTACATTTTTCATTACTCACATGAAGTCATTACAATAACTTCATATTTCAAGTCCAACAACATAGGAACGATCTATCATCAAATTGGCTTCTTTCCAACAGTCTCGCCTATTTCTTGCTTGAAATCAAATGTGCCTTACTGAAGAACATTCCGCGTTGAACCCAAATCTTTATTATAAAGACAACATTCATTGCAATGTCGTCCTTCGACATTGCCTTGTTTTCGTTCACGTTCTGCATTAAAAAAAATTCCTTTTCTTCTTCTTCTTCCACCCAATTCCTATTTGTTTTGCACGTAGTGCTTGTAATCACTTTTTAGGTACTTTCCTGATGTCCATTTCCTTTCAAATTTCGTAGCCATGTTTCTTGCCATTTCATCTTGATCACTGAATTTTTCATTTTTCGAAATCACTTACGCATGACCGTCCAGGCGCCATTTTGTCCATTTTCATGCCATTTTCATGCCATTCGTTCTCCTGGCCTATCTCCACTATCCTACATCCTACAGACTTCTAACAAATTCCTCTAGATCGTCCAAGAGTTGCTCTTTACATAATCATAAAAATATTATACAAAAAATTCCCTCTTCATACTCTAAATTTAAGTCCGAAATCGGCCATGTGGAAAAACGCTAAATTTCTTGAAATATTCACTTCTGAAAATGAAAAAAATGCCATAACTTCCTCATATCAATTCATTTTTGTCTCAAATTTAGACTGTGGCTTTATCTTGTCATCGCACACATTCCTGCTAAATTTCATGCTTCAATGATTCCCCATAATATAATTAGCGCCCTCTAAATTTTCAAAAATGGCTATTTTCTTGTGGCCGTATCTCAGTCATGCTTGGATAAACCCGTACCCTTTTTTGGATTTAGATACTTCAAGATATACCCTTTTCAGGGAAATAAAAAAAAAATATACCTTATCACTGACCGACTGACCGCTCGTCAAAATCACGATATTTACGGAAATGCCGAAACCACTTCAACTTGCTCTAATTTTGCGAACCTTTAACCTACGTCTTTGAAATTTGGTGGGTATGTGTATTTATGTATTTGACAACTGTCAGCCAAATTTTATAAAAACTGATGACGTCATCGCAAAGTTATTGCGGAAAAACCTAAATTTACCCTGCATTACATATTATTGAATAATATGGTTATTTTAAATGGCGCCCTAACGGCAGTCTGCTCAAAATGACCGCAATGAAATTCCCTTCTCGGGGATACCAAACACGGTATATGGTCTCACAGAAAATTTTCAGTAAATCGCGATTTAAGTCAGGTCATAATACGGATCCTGCAGAGTTTCCGCCCATGCATTACACGTATTGTCTATGGGGCAAATCGGGATCCCAACTTTGGCCCCCTGAACGATCTTTATTTTTCTTGAAATTTGGCAGGCACATTTTTTTAGGCAAAATGAAGAGAATCTTGAAGCCGGATTTTTAAAATCGGTCAAGCGTGACATTTTAGACGCCATTTTGTTCTATAAATTATCATGCATCACACGCTTCGATAGGATTGTCATAAAAATATGAAAGTGGTCCCAAAATGACGGCCATGAAATGCTCTTTCGTATGATACCAAATACGGCACATAAAGAACAAAAAAGAGCCCAGTTATTAGCAAATAAAGCCATTTCAGTACATGCCATTTAACGACATTTTCTTCAATACAATTCTACGCAAAGCCGATGTGGCGTGGTAAAAACCTCAATTTACCCTGCACAACATATTATTGAATAATATGCTTATTTTAAATGGCGCCCTAACGGCAGTCGGCTCAAAATGTCCGCAATGAAATTCCCTTCTCGGGGATACCAAACACGGTATAAGGTCTCACAGAAAGTTTTCAGTAAATCGCGATTTAAGTCGGGTCATAATACGGATCCTGCACAGTTTCCGCCCATGCTTTACACGTATTGTCTATGGGGCAATCGGGTTCACGACTTTGGCCCCCTGAACGTTCTTTATTTTTCTTGAAATTTTGCAGGCACATTCTTTGAGGCAAAATGAAGAGAATCTCGAAGCCGGATTTTTAAAATCGGTCAAGCGTGACATTTTAGACGCCATTTTGTTTTATAAATTATCATGCATCACACGCTTCGATAGGATTGTCATAAAAATATGAAAGTGGTCCCAAAATGACGGCCATGAGATGTTCTTTCGTATGATACCAAATACGGCACATAAAGAACAAAAAAGAGCCCAGTTATTAGCAAATAAAGCCATTTCAGTACATGCCATTTAACGACATTTTCTTCAATACAATTCTACGCAAAGCCGATGTGGCCTGGTATACTATGCGTCACATATAGTGTGGAAGCCACGTGGCCAGAGGCTATGGAAAGGCTTTTTATCCTTCTACCTTTCCCTATGTTATTCTTTGTCATCTTGTCTTTCTATGTTTTACCCTACTGTCATTGTTCTATGATCTTTGATGTCTTCCTTTCCTTATGTTAAATACCGCACAACCCCAAAGTGCCGTGCGTAGTTTACTATGCTTCATTGTTTTGAGGCCATGTGGACTGGAGCTCTCTCTCTCTCTCTTGTATCCTTCCTCCGCTAAGGTCGGACATCGTCGGCACTTGAGTCTGCCGAAATTCATTAAGTGGCGTTCTGTGGGTCATTGGAGTATTTAACTGTTGTTGAGAAGATTTTGACGAGTTGTGTGAAGGTTACGTATGAAATAGAGGATGAGTGTATGCATCTGAGCTTTGGCACTATTGTTCATGTGTCCAGGAGGGAGAAAGAGGACCACCTCCAAGAACAGCTCAGGGGCAGATTCAAAGTACTGCGCAAACTGCCTAGTGTTGCTGTTGGCCTTAGTACGATTAATGAAGTCTTGTCGCACAGATGTAAGAGCTGGGCAGGTTGCAACAAGGTGTACAACATCTTCTCGCTCTATGAGACAGAGTCGACAGCAGTCATCAACTGCCTTCCCAATTCTCACAAGCCTGGCTTGGGTCAGGTAGACGTTACAGGAGAGCTGGGCTCGGATGGTGATGGCCGGCCTCAAGCTCGGGTTGGCTATATGCCCAGGATAGAGGTCCTTGGCCTTGGGTTTAGGTCTTCTGGTCCACAGTGATAATGAAGTCCTGTTGGTGAGGGCATCGCACTGTCTGGACTCAGAAAGTTTGGCCACAGCTGACTGCACCATGTGCTTCCATAGCTTGTAGTTGAGGGGTCTTCTTACAAGCTCGTCTAGAGGGGGAAGGCTGAACTGTTTGAGAGCCGAACGCCATAGCTGGATGGAGGAGGTATTGGCACAGATACCATGAAGGAGCAGCCTGTACTCAATCCTTTCTGAGTCGATGTTCAAGATCTGCCCAAGGAGTAGGAGCTTTTCTTGCATGACCAGGTGACTTATCGGAAGGATATCGGTGAGCAGATAGACAGCTTCATCAGCTGATGTTGTTGGAAGACCCAATATCCGTTTGAATAGGTGGATCTGTGCTTTGTCGAGGCGATTCAGCATTGCTTTTGTGAACGGTACGCTGGAGCAGCCATATAGCATCCGTGGCACACAGAATGTTGACCAGAGCTTTGCCGCGATGTGGGGCACAACCCTTGAGCTGAATGGAGAGGTTCCGACTAGGGCATAAAAAGCTCTGTATCCCTTAGAGATTGCATCTGCTGCGTAATCGTGCCGAGGGTCACATGTCCTAGTAATGCCAAGATGCTTGTGGGAGGAGACCTCATCGATTGGCTCACCATCGATATGCCAGGAATGGCCGTTGGTTATACGACGTTGGCTGATCACGATGATAGCACTCTTCGCGGGGTTGATCTTGTACCTCCATGTTAATGTATACTGAAATGTGACATCCAGCATCTGTTGGAGCTCTGCAGAATTATTGCTTAGAAGAGCAATATCATCAGCAAATGCTAAAACGCCCACGTGGAGGTTCTTGATTGTGCAACCTAGATGGCGTTCTCTCAGGAGCTTGATGAGGTCGTCTATGTAGAGAGTGTAGAGCATGGGAGATAATACACCTCCTTGCCTTACTCCTTGAAAGACACAAAAGGAGTGACCCACAGATTGGTCCCATAACACCTTGCTTGTGCAGCTGTTGTAAAATTCAGCAATGATATGTAGCAGTGTTGGGGACGGGTGTGTCAATGCTATCTTTGACAGGAGACCTTCCTGCCAAACCCTGTCAAAGGCTTTCTGGGCATCTAGCATGGCGATGTAGAGCGGCTGGTTTATGCATTTGTACATTTCAATAACCAGGTCCAGAGCTTTTCCTGTAAGTGTGCACGATCTTCCTTGCTGGAATCCAAATTGAAGTGGGTCTGGAATTTGGTGCACTTGTAGGTGTTGGGTGAGTTTGGGTTTGACCAGCAGTTCAAGCAGCTTTCCCAGGACGGGGGTCAGCGTGATGCCCCTGTAGTTTCCTGGTACTGATGGATCCTTGTCACCGCCTTTGTGAAGAGGGATCACAAGACCATCCTTAAGGCTAGATGGAATGTGTTTCAA
This sequence comes from Heliocidaris tuberculata, assembly GCA_025618425.1. Lineage (NCBI taxonomy): Eukaryota > Metazoa > Echinodermata > Echinoidea > Camarodonta > Echinometridae > Heliocidaris > Heliocidaris tuberculata. The sequence continues at coordinate 15,482,345 of CM046833.1, forward strand.
ATGGACCATCCAGTTCATCAGGATAAGGATGAGAATCCTGGTAGTGTGGCCAGTGTACAAAAGATGTTCTGGAGAGATGTTGTCTGGTCCACTTGCTTTGCCAAACTTTAGGGAGGAAATGGCAGTGTACAGCTCCTTTGAGGTGAAGAGATGTTCTAGTCCATGAGGATCTTGACCATCCGGGTGAGTTGGCTTAGGAACTTGTTCCGCCCTGTGGTTGGTAGGTGTGGACAGATCTTGGAAATACCGAGTCCAGCCCTGGATGATGTCCGGCCCTGAATAGCAGTGACCTCCAAGGTTTAGCTGCTGCACACCCATGTTTGAGCTTCTTCCTTTCACTAGTGTGTAGAACAGTCTGTCACTGTGTTCATGAGCCTCCTCGATCTTTGAGAGAAGCCCGTTTCTGCAGGCAGCTCTTGACTGCCGCAGCTTTGAGCGAAAAAGCTTTCTTAAGCTTGGCAGATATCACACCCGCTGGGCTACTCTTGTCTTCTCCTGTAGTTCTCCAGTTCTTCCACAAGTTGATGTGCCTTTGATAACACTCGTCAACCTCCGGATTCCACTCGATCTTACCCTTGCCTCTGCCTTTTCCTTTTGAGTGTGTTAGGCTCATTGAAGTTTGGACCAGGGTTGACTGCAAGCTGGTTGTGACTGTGTCTAAGAGGTTCTCATCAGGCGTTACACCAGCTAGGGTGGCCAGGATCGATTCACAGGTCTTCTCCAGAGGTTCGGTGTACAGCTCGTTGATCATCACTCCATTTGACTCTAGGACGACATAGTGGGTGGTTCGGGACTGTATGGTTATTCCTCTCCAGGATAACACAGGGAGCGTGTGGAAAGCCATTTGGGTCAGGGCATGCGCCACCATCATCGTCATCACCATCATCATCATCATCATCACCACCATCATCATCACCATTATCTTTATCACAATCATCATTATATCATCGTCATTACCATTTTCATCATCATTATATCATCAATATCATCATCACCACCATCATCACCATTATTATCATCACCATCATCATCATTTTATCATCATTATCATCATTATCATCATCACCATGATTATATCATCATCATCATATCATCACCATCATCATCACCATTATCATCACCATCATCATCATCATTTTATCATTATCGATCTTTATCATCATCACCATTATTATATCATCACAATCATCATCAACACCACCATTACCATCATCACCATCATCCTCATTGTCATCACAATTATCATCATTCTTTGTTTTTTTGTTCTTTTTCCTTGTTTTCATTTTTCTATCATCTCCTAATTTAACAGTATGCATTATTTTCTCCCATCTTATCTGATATCATGTTTCAACATGCATAACTTTATATTTCACATGTCAACTTTTCAACAGTATGCATTATTTTCTCCCATGTTATCTGATATCATGTTTCAACATGCATAACTTTATATTTCACATGTCAACTTTTCAAAAAAAAATAAAAGATACGGACGACATTGCATGCACATCGTTCCGATACGATTGCAGTTCTAGTTGGCATATCTAGACGTTGGCTTCGGGTTGGCATTTTGCAAATTTAATTGAAAGCTCAAACGATAACTTACCTGTTTGAAGTTTGAGCATAATTTTATGAGGGAGTGGAGGGAAGAGAATAATTGAGAACCCGCCCCGCGCATGCGCACTCATTCTTCAGAGCCACAAAATGTGTACGATGACCAAGAAAGGTCAGATAACTTGCCTGAATTTGACCTCATCCATAATTGTCATAACTTAGCACTTTGTTAGTTACTGGAAGGGTAGAGGAGGGCAATTATTCTCTTCCCTCCACTCCCTCATAAAATTATGCTCAAACTTCAAACAGGTAAGTTATCGTTTGAGCTTTCAATTTTATTTCGTGAGTCTCGTGAAGAGACTAATTGAGAATTTGAAGTACAGAGGACACATTTTGTACATATCGTAATTGTAGCAATCAGGCAATAAGTATCAGTAAAGACTCAGATATGCCCAGTTAGGTGGGCATAGCTGTACATGTAAATACAATAACAGTTGAACTACATCTGTTACAAACCCTTCAAAGTTAGAAGTCAAATGCCTGTACAATCTATTGTTGAAGTACCGCTTGTGAGAAAATGTCATTATGACCTGCAAGCGGCTTATGGTAGAAAAGTTGGAAAGTCTTTTCACTAGACCAGCCTGCTTGATTTAAAATACAGGAGACTGGTACATTAGCCCTGCTGGCAGCAGAAACTGCAGCAGACCGTGTAGAGTGTGCTTTATATCTGGTGGTATCTACTCCAGCTGCTGATAGCGTTTCTTTGATCCACCTGGATATCGTTTGCGAGGACACCTTGCTGTGTGGCTTGGTGTGGCTAATAAACAGTCTTCGCTCTTGTCCTCGAATTTCTTTTGTTCTCCTGATGTACGTTCGGAGGTAGTGGACCACGCAAAGTCTTCGATCAGGTGGATACGACTTAAAGCTGAAGCTGCATCCATAATGGCCTGGCCGGCTTTGCTTCAGGAGATCATCAACTTTGAAAGTCACTGAGCTTTGCTTCAGTTTGATATTATCAAGATTTAACAAGTGTAGTGTCTGAGCCCTCTGGGCAGAAATCAAGGCCAATAACAAACACAACTTTAGGGTGATTTGCTTGAGGTTTAACATTCTAGCTGGTGACCATCTACGTAAAAATTGTAGAGCTATGCTCACATCCCATGTATCATTATAACGCGGTCTTGGTGGTCTGAGATTAAACGTTCCTTTTAGAAATCTGCAGACTAGTGGATGTGATCCCACGGAGTGGACGCTATTTACAAGTGTTACATACGATGATAATGCGCTTCTTGTCGCATTTAGAGTGCTGTAGCTAGCGTTCTCTTGAAAGAAAAGTTCAGATAAGAAACTTAACACAGAATTCACTGAAGGATGAAGATGGTTTGTCTTCTCTCTCGTGCAAAACTTTGTCCATTTAGTCCAATACACCTGGTATTGCTTCCTCGTAGTCCTCCGCCAAGATGCCGTCAAGACATCGATGACCCTTTCATCTAAGTCCAGATTCTCGAAGGGTCCCCTGATACCCTGCAACATAATAAATCAAGACGGTCATGGAGGGGATGTGGGACATGTGAGGAGGGCTGTGTAAGAAGGTCGACATTTCTCGGCAGTAATAGTGGTTCCCCGATGAGAATGTTATTTAGACAGGGAAACCATGCCTGGGTTGGCCACTTAGGCACAACCAGAATTCCTGTGGCCTTGTCAGCCTTTATTTTTTGGATACATCTTGCCAACAGACAGAAGGGAGGGAATGCATAGAAGTCAACGTGTGTCCAAGTTAAAGAGAAAGCATCTACTGCTTCCGCTCCTGGATCAGGGAGCCATGAAACATACCTCTCTACTTGTGCATTTAGCCTTGAGGCAAAAATATCTATCTCGGGCGTTCCAAAGGTTTGGACTATTTTTCTGAATGCTCTCGTTGAGCATCCATTCTGTTCTGTCATTAAAGTGACGAGATTCATGATCAGCCTCTGTGTTTTGGATGCCGGGGAGGTATGCTGCACTGATCCAAATGCTTCTTTCTATGCACCACTTCCAAATGTCTGAAGCTGCTTGATTACAAGAGGGAGATTTGATGCCTCCCATGTTGTTAATGTATGACACTGCTGTAGAATTGTCAGATCTGATAAGGATATGTGTATTCCTTGTGTGGGTGTGGAATGATTTCAGACCAAAGCTAATGGCCATAGTCTCCAAATAGTTGATTTCATTGCTTTTTGCCCTCTCTAACTCCACTTTGCAAATGTGTGGCACCCCATCCACTGCCACTGGCATCAGTTCTTATTTCATGTGAGGGATTCTCTCTGATGATGGGGGAGAATGCATCTTGGATATGACTTATCCACCATTGCAATTCCTCTTTGGCTTTATTCGAAAGTATCATACTTCTGTCAAAATGTCCACTGTTAATTCTCAGTGCTCTGATTTTGCACTTCTCAAGATTCCTATAAAACAGTGGGCCATATTGAACTGCTGGGAAGGTTGAAATCAATAAGCCTATGACATGGGCGACTTGCCTAATTGTGGAGTGAGGTCGGGAGAGCAAAATCTCACATTCCATTTGTATTTTTTGATTTTTTTTCTGATGGAAGTTTGATTGTCATATCTGTAGTGTTGATAATGAAGCCCAAAAATTGGATTTCTTGTACTGGTCTCAAAACAGACTTACTGGGGTGAACTTTGAAACCCAAATCTGAAAATACTTGCGTGGTAGCTTTGATTGTAGCCTTAACCTGGCTTTCACTTTCTCCCACGATAATTGTATCGTCCAAATAACCTAAGACGATGTGACCTGCCTCCCGAAGGGTGGCAAAGATGTGTTTAAGCATCTTAGTGAACAACCGCGGAGCGGAGCTAAGTCCGTTAGGAAGGGCCTTAAATTGCCCGTGCCGATTTTGCCAGGTGAATTGCAAGTATTTTCGGAATGTAGGGTGTATACAGATAGAGTAATATGCGTCTTGGAGGTCGACTGAGGCCATGTAACAATTAGGAGTTAAGAGGCATGCCACTGTATGGATGTTGTCCATCTTAAAATGTTGTTTAACAACACTTTGGTTTAGGTCAGACAGGTCAAGGATAAGTCTGACACCCCCATTTTTCTTAGGTGTTGTGAAAATGTTTGACACAAAACCATCGGTGTATGATGATGGTACAAGTTCTATTACATCCTTGTGCAAAAGGTTTTCAATTTCTGCCTGAATTTTTATGGATTCTGAAGCATTTCGTTTGTACTGTCGACCTGCCCTAGACCTAGTAGGGCGGGGTAAGTTTGGGTCAAATTCTATCTTGTACCCTTTTACTGCTTCAAGAATAACTTGATCAGAGGTAATTTTTTCCCATTCTTGGGAATGCTGCCTCACTCGACCTCCAACAGGCGACGCATCAACAGTTATATCAATGTTTAGAGGTGTGAAATTAGAAAGGAATGCTAAGTTTGAAAGGCTACCTACCGCTTGGGGTATGTTGGCAGCTATTTTCTCTGTGGTGGAGGCTGGTAACGTCCCTGTGACGCTGCTGGCAGTCTCTGTGCTTGTACTGGCCTGCGTCCCCTGGAGGGGCCTGTCTTGTCTAAAAAAGGCCGACGAGATGCCCCGGGGTGTGGTCGGCTGCCAGACGCTGATGACCAGCCGGCTGATTTGTACTGTCGTGAACGAAAAGTCTCATTTGACTTGTATGGGTGATAAGTAGAGCCGGTTCGAGCCCGACTCCTGCCCTGATCATACTTCACTACCCCGCTTGCAGCTTTCTGTTCTTCCTTGAGGTCTTTAACTCGCTTTCCCAGGTCATCCCCGAAGAGGAATTTAGTAACCTGCGCTGAAGGTTTGCACAAATGGGAGTAAGCTGAGTTCATCTCAGGTTTGATGAATTCTTTCCGTAGTGCATTCATTTCAAAGTTTGCACTGGCAAGCAGTGCCAAGGCATTTTGCTGGTTTTCACTCATGGCAGCAGAAGACAAAGTGTGACCAAAGGCTGTCAATCCACGGGCGAGAAGCTTCTGCACGCGAGCCAACTTAAGATCTCGGCTTCTGGTGGAGGGAGTCAGATTATCCCAAATAACAGGATTAACTTTAGGTGCATCGAGGAAGGGGCAGTTGTTAGGGGCAAGTATTTAGCTGTTGTCTCTTCCAGCATTTTTTCCTCGAGCTTGTGGTTAATCATGTAAGACGTAGAGCTTGCTACATTATCATCCAGTGGTGAGCCCACGTCTGCCCGAGCCGCAAACTTCACAGCTAATGCAGGGATGGCGATATCAGGACCAGTGTTAGACTGTTGCTCAGTTTCAAATTCAGGCACCGCCACCAAAGGCTCGCCTCCAGATCCATCATAAGAATCTCCATCATCTCCTGGCTGTGCGCAGGTTGGGTATTCATACTCGTAAGAGTCATAGTCAAGGGGTAGCGAACCATCAACTTCCCCTAGTTCTGTGGCTGTAGATGGGCCAGGGATAGACCCCTGGTGCCGAGGGTGAGCGCGAGAGGGAAGCGCTTCAATCACCTGCGCTAACATAGATTCCAGTTGGAAAGTCGGGCACCGTATTCCGCTTGACCAGTCTTTGACTTTGACTTTTGATTTCCATTTCCACTGGAAGTGGAACTAGACTTGAATCAGAAGTGGTGTTAGCGCTTGATCCTGACCTTGAACTTGAAGGCTTTTTCTTCCCACCAGTCTTCGGCTTCGCCTTGGAATCTTTAGATTCATGCGGCGTGTGACTGCTAGTAGCGGTCGCGGGGTGCTTAGACCCATGATGCGACTGATCGTGGACCGCTGGGAGCGGCGCAGACTCCGTTGCTTTTCCCGCTGGCTTTGCCACTGCGGCGGAATTTTCGCTCTGATTCATGGCGAAAATCGAACTTTCGTAGAGGCTTTCTGGAGCTCAAAGTTCAAGCTCAAGCTGTGGCCGCGGCCACAGCTGCAAGGCAGACAACCATAGAAAATGTTACTTTGCCCAAAATGAAGGAGAAGAGAAAAGAATCTGAAAGTGAGCTGAGAGAGCTTATTCTTGCTATGGAGATACACGACAGAAAGATGAATTTGTTAATGTATGGCGTGGCAAAAAGCAATGATGAATGTGTGGCTGATGTTGTTAGGAAGAGCTTTGAGGAGATTGGGTTTTCACATGAGGAAGCTCAGAATGTCTTAATTGTGCATACACATCGTCTACCTCGACGACTACCTCAGCATGTTGAAGGAGAGGAGCAAAGAGTGCCCACACCTGATCCCATCATAGTTCGATTTGCCCTGATGCGTGATCGCGACGCCGTCTTGTCAGCATACCAGAAGTCGCAAAAACCCACGACGATGAGGAATCAAGGAACACAACGCCCTGCTCGCCCAGCGTTTAGAATAGCTACTGATTTGCCCGCAAAGTTAAAGAAAGAACGGTTCTTGTTAGAGAAAGCAGCGTATCAAATCAGACGAAATGAGCAGAAATCGACAAGAATCCGGCTGGTGGGAACCAAATTGCGACTAGAAAGTAGAGAAAAGGGAACAGCAACGGCATGGAGGCAAGTGGTTGATTAAAGTACAATAAAAGCGATAATAACGTACACTACGACAATGAATGTAACATTTATGAAATAGGTAGCGAAACAATTATTTCCTACAAAATATGTGAGACCGACAAAATATCAAGCTTTTCGTTGAACAAAAGAGATGAAGAAAGTATTGAATGAATGACGCTCTTTTTTTTCTCTCAACAGATGCTTTACATGTTGTGCCTTATAACTATATTATGACAGATCTGTTTATGAGATATTCACAAGTTTAGGATCATCGCTTAGATAAGCTAATGATTTTTTTTCCCTGCCCTCTGAGAGGAGAGTAAACCGGTAGAAGTCTTCCTCAGAAAAAAAAGAAGCAAAAAACAGACAAATGTGCATATTTGATCTACATTATACTGATATATGCCAGTTCGAAGTACCCAGAAATGAATGTAACATTTATGAAATGAATGAACAATTATTTTCTAAAATATGTGAGACCTACAAAATATCAAGTTTTTTCGTTGAACAAAATAGATTAAGAAAGTATTGAATGAATGCTATTTTTTTCTTTCTCTCTCTCTCTCTCTCAACATATGATTTACATGTGGGCGGTTCCGCGGTGGCGGAGAGACATTCACATTGTATTCACACTTTCAAACTGTATCTGAGTGTCCTTCCGTTACCGTGGAATTGCCCATGTTGTGCCTTATAACGATATTATGATAGATCTGTTTATGAGATATTCACAAATTTAGGATCATCGCTTAGATAAGCTAATGATTTTTTTTCCCTGCCCTCTGAGAGGAGAGTAAACCGGTAGAAGTCTTCCTCAGAAAAAAAAGAAGCAAAAAACAGACAAATGTGCATATTTGATCTACATTATACTGATATATGCCAGTTCGAAGTACCCAGAAATGAATGTAACATTTATGAAATGAATGAACAATTATTTTCTAAAATATGTGAGACCTACAAAATATCAAGTTTTTTCGTAGAACAAAATAGATTAAGAAAGTATTGAATGAATGCTATTTTTTTCTTTCTCTCTCTCTCTCTCTCAACATATGATTTACATGTGGGCGGTTCCGCGGTGGCGGAGAGACATTCACATTGTATTCACACTTTCAAACTGTATCTGAGTGTCCTTCCGTTACCGTGGAATTGCCCATGTTGTGCCTTATAACGATATTATGATAGATCTGTTTATGAGATATTCACAAATTTAGGATCATCGCTAAAGAGAGGCTAATGATTTTTTTTCTTCCTGCCTTCTAGAGGAGAGTAAACCGATAAGGGTCTTCCTCAAAAAAAAAAAGAGAAAGAAAAGAAAAAAATGGACAGGTGTGAATATTTGATCTACATTCTCTAGATGTATATGCCATTCCAAAATGCCCAGAAATGAATGTAAAACAATTGAATATCATTGCTGTATGTGCTGAAATGACTTTTTCTTTTTTTTTTTTTTTCTTTTCTTTTTTTTAATGAATGTGAACAAGTTTTAGAATTCTCGTGAGGTGGTAATATAGATTGAACCTATAGTGATTCTACATTGAATGTCTGTCTCATATTGGAAAATAGATCTTGTTCTCATTTGAGAATACGAGACAAATTGACTGTCGAGAATTTGTATTCTCGTGATTTTATTGACTGTTTTAATTGCCTGATCGTCAGTGCTAAAGAAATGACTCAATTATTTCATTTATTGAATCAATTGATTCTATCGTCCAAAAGTGGTATGTGTCTATATAGCGCAATTCTTTTGTTTTGATATAGACATTCTGGAAAGAAATGAGATTTTATAGTTTCATTTTCCATTTATTATGTGAAGCACAAGTAATATTTTAGTATCAGTAAGGCTATAACATTTCGAACAAGATAACAAGCATTGCAAATCTGAATAAAAAGTTCAAATTTGATATCTATTTTATTTTATCTTATAATAAATATATCGGGGTAAAGAAACACCAGTCACCAATTTATATGACACAAACCGGGATGATATCATAATAGAGTACCTATCGTTTGTTTGTGATATGCATCGTATGTTACTTAATATGTGCTTCACTCATATTGGTTATGCATTTGGTTGGATGCCAGAAAATATTGTTTGAGTATTAATTGTATAATCTGCCAAACACTATCTAAATGTCGTTATAAGAACATTTAATGATCCTTTTCTCTGCCGTTTCCATATAGAAATACTTCAAATTACATTTTGTAGACCGATTGTTTTTTCGTTCTTTAAACTGTTATTATCCATTATTGTGGATGCATATGAGAAAAAAATGAAAAAAATTTCTTGAACAAAGCTTAAGGCAATGCTTTCTTGTGTCTTAGAAAAGAGGAGAAGAGGAGAAATCTGTTCTTTTCAAATAGTGTTGTCCTAAGACTCTATTGAATCAATAGTTTTTATCATAATGAAAGCGATGTGTTCTACAAAGATTATTTGTTATTGTTGTTGAGGATATCAGAAAAAAGATGCGAGACTTTGGAAGACAAGAGATCGCATAGATTTTCTTTTTTCTCTAATTCTGAGAAACAGTTATACATGTATTGTTGAGTTTTAAATACGGTGATAATCATTACGAACTTGAATATAAATGTTTACATTTGATATAAATTTATCTTTGCGCTTTTCCCCCCTTTCCTTTTGCTAAGTTGTTGTCCAAAGTCAGGTTAAGGAAACGTCAGATAGCAATTTCTATGTTACGAATTGAGACTATGAGAAAGAGCTAATATTTTCCGTAAACTAGTAACATGGCCAAGTTATCGATCTTTTCATTAATTGACCTCAACTGTGACAGGGATTCTGTTTGCTTTTGGGAATCAGTGGAGGAGATAACATGTTATTCTGTTTACATGCAAATTAATTACTTTATACATTTGCCGGATATGACAAAAGTTACTATACAATAAGTAAGTCTCGATGGGCAATGAGGCGTTGAGCCTTTTTCTCACGCCGGGAGATATGTTTCGATTTATTCTTTGAAGAGGATTGGTTGGCTTTCGGGGATCTGGAGTAAATGGGGTCACCTGTGGCTTTCTCGGTATCGCGTCTTGTCTCGCCTAATGAGACATATGTGTTTTTTGTGTGTAGTTTTGTCTGTGCTAGACACTACTGTTGTTGTTATAGATGTTGTAGTAGTTGTCATTATGGGCTAGCTCACAGTATAGTTAGTGGTTTTTGTTTGATGTTACAAAAGATTAAAAAAAACTCCACAGGATTTGATTTTCATAGCTTCACGGTAAAGTTGATATCTGATGGATAGTTTCAGTATCATTTCAATGAACTGTCGAGGTTTAGGAAATCGTGAAAAGAGAAATGACGTTTTGGAATATGTTAAGGCTAAAAGGTTTCAAATTTGCTGCTTGCAAGATACGCACTTTGTAGTTGAAGAAGAAGCTTCTATAAAACGTTTTTGGGGAGATAATTGTTTTTTCAGTCATAAAGCGTCCAATGCAAGAGGTGTTGCCATTTTGTTTGGGGAAGGGGTGCAATTTAATGTAAAGCAAACTGAACGGTCAAAAGAAGGGAATTTCGTTGCTTTAGACCTACAAATATATGACTATGACATATCGTTGATATCATTGTATGGACCTAATCACGACAATGTTGATTTTTATGCAGATATTGAAAGAATTGCTCTTGAATTTGATAATCCACTAACAATTTTATGCGGGGATTGGAACTTGGTCCAAGATTTTGATAAAGATACATATAATTATATTCGTCTGAATAACCCCAATGCCAAGAAAAAAGTAGACTTAATGAAGAGCGATTTAAATTTGGTAGACCCATGGAGAGAATTACATGCCCATGAAAAAATGTTTACATGGCGTCAACCTACTCCATTTAAGGCAGCTAGATTAGACTATTTTTTGGTCTCCACTGAATTACTGTCGCTCGTTAACAAAATAGAGATTTTACCGGGATACAGATCCGATCATTCCCTGGTTAAATTATCTTTGAATTTAAATAATCGTGGAGTAGGCCCAAGTTACTGGAAATTCAACAATTCATTGTTAAGGGATGATAGTTATGTAGAACAAATTAAAGATGTTATTAAACAAACTATTAAGACCTATTCAGTCCAACATGATAACAATTCAAGTAGATTTGAGGCAGAAGGACGAGATATACTATATGAGTTTGCTGTTAGTGATCAATTATTTTTTGATACGTTGTTGACAATAATCAGAGGTGAAACAATTTTATATGCAACTAGAAAAAAGAAAAGATTGGTAAATTTGGAATATGATTTAGAGAAAGAAATTGTAGACTTGGAAAAGACATTGATATCAAAAACAGACAAAGATAGGGAGTTAGTTATATTGAATGAGAAGAAAGCTCAGTTGGAATCATTAAGAAAAGATAAAATGGAAGGAATAAAGATGAGATCTAAAATCAAATGGATGGAATACGGCGAGAAACCATCAAAATATTTTTTGAATTTAGAAAAAAAAAATGCTGTTAATAAACGGATATGCAAACTGGTCACTACCGAAAACAAGGAGATCACAGCACAGGACGATATTGCATCAGAAATTGTATCATTCTATTCTAAATTGTATAAAAACAATCCGGTTGTAGATGTAGACCTAAACACAATATTAAATGATGTAGGTATAAATAAATTAACAAATTCAATGTCACAGAAGCTAGAAGGAGAGCTCTCTATTGATGAGGTTTATCAAGCTCTTAAAAAAATGAAAAATAATAAATCCCCAGGTCTAGATGGATTCACTGTCGAATTTTTTAAACAATTTTGGAAAGAACTACACATATTTTTAGTTAGATATCTGAATTCTGCATATTCATCCGGAATGTCCTTTACACAAAAGTTAGGGGTTATCTCTTTAATTCCCAAAGGAAATAAAGACAGACATTACTTGAAAAATTGGAGACCCATATCTTTACTAAATGTAGTATATAAATTAGGTTCCACTTGTATAGCAAATAGATTGAAGAATGTACTTTCTTTTCTTATACATGAGAATCAGAAAGGTTTTATGTCAGGACGCTTCATTGGAGAAAATATCCGTTTGTTATATGATATATTATTGTACACTGACCTCAATGATATTCCTGGTTTATTGCTACTTATAGATTTTGAAAAGGCATTTGATTCAATTTCTCACGACTTTATTAGAAAAGTATTACACTTCTTTAAGTTTGGTCCCTCTATTGTAAAATGGTTTAATGTATTCTATGAAAATGCTCAGTCCTGTGTACTGATCAATGGACACCTGTCTCCAAGATTCTCAATAGAGCGGGGATGTCGTCAAGGAGATCCCTTGTCTCCATATATTTTTCTATTATGCGCCGAAATACTCGGTCTTTTGTTTAGACAATCCAATTCGATTGTTGGTTTGAGCTTACCTACAGATAAACATCTTAAAATAATTCAGTATGCAGACGATACTCTTCTAACATTGAATGGATCAGTAAGGGAATTAATCAGTGCATTAAACATTTTAGATGAATATAACACAATGTCGGGTTTGAAGATTAATATACATAAGACACATGCGATATGGATTGGAGGATATAAAAACAAGAAGGATGGTGTTCTTTTGAACAGAAATCTAAACTGGGTATTCGATGATTATTTCAGATATTTAGGTATAGACTTTTGTACGGATTTGCACAAAATGACAATTCAAAATTATAATGAAAAATTTAAAGAGATTAAAAGTCAAATGACATCATGGTTAAGAAGATACTTAACTGTCCTTGGAAGAGTCACAGTTGTCAAATCATTGTTGGTATCTAAATTAAACTACCTTATTTTGTCTCTCCCAAATCCAGGTGAAATTTTTTTGAAAGATATAAACGCTCAGTTTTATAGATTTATTTGGGGGGAGAAACCTGATAAAATAAGTAGAAATCAAATGTCGCAAAGTTACTCAGACGGAGGGGTCAAAATGATAGATATAAACATACACTGCCAATCATTGACAATTTCCTGGATTAAGAAATTGGTAAATGGCTCAATAGATAGTAATATCCTCTGTCTTTTACAATCTTTTTTGCCTGGACTTCAAGACTTGAAATTATATATGGGAAATAATTATTTTCGAGAACTGGCAAGTAAAACAGAGAACCTTTTTTGGAAAGAAATGTTCACGGCTTATAGTACACTCTTATCCATGCACTATGATACCATTTCTTGCCAACCCTTATGGAATAATGATTACATTAAACTAGGTAATAGCTCAATTTATAACAAAACATTGTGTAAAAAGGGAATCCGTTTTGTCAATGATGTTTTAGAGTCAAATGGTCATTTTCTCTCTCTGAAAGACCTCCAAGAAAAGTATAATGTTCAAATAAACTTTCTTTTTTATCGTGGATTATGTGATGCAATTAGAGAAGGATACAAATGTACTACTTTTAACAGGGTGCAGCAACCCTTTTTCCCAGATACAATGGCACTTGTTATGAAACGTATTAAAGGTTGCGCACACATCTATGCAGTTTTATTGAAGAAAAGGAAATTAGAATGCAAAAGCTTTCTTAAATGGAAATGTATCTTTGATTTGAATGACAAGAACTGGGAAACATATTGTTCTATCGCATTTAATTGTACGATGGATGTGGGATTACGATGGTTCCAGTTTAAGATATTGCAACGTATATTATATACGAATGATTTACTGTTTAAAATGAATTTAGTCCCAAGAAAAGAATGTACATTTTGTAATGAACAGAGTGGAACAGTTATCCATCTGCTATGTGAATGTACACATGTTAAACATATTTGGGATAGGTTGAAACACTGGATATACACTGGAACCGGAAATAGAATGATATTCTCACTACAAGATAAATTGTTTGGTTTAAGAGGTTCAAATAATTCTGCATTGAATTGTATACTTATAGTGGTGAGACAGATGGTATATACTTGCAAAATAAAGAAACAACTGCTCGATTTTGATAATATTAAAGTTTCGCTTATAAATTATTTCAAAAATGAAAAGTACATAGCAGATTCGAATTGTAGAAATGATAAATTTGCAAGAAAATGGTTTCAATTCAGAAATTTGTTTACATGACGATACATCTTTAAGGTTTCGAATATCTCATATATACAGTGCCAGTTGGCTTTCTTTGTGGGCATGTTCGCGTTGTTCGGCCGGAACAATGTGGTTGGTGGACCATTTTATTGTTGTTCTAAGCTGAATAGTGCGAACGGGTGATCGGAGGTGCCGACTGGCGCTGTATTTTCAAAATAACTAATAGTGGTCAAAAATAAGTAATTGTATACCCCAATATTCAAATGATGATACATGTATGTGTTTGTATTGTTTCGTGGTTTTTTTTTTTCCCCCCCCATGGATTCCATGAATGCTCTATTGAAAATGGAGTATTCATGGAATTCGTGTGAACCTGACAGTTCAAGAAACATTTGTATTCTGAATTATTTTGAGTTATTATTGTATTATGTATTTACATTATAAATGTGATTTACCTTGAATATGTTTGTTAATTTGTTGTGACTGAAAATCAATAAAATCCCTGTGGAGGGAAAAATACTTGGAAAAAAAAAATAAAAAACTTGTTCCAGACTGAAACAAGGTAGTCAAAATCCGAAATGAAATACAAAAGATCGGGATGAGATCGCTTGAATTCCGAAGAAATAAGTGTAATTCTTCCGAGTGCAAGAGAGAGTTACTCTCTCAACATGGCGATGAAGGCGTAATGAGTGCGCATGCGCGGGGCGGGTTCTCAATTAGTCTCTTCACGAGACTCACGAAATAAAATCACTTTTCATTTTGTTATGTTATCATTTGCACAATATTATAGTATCATTAGTAATAGCATTATTAAAGGAATATATGAATAGGTTAATTCCAAAAGGAGCTAAATCCATTTTTGATCGAAATTGATAAATAATATATGCATCTCGGACATGGGAATCAAATGCACTATATCGCATGATTTTTTTTTTTTTTTCGAAAGTTGAAAAAAAATTAGTTAGAAATTTAGGTTTCATTCCAAAAGAAGCTAAATCCAAAACCGTTTCATTCCAAAAGGAGCTAAATTCAGTGTGTCCATTTAGGATTTCTTCATTTAACCACATTCCCTAAAGCTATGTATTCAGATTTTTACGCATAGTCTAGCCAATCAATGTAAAATTTTGATAACATTTACCTATTTTTGAATATTTTTATGAATATTTTTGGATTTAGCTCCTTATGAAATGAAACATCGAAAAATTTCGTCTTTAGGAAAAATTGAGAAATTCACACACACACAAAAAAAATACATAAATATATATATATATATATATATATATATATATATCAACAAATAAACATCTGAAAAGATGTAAAATGTACTCTGTTAGCAATATTAATGTGTTTCGTGTTGAATTCTGACTGTTAAAGGCGTTTAAATGTGCAGAAAAAGACAAGCGACTAAGGTTTCATTCCAAAAGGAGCTAAATCCATGGAAATTAAAATAAAAATTTCATAAAAATTGAAATTCGCTGCTAGATTTTTGAAAACACGGTGGAGGTAGTCTAAGACAATAGCCCTACCATATATATCAAAATAAAGTATCAGTGGACAAGGGAAAGTGGTAAATTAAAAAAACCTCTTTTTACTCCTTTCGGAATGAAACTCTTCATATATTCATTTCCGAGCGAGTGAGTCAACGTTGCGGCAACATTTCCATTTGAATCACAGTTTTGGCACAGGTGGAATATTTATAAAGCATGCATGCTTGTTTTATTTGTATGTTTGAAGATATTTCAAATCGATTTCATCTCATAACATAACAGGCTTAACCTGTTACGAGTTACGTAAAATCCAGTTTCCCCTTCTCTTTACCATTCAAGTTTGGCATCGTTTTGCGAGGACTCATTGCGGCCGAGCAGAAAAATTCTGAGGAAATATCCATAGCCTATGAGGTGAAACAGCAATTGGGTGAATATTACCTTACAATACCTTCCTCACTCCACTTAAAGATCATTAGTACATTTTTTTGAATTGCCCCTGTCCCCTTCAAATAAGCTAGTACGTACCTTTCATCCAGTAGACACAATATGGAGTCCCGAGAAATTTGCAGCTGATGTTTTCGTTGGACTGGCCATAGAGGAATGTTGCAGAAGGAGGGGTCCATACTTGATTGTCGGGAACCTGATCACTTGCAAAAACGTTACCTGAAACGAGATAGTTGTTACAGATACTTTAAGTGTTTGTCTGGATAGGTTTACTCGGTATGTGAGCTCTAACTTTGACAAGCTCGAAATAGAAAATGTGGAACAACTGTAGAATATCCCACCACAAAAGTAACCCTGACCTTGACCTTAATCCTAATAACCCTGATCCCCTGCCCCTGCCCATGCCCCTAACTCTAACCCTTATACATTGTACTGGTGTGTGTTAGGGGGGGGGGTATTCTGCCGTAACACTGCAAATGTTAATGAATGACGATAGATGTTGTGTAGATTTAATGTTTTGTTTAAAGCGAAATGTTAAAGGTGGTGTCCCGAAATCGCGTCATTCCGGATAGGATAGATTATGAATCATTGTATTTGACTTGGGTAAACCCGTCAATTTAACCTTGATCTGAAAATGGTTGATCACATTATTTGTTAGTATGTCCCTTATATTAAAAGAATCGAGAACCATGCCTTGTGTCAGAAAATAATGTTTACACAGAAAACTAATACCCCCTTTTTTTTTTTTTACCATTTTGAACATTTTTATGTTACTTAGTTTTATGGGTATGAACTATTAAAGAATATAAATGTTTATTTTGTGTCCGATAATAGTTTGTTTCTCATTCACTTGTAGTTAAGCCATTGACATCCTCTACTAAATCTACAATGTTCTAAACAATGCTTCTGTGCCGTAAATTATTTAGAATGCTTGGTTCATGCTCTAAACATTGATGCAATATGAGACATATCCCGGTGGAACAATGTGTGATGAAACATGGCCTAGTTTGTTAGCCACATATGCATGTGAGTGACATCAGCAGAACAAGAATTAAACAGATGTATTGTGAAGAATCATATTTGTATCAAATTGAATAGCCTGATTACTTAATATTTGAAAATGTTTTGCTACTGATGATATCATTTATTTGTAATACTTCGTTAGTACATGTATGCTTAATATTGTCGCATTCAATTCACTATAAAGTGTTAATTTCAGTGTTAACGCCTTTATTAACCCTTTGACTACTGAATTTTCTCATTCCCATGGGCTTAATACAGGGGATATCATGTTCCCGTGACAACATGGACAATGGGTTAATTATACTAGCACAGTTATGTATGGGTACCCATCGAGAGCTTTTCATAAAGGATAAAGCTCACAGATGTAAACAGAACTAATTTGAGTTGAGTATAAAAAAGACATTCTGATTATAGATCTACCCACTGGAATGCGTCACTATGTGTAGTATACACACAATCCTCATTGGTTTTGCACCTGTACATAGTGTAGGGCATTCTGCCGTTATTGGGAGTTTACATCCCTTGGGGGGGGGGGGGGGGTGTATCATAAAGCTGTTCGTAAATGACTTTACGAATGACTTAAATATGACAAGCCAAATGGGATACTCAATCATTTTTAACTGCGTCAACTAAAGTTGAACTGTGCAAATGTAGATTAACATTCTTATTATAACAAACATTTTTAATGCAAAGTATATTTTTGCCATAATTTAATTGAGGTTATTGGAAATACAGTCACACTTTGTTAAAACATCAGGAAAAACTTTGGGCATCCTATCTGGCACTTTATATTCAAGTCGTTCGTAAAGTCATGCGTAACTTTACGAAAAATGAAGTTTTATCAACAACACATGTACAGTTGTACATGAGTATGCATTAAAACTTTATTTTTTTTTATTTGCTAGATAATGTAGACATGGGCATGGATATGCAGGCATACTGATTTGTCCTGTTTACATGTAAATGCTCAATTCTTGGTAAAAAAAAACAAAAAAAAACACAAAACAAGTTATGCAAGTAAATATGACCACTTTTCCTTTGAAGCATACATGTCTAGTCATTTTAGGTATGTCATTCTTAGTGAATTAGTGTATACAAATCTAAACAATTCATGTGTAAATGGTATACTATCATAAAGGTCAGACTCGAATGAAAGGCTTCCAGCCCCAGCCTTCTTCTGAAAATTAAGCATTAAGCACACTGTATGAATAAACGTATTATCTGCAAAGTAGACCTTGAATTTGTAAACACTAAAATGATTTTACATGTAAAATGATTTTACATGATGACGAATTTACATGTAAATGCACAATTCTTGGTAAAAACACCATAGCTATGATAATAAATATGATCACTTTATGTTTGAAGCATATGCCTAGCCCTTTTAGGTATGTCAACTTTTAGTAATTTACTGTATATAAATCTAATCGATTCATGTGTAAGTGGTGTACTGTACAATGACAAAGGTCAGACTCGAATGATAAGCCTCCAGCCCTCAGCCTATTTAAAAAAAATACATATATTACTTCCTATATAAAAGGTGCAATAAGCTAACTATATAAACAAACATATTATTATCTGCAAAGTAGACCTTGAATTTGCAAACATTACTATCAAACAAGCCATCCTCTAGTACTCTATGTCAACGCTACTGGCGTACCATCGAATAAAGAGAAGTGTGTACGGAGACCGTATTTGGAAAAAAACAACAAAGAAACAAGAGAGAACAAGAAAAAAGGGGACAGGGGGAATAAAGCAACTGACACAACCCCTTTCCCCAGTTCACAACTACACAGTTCTCCGCTCCCAGACTCGACCTCCCCTCCATGAAATCACACCTTGAGTCTCATTAATTGTTTTAATCAAATCATTATTTCAGATTGCTAAACCATCTGCGCCCCCTTTTTTTTTGTTTACTGGAAAAAATTTACTTAATTTTTGTTAATGTTACCCACTGCCCTTGTCACATGGAAAGCGAAACCATCTTGCATACGGAAGAAATAAGTCGTGATTTGGCTGAAACTGGATAGTCACAGGATTCCAGTAACGAAATGCATGACGTTCATTTTACTTTCTCTTGCTAAGAACTGTGAATACCAGGGGGGGGGGGGGGGGGGGGGGGGGGGGACAGTGCTCCCAATTTTTCAAGTAGCTCAAAAGTGCTATTTTTATTTCGAGAAATGCCACCCGTCTCTCTTTAGTGCCCCCTTTTTTTTTGCGATTAAATGTGCCCCTTTTCCTTTCTAATAAGTGCCCTTTTCGCCTTCTGAAAAGTGCCCTTTTTTCAAATCTAACAATTGCAACCTTGTCTCTCTAATAAGTATCCTTTTCTCTCTTTGATAAGTATATATATTGCCCTTTTCCGCTTCTCATGAGTGCCTCTTTTCACCTCCTATAAGTGTTCCTTTTCCACCTCTGATAAGTGTCCCTTTCCTCTTCTTACAAGTGCCCCCGTTTACCTATATTTCCAACTTTTGTGTGTGGACAAAAAGAACCATATATAGCTTTAAAAAGAAAAGAAAAAATCGGTGCGGCTTTTCAGGTACGCAAATTCCTACAACTACAATGTAACTGTAAGGCAGCAGAGCTAGAGGCAAAAGGGGCACAACGCCCATCCCCTACCCCCCAACCAAACGATTTCTCATTCTACTTGCTCGAATGTGCCAATAATTTTTTACCAAGTAAGGACATTGCTTTCTGAAAATGTCTCCCTAACTCGCTCGGTACGCTCCTACAGTATATATTCAAATCAAGCAGACTGCATAAAGTATGTTATACAGTGTGCCCCAGAAAAAACGAAACCCTAAAACAAAGGGTTATTGTGACCACACTATGTGCTCTATGACAATAACTATTAATTTTCCATAAACTAGAAGTATCATGCTTTTAAATGATACCTTGATGTCATCCTTCCGTACATGCTTTACCGAGCAGCATTTTGAAAATGTCATGTAAAACCTCAGTTGTGCCAGATTTGTGTAAACGTTAGGATCACATGCGAACATGACCCAAATGAAACATTACTTTTAAAACCCTATGAGAAGACTGTTTTCATCTGTTTCTTTCAATAATGAGGGTAAGGATAATGCCCTAATCATAAATTTAAAGGGTGGTCAATTTTTTGCCGATGTTGGTGGTAAAGAAAGAGCATGTTTTGTAATGAAATGGTACCTACAATCAAAATGAAAAACAATTTTTTGCATTTTTCAGAACTGCTTTTTCCTTTAAGAACAAAGCGGACAGAATGGTGATATTTTTTTCATAAAAGCAAAATAAGTGGCACTTTCCATTGTCATTAAATGGAAATACAAGGTAGAAAGGGCACATAAGGTGCAAACATATCAAGATTATGGCAACTGCATACCTCAGGAGGGGCACCCTTTTCATCAGAGAAGGGGAATTTTCATCTTTTGAGGGATATTTATTGATTTTGGAAATCTGGGGGCATATGCCCCTGCCACCCGGCGGCGTAAATCCGGTTCGAGGAATGTGGGGTATGATCACAATATTGAACGGAATTTTTAAAAGTTTGGGGGCAACAATAATCAAGTGCTATTTCTGGGAAAAAAGGGGCACCTACAACGGGGAATATAACATCTCTAAACATTGGCATATATACCCTACATTGTGATTACATTTTTAGCGATTTCAATATGTTTCTCTCTGACATGCTCTATTATACTATGTACTTATATTATATACATATATATCAAAGTTTGCAGTTGGGTTTGATGACCAACATATTAATGTGCTCGTGAGCGAAACGAGCGAGCAATTTCTAAAGATCTGTGGGGCTGCATGGTGACCAATAACATGTCATAAACAAAGAAAAAAAAAAGGGAACAGTTCTAAAAGGCTTTTAAACACATTCTCGGCATGAGAGACTAAAAATACCTGTAATAAGTAACATAACTATATGAAATATAAATGTGAGCGAGCGTAGTCGAAATCAAAGTAAAGTAGTTCTAAATCGCTATAAATAAGGAGCACAAATTATGGAGGAAGAAAAAGGGGCACTTATCAAGAACGAAATGGCACTTATCACAAAAGAAAAGGAGCAGGAATGTGTTATATTAAAGACAATATATATATATATATTTAATAGCAATTATCAGAGGATGAAACATATGGTTTTTGTCGCAATTCAATATTGGCACCAGAGGTTCAAAAAAGGGCCACTTATGAAAATGGAAAGGGGGCGTTTGTTATAAAGGAAGAGGGGCTCTTATCAGAAGGAATAAGGGTACTTCTAAGAAAGGAAAGGAGCCCGTGTCAAAAATGAAGGGACAATTATCAGAGATGTAAAGGGGCACTCATTAGAGATGACATGCGTCACTTAGAAGAAGGCGGAAGGGCACTTATCAAATTAGAACGGGCACGTCTCAAATCTGAATAGAGGCCACTGCCACAGGTGAAGATGAAAAGGGGGGTAATTCTTGTATCTGAAAATGGACACTTATGAGAATTGAAAAAGGGCACTTATTGCAAGGAATTAATAGGTACATTTGATGCAATTGATTTAAAAGGGAAATGCAAAAGAAAGATTTTATTAGGGGTTTTATGAGAGGTGAAAAAGAAAAAGGCTCTTTTTTTCAGAAATAAAGTAAAGGGAGCACTTATAAGAAAGAATCGGGGCCATTATAAGATTGGGAAGGGGCACGTGTTATGATATAATGGATACTTATAGAAGGGGAAGGGGCACTTCTTCTTACAAAGGGAAAGTTACTGTTGTCAAGGAAGAAGGGGCACCTCTCACATTTTAATAGGCCCCTGGCAATTCTCAATGGTAATAAAATCAGATTGTAAAAATGTGGGCAGGAGTTATAAAGGAAAGGGGCACTTATCTGAAGTAAAAGGAACACTTTCCTATGTAAAAGAGGGAACTTCTAGGATACAAAAAATTCTGAAATAATAGGGACACTGTACTCCCCCCCCCCCACCCACAGCGCATGATTATAAATAATCCTAAACATTTCCCTAAAAAGTTGATGCTTCATTCTGAATCCTGAAAGAAGCCTCATGAACTTTTAGAAGATGTATTAGACTGTCATTAATTTGGGGAATGCTGTACAGTCCCTAGAAGTCTCCTTGTGTCCTCAGCATGACGTGAAAATAGCTGAGCTTGCTTTCTACACTTTGTTTATAATACCATGTTTTGTTAGGCCTATATTTTGCAGTCGAGGATGTAGTGCCCATTTGTAACAATGGAAAACACATTAGAAAAGGATGAGAGATTTTGATTTATAAAATCGGAAATATCGGGACATTCAAATCATATCTTAAGCATTTTATTTGCATTTAAGGAGGAATTCTCACTACTGTAACAATCCTTTATATTAATTATATCAATTTTATCAATAAGTGATTGATATAGAAATGATTTCTTCCTTAAAAAGTGGGGGTATATTTGTACAGGCCATCCCCCATCCCCGAAAAAAGAGAGGGTGGGGGGTAGTACCAATGTCACAAAATGGTCCTTTTTGGGCTTCATTTTTACCCCTTGCAGGTGCTCCTTTCCCCCCTAAAGTGCACCAGGTGAACATGTCCTTTTCATGAAGGCTTTGGGACGCAATTAATTCCCCTTTTCAAATGTTCAAGATTACATGTATTCTTCACCCCATATAAATCTCGTCATGCTGGCTGTAAATATGTTCATTTGGACAAAAATATAGTTACCTTTTTCTGAATTGGCAAATGGGAACATATTCTTTTTAAATTGCCAGTATAAAACTCAAGCAATATGATTTTAAATTTAATTAAACCCAGAACGTTTCAATTATTCTTATGTACAAGGAATCATGAAAATATTACATTATATCAATGTTTTGTCACAGCGTCTATTTTCCTGTTCATAATATGTATAATTTTGAATACATGCAAAGAGAGAAAGATTAGCTTTGGCATAAAAATAATTCTTGATTAGTAAAAATTCCTGTCAGCAGGTAATATATTGTCAGCCTTTTTTCCCTTGGCTTTGGCCAACATGCCATGATTGGCACTGTACAACACAATTGATGCCTTCAGACCGGATACACATATATTGCGAGCCGACAGTCCTCCGTCAGCCCCAACGCTACTCATAGTTCAGCAAGTAATCAGATGATGACCATGATGAACAGATTTCAGTTGATTTTTGATATAAGAGGAACAGAGTTTTATTTCTAGCCGTAAGACGCCATTTTCAACAACGAAAAAACAACAAAATCACGTGTCACATTTGCATATTCATGACAAATCTCCCCCACAGGAGAATACTTTCTAACAAACAAGAAATGAATATGTTTTCAATGCCTCCTTCAAAGAACCTTCTGATTACAAACGATTCTTTAAAGTTTAAAAGAAATGCAACAGCTAAATTGCAAAGTTTCAACAGATATAAGAACACATGTACAATCCATGAATGCTTCGAGATTATACTTAGTTTACAGTCACTGCAATATCTAAAGATCATAACTTCATCGATCGTAACATCTACAAACTAGTGAAAAACAAAAAGAAAACGACAATGAATCGATTACACTAGACGTACGAACGACTGAACGCTATCGTGACCATATAAGGATATATAAATATTCATAAGTACAGTAATGTCTGCGACTCATGCGCAGTGTGTGCGAAGGCACGTGTATGCAGAATTAAGCACTGAATATGTATAGAACGAACGAAAACGGCACGCGCCAAGGTCGCGTTGCTATGCAACGACCTCAGGAATGTGGAGAGCTCATTATTATGTCTATCGTAAGCTAAAAATAAGTCAATGTGTTACAAATGCACATGAAACAAGCATTTACAGGTGGCAGTGGCGGATCCAGGGGGGCAATCCCGGCCCGTGCCCCCCCTTTTCGAGCAGAAAACCTTTTTTTTTTTTTTTTTTTTTTTTGCTTGTCAGAGAATTCTGGAGGGGAACTGGACCCCAGAACCCCCCCCCCCCCCCCCCCCCCCCCCCGCTGAGCGACTTTTGAAGGGCTGGCGAAATTTTTTTTTGCTCGCCCCCCCCCCCCCCCCCCCCCCCCCCCCCCCACTGAGCGACTTTTGGAGGGCTGGCGAGAGACCAAAAAAATATGGGTCTTCCTCCAAGCAGTTTCCCAAAGTTGACAATCCTGCATTTGTGTGCCCCCCCCCCCCCTTATACGAAATCCTGGATCCGCCCCTGACAGGTGGTTTTTAAAAAGTTTCAAATATGAAATTGAGTAGAAAACGTCTCTGTTGTTTCTCTAATATACTGAGTACATATAGTCGTACAAAATGTGATATTTGCAGGCTTGCAGCACATTTTTAGTTACAAAACAGTGTCAAAGTACTGCATTGAATCTTGCACATATTAAAACTGTATAACGAGGTTAAAGGTACAGAGAGATGCATGTATTGGCAATGCATCAAATATAGGTAACAGTATAATTACACATCATGCATAATGCTTAAAGTATAATTCTTTCACTGAACTATGTTTGTACATTTATACCATGTAGAAATAATATGAAACAAAAATTAACTTCTCTGCACAAACAAAACTTTTAACAGGTCAACTGGTGAAACATGAATTTGTATACACAAAATCTTTTACTGTCTGTAGCTTTACCTTTCACATAAACTAAACAGAATAATACTTTGAATATCACATGTCATGAGTCAGTCTTTCCCATGCAATATTTTTTCTCCTAGCATTCAACTCTGAATTAACACAGTAAGCTATGTAACAAAATTAACAAACAGTAATAAGTAATAATAATAAGTAATATAATAATTTTCTTTTGTTAACACCTTTTCCATCTGGTTTCAACTCGATGTTAACTGATTTCAATTCAATGTTAACTGATATTTTTGTATCAGTATGACGATATGAAAAAAAAACAAACGTTTTTCTATTTATATCACAATTCCAGTATAAAATCTTGTGTATCCAACGAACTACATGAATAATCTCCTGGTATTTTCATGTTATGATAATTCTGACAT
Source organism: Heliocidaris tuberculata (assembly GCA_025618425.1). Classification (NCBI taxonomy): domain Eukaryota; kingdom Metazoa; phylum Echinodermata; class Echinoidea; order Camarodonta; family Echinometridae; genus Heliocidaris; species Heliocidaris tuberculata. Next base: position 15,507,306 of record CM046833.1, read on the forward strand.
AATTTCTTTTTGACTTTTACAAAAAGCACTGTCTTAAATTTCCACATTATTACATGCTGCAATGTTTTGTATATATGAAGAGCTCGGTTCCAAAAGGTACTACATCCATAAATCCAAGTTCTGAGAAAAACGTGATTTTTTAATTATCATAGTTAGCAATGTCAGTTTGGAATGAAATTTTCACCGATTGTACTACTGTATGGTACAAAAGTAAAACCACTCTTTAAAGAAATCTAAGTCCACATATTTATTTATAATCAATTTATTAATTTTTTATTTTTGTGGATGTAGTACCTTTTGGAACCGAAACGGGATATAGTACTTTTTGGAACCGAAATCTTGCATACTGTAAATTACAAATGCATCACTCGAACTGATTATTCTCCAGAGATTTGTTACAACTTCACACTATCATAAGAGAGATGTAATGCTGATAGATGTTTGTTCTGATTCATATTTTCTGGTTAAAGGGGGGGGGGGGTGTACCCCTCTCCTATTTTTAAAAAAAATCTGTTGTTTTTAACATTCTTTTTTTTTTTTTTTTGCTTTGATGAGATGGCGAGGAGGGGGTGGGGGCGGAGGTCAGGTATGTTTGATTCTCATTTTGACAATAAGTCTGACAGTTTTAAGGTAAATATCAAATGTAGGAGGGGGGGGGGTCATGAAGAGACAGTGCCCCTATTTTGTGTATGGGGTGCCCCTTTTCAATTTTAGTCAGATCTTGTGTTGTTTTGAATATTATTATGGGAGAGGGCAGAGATATGCACACAAAATATATCAATACGACATACTTTGTGTTGATTTAGTATAATCTTGGCAAACACAGAGGTGTCAAGGATCAAGACCCCCATTCAAATTTATTCATTCGTTGTGAATGAATATAACCAAATTTGAATATTTTTCTCACATACTTAAAATCTGTTAATTTAGCGTTAAGCGGTGACCCTAGACAACTAGTTTTGTATTTTTTAAAACAAAACATACAAACATGCAGATTGTAGAGAAAAATCTCAAATGATCCTTACATTTTCACATTAAAGAAAAACCGGAGGGGGGGGGGGGGGGGAGTGCCCCTTGCACATTTTTCGCTTTCTTTAGATATGTTCTTTTTTAACCCCAAAATATAGCATGCTCCTTCCATTACGATTAACACAAATCATATATTACACAAAAAGCCAAACTCTATTGTTATGCAGATGAAGGTCAATGCAAGGTCAATAATCAATACTGCTCTCTGATTGGTGAATTCATTATGATGGTATTGTTATGGATGTAGTACTTTTTGGAACCAAACTGAAATGGATATAGTACCTTTTGGAACCGAAGTGATTTTTAAATGCCATTTTTTTTATATTTTCCAATTGGAATTTCAGCTTTTTGTAAGGATTAGCTTATAAAGCTACTTGAATTGAGTACATTAATGCAAAAAAAATCAATTTTGACCAAAAATGGATGTAGTACCTTTTGGAACCGAGCTCTTCATATAGGTATAAACAAATTATGCTTGACTTCATGCATAGCCTTACAAATCATTATTACATGAATATGGAATTTTGGGGTATACAATACATGTAAATCACAAGAATGAAAGATACATTTATAAATTGCGCGAAATGTCCAATACTGAAATGTTCAGTTATCCAGGGTCCATTTCACTATGTTCATGTGTCCATGGTAGTCCACTCATGAAACGAATGTCCAGTATCTTCATGCAAATTTGTAATTCACATGTTAAGTGTTCACGAATGTTTGTCATATTTCTCAATGTTCATCACGTTTTCAGTTTTCACAGGTCCATTCATATTCCTATGCTCTGGAAAGTGTATCAGCAATTATATTATCCTTTCCTTTGATATGAGTCACTTTCAGTCCATATGGCTGTAGAATCAAACTCCATCGAAAAAGTCTCTGGTTTCTGGTCCGGAATCGCTCAAGGAAAGTCAATGGATTGTGGTCTGTATATACAGTTACTTCAGACGAGTTGCTCAGATACACCTCAAAGTGTTGAACTGCTAACACCAGACCTAAACACTCTTTCTCTATGGCAGAATACCTTCGCTGATGAATCTTCAGTTTCTTTGAGAAGTAGCTGATGGGTTTCAGGAGTCCAGATTTGTCCTTTTGTAAGAGTACAGCTCCAACTCCAGTATCACTGGCATCCACAGCGAGCTGGAAAGGTTTTTCAAAGTTTGGTGCTTCCAGCACAGGATCCGACATCAGCACAGCCTTCAATTTCTGGAAAGCTGTCTCACAAGCTCCTGACCAGTCAAATTTGACCCCCTTCTTGAGAAGGTCAGTCAGCGGGGCAACCACTTCACTGAAGTTCAGGACGAACTTGCGGTAAAAACCACACATTCCAAGAAATCGGAGGAGTTCTCTCTTGGAGGAGGGGCAGGGAAAATCCACGATAGCCTGGACTTTGGCGCTTCGTGGGGCAACACGACCTTGACCTATTTCATGACCTAAATAGGTCACAGATGCTTTGGCAAATTCGCATTTTGCCAAGTTCACAACCAGTCCTGACTTGGAAAGCCTTCTAAACAAATCTCTGAGATGAGCCAAATGCTCCTTCCAACTATTGCTATATACCAAGACATCGTCAAGATACACTACACAATTTCCATGCCCTGAAATCACACTATTCATCATCCTCTGAAAAGTCGCAGGGGCATTCTTCATGCCGAATGGCATGACCCGACACTGGAAGAGACCTTGTGGCGTCACAAATGCTGAGATTTCCTTGGTTTCCTCAGATAATGGCACCTGCCAATAACCCTTTATTAGATCTATCTTGCTCACATAGGCAGCGTTTCCAACCTGGTCTATACAATCCTCTATACGGCGGAGAGGAAAAGAATCTGTCTTCGTAACAGCATTAACCTTGCGGAAATCAATACAGAATCTTTGGGAACCATCTGGTTTTGGAACCAGAACTATAGGTGAACTCCAACTACTATTGCTTTGTTCTATGATACCATGTTCAAGCATGTATTCTACTTCTTTGTTCACTACAGTTTTCTTGTCAGGATGTAGTCTGTATGGGTGCTGTTTTATGGGTTCACTTTCACCTATATCAACCTTGTGTACAGTGTTTGTTGCACAACCTAATTTGTCACTACACACCTGTGGAAATTCTTGCAAGATTTCTATTACATCCTGCCTCTCTGACTCTGGCAAATGACTAAGCAATATCTCGGGATTAGACATTACCTTTGAATTATCTAGCCTGGGAATCATCCCTGATTTGAAGTCTATTTCAGGTGGACTTTCTGCATCACCAAGTACATCATCATGTACATGCACAGCAGCAACACCTGAGGAGTCATTAATGCTCCTAGCACCTGAATCTGCACCTTTTGCATCAGTGTGCATATCACTGACTGACATCTCATCATCACGCTGATAATACCTTTTCAGCATATTGACATGACAAACTCTCTTTGTCTTTCTCCTATCAGGAGTACTCACAACATAAGTCTTCTTCCCAAGACTCTTCTCAATCAAGTAAGGACCACTAAATCGTGCCTTCAGTGGGTCTCCTGGAATCAGAAGTAACACGAGAACCTTGTCACCCTGCTCAAATGAGCGAGACTCTGCCTTCAGATCAGAACGAGCTTTCATCATACCCTGGGATGATTTCAAATGCTCACATGCCAGTTCGCATGCCCTTGACAGTCTTTCTCTAAATTTAGAGACATAGTCCAACACATTATCACCTTCCTCTTCCATTTCAGACAAGAGCTGTTCTTTGACTACCTTCAAGGGGCCTCTCGGTTCATGACCAAAGACAAGTTCGAACGGGGTGAATCCTGTGGATTCATTTGGGGTATCTCTAGATGCAAACAAGAGAAAAGGGATGCCCTTGTCCCACTCTCCTGGATTCTCTTGACAATAAGACTTGATCATTGTCTTCAATGTCTGATGATATCTTTCAAGGGCCCCCTGGGACTGGGGATGATACGCAGATGAGTTGATCTGCTTGATTCCAAGTTGATACATCACTTCCTGGAACACAGTGGACGTAAAATTTGAACCCTGATCTGACTGAATCTCTTTTGGGAGACCGTACCTTGTGAAAAAGATCAAAAGGGCATCAATCACTGTCCTTGCCTTTATGTTCCTCAGTGGAACCGCCTCAGGAAAACGAGTCGTTTTGTCCATGATAGTTAGTAAGTACTGAAAACCGGTCTTGGTCTTAGGCAAAGGGCCTACACAGTCTATCAGCACACGACTGAATGGTTCTTGACTCACTGGAATGGGAATAAGGGGTGCTGGCTTGATGCGATGCTGCGGCTTCCCCACTACTTGACAGGTATGACAGGACTTACAATACTCAGCCACATCTTGTCTGAGCCTTGGCCAATAGAAATGAGCCAAAATCCTGACTACAGTCTTTCTCACACCCAAATAACCTGCCATAGGAATGTCATGTGCCAATCATAGGATTTCCTTCCTATATCCTGGAGGAACTACAACTTGATGGACTGCTGTCCAATCTTCATCTGGGGGTCGCCCAGAAGGGGTCCATTTACGCATCAATACACCAGACTTTGTGTAGAAACACTGTGACATGTTTTGTGCTTCTTCAGCCGTCACGCAATATCACGCAACCTGCTTAAATCATCAGCGTCTCCTTGATTCTTAATCAAGGCAGGCTGACTGAATACTGTCTCACCCTGAACTGAAACATCAAGACTCTCATTCAACTCTTTGAAGAAAGTATCTTCCAAACTAACTTCATCGTCAACTACATTCTCACTCTCTTTCACTTTTTCTTTCATTGCCTGTGCTCTTGTTACTGCACATGAAGGGAAGATTCCCGGAATTTCTTCTTCCAATTTCTCAGTTTCTGAATTCACAACTGGACAAACACTCACAATGGGGGAAGGCAATACCTTACCTCCTGCCAAATCATTCCCAAGCAAGAGCGATATTCCTTGCATCGGCAACTCAGCTACTACTCCAACAATTGCTGAACCAGAAACTAACTGACAGCTCTACTCAATATTGTACAATGGAACAGGCTTATAACCTCCATTTACATCCTGAATGAGAATGCTTCGACCAGTGAAATTCTTCTTGCCCAAGGATGCCTCATTTGCAACCAGCAATGTTTGCATTGCACCAGTATCTCTCAGAATCACAACAGGCAACTCCTTGTCATCATCACTGAATTTGACAGTACCACAAGAAACAAAGTCCTTATATCGTTCATCAATCTCATCTTGATCAACAACTGTCATTCTACCATGCGGTTTCTTTTCCACACCACTATGCACTATGGGATTACGCATTGAAGCCGGCGCAGTGCACGCAAGTCCAGTTGGCTGTGTTGATTTTTGTGTTTGTGTTTTCTCTTTTGCTTTCAATTTTTCGCATTGTATCTTTAAATGGCCCTCTTTCTTGCAATAAAAGCAAATCTTCTTTCCTTCAGATTCACCACCACCACCACCACCACTGGGATTTGTTTTGCTACTTGGCGTTGATGACTTAGATTTGTCAGCATCATGTGGTGTTTGATTTTGTTTCCAACTGGAATTATTTTTCTGACTTGTAGGATTACTACGCTTGTTTTGAGGTGACCTACTCCCTCTATGGGTCAATTCGTACCCATCTGCCAACATGGCAGCAGCCTTTACATCCAAAACATCATGATCATTAACATATGTCCTAACTTCCTGTGACATACATCTTTTACACTCCTCTATGAGCATGACCTCTCTCAAGGCTTCAAAACTTTGCTCAACCTTCAAGGAACGAATCCAACGATCCAAAGCAACCTCTTTCCTACGAACAAACTCAACATGAGTTTCCCCTTGATTTCTTCTCAAATTGCGAAATCTCTGACGATACGCCTCGGGGATCAATTCATATGACTGGAGGATAGCATCCTTCACTGTCTGATAATCAAAAGACTGTTCATCACTCAATGCCGAAACCACAGGCTGAGCTTTAACTGTGATAACTTGCTGAATCAAAAATGCCCACTCATCTTCCGGCCACTTCATCTTTGAAGCAATCCTCTCAAACATAAGGAAGAAAGAATCCAAATCATTCTCATCAAACTTGGGAACAAGTTTCAACCTGGCTGCAAATTCATTTCCTTCGGATTTGCCACGATCTTTCTGCATAGATATTCTAGCCTGAGCATTCATTTCCTCATACCTCATCTCAAATTCGAGCCTCTTTCTTTCCATCTCTCTCTCATGTTCAGCAGCTTTTAGTCTATCCCTTCTCTCTTCCAACTCAACCTTAGCAAACTCTGCTTTCAATTCATCAGAATTTGACTCATTTTGTTTGTCACTGCTATCATTAGCATCATCAGTAAGCTCAGATGAGCATGCAGCCGATTCTACAGGGTCTGGGTTACTTAACCCTTTTTGTTCTGCAATTGCATTCAATATGTCTCTCTTTCGTGTGCAACCGCTTAAATCAACACCTAGCTTATTAGCCACACTCTTCATATTAGCCTTGACCAGGCTTTTCAACCTGCCGATTGACAATTCCTCGCTAAGGAACGCCTCAACATCAAATTCGGCCATGATTACTGTGCCCTACTGTGCAATTCACGAACCGTTCAAAATGCACACACACAAACTGACAAAATGTCTGAACCGACGTTCTAAAATTCTGAATAGAAACTTAACAAAATAGATGCAGATCAAGTTACCAAAATCTGCACGAACTGCAGCCAAAAACATGCAATCAAACTGTAGTCCTAGCCTAGAAATGGAGGCAACGCCTCGCCAATTGCCATGCTTACAATAAACAAACGTAACTTGCATCTACTACCTACCATCAATATGAGTACATGGGACCATACTCAAGTCTCTACGTCGAATCGTCATCACAAAAACTCACAAAAATACGGCTTGATTTGTCCTTCTTGCGACAAGCCCCCAATTATTGCGAGCCGACAGTCCTCCGTCAGCCCCAACACTACTCATAGCTCAGCAAGTAATCAGATGATGACCATGATGAACAGATTTCAGTCGATTTTTGATATAAGAGGAACAGAGTTTTATTTCTAGCCGTAAGACGCCATTTTCAACAACGAAAAAACAACAAAATCACGTGTCACATTTGCATATTCATGACACATACTACACCACAGTTAAACGTAAAGAATGCAGTCACGCCAAACTGGCATTCCCCAGTCGACACATCCACTAGAATTGTACGACACATGCTCCAGCGACAATTGTTTTCGTGTCAATTTCGTACATTAACCAGGTTCTAGTCTTCAACCCTGGACCAGAAACCATACTTGACCCCGACCCTAATTCTAGACATATCCCAGCGACCCTAACCCTGTATCAATTGTCGCCGGAGCATCCATTAGACCACGATACCCCTCAATAATTTCTACGACAATATTTATTTATTTTTATTTATTTATTTATTTTTATTTATTTATTTATTCTTTTTTTTAAAACTGAGGTGAGAACTGATCACATAGCTTCAAACATGGGCAGTCCTGTACAATTCGCTGTCGTCTTTTGCCAGCATACTGAGAGAGCAAACAAATTGAAACCTTACTGTATCAGCCACTGATGATGCATGTGTTTCAATTCATGGCGTTTGAGTAAATTTGTCCTTGAATCACGATTTAAAAAAATAATAAAAAAATAAATAAAAACAAATTAAAAAAATAAAAATAGAAAGAGACCATGTCGCGGTAAGAATATTTTATTTGTTTAATCACAGTAAAAGACCTGCTATCAGCTAAAAGCTGCTTTTCAGAAAAACCGTGAACATAACGATAACATTACGATAATTAAATACATACATTATATACAAAAGAAATCACAACATTCATATACAAAAATAAATCACAAAATCATTAAAAGAATTAAAATAATAAAGTGAATACAAAGAAACAAAAAGAGAAATGGTATATGAAAATCAAAACTAGAAGCATAACACACACTAAGAATTAAAGGTGCACAAATGGTGCAAAAATCCAAAAAAAGGTGCAATGTGTAGCAAACTACGTAAAAGGTACAATATTGTACCCTTTTGAGTAATTTCAATGATAAATCTGAAGAGGGTGCAAACTTGTACCTTTTGTTAGTCTCAAACGTATGCTGCGTTATGACGTGTAGTCTTTTGTTTGGTGTCCTTTTTTAGAAATTATTCAAGTTTGTCATTAAATGTAATATTTAATCGGTTATATTATGACATACTGTTGTAATAACATGTTCATCTGCAAACTATTTAGTCTCATAAATGAACTGTACTTTCGAGGACAATTTTGAACGTTTTGGCCAAAAGACTACGTCAACTTCGCCCGTCTAAACATCATTGGCCAATGAAAGCGATCGACAGAAAATGCCCACGAAAATGCTGAACATGAAGTTAAACAGGGTAAGTGTTACAGTTTCTGCCACAGTATTTCTTTTAGAATTGCATTTTATTTCATTATAACCAAATTTTAAGCTCTATTTTCTTCAAATATAAATTATTTGATTCATGAATTATTGAAATTTAAAAAAAAATTAAAAATACCATATTCGTATCGCTTTAATACGTGCGCCATGATTGGCCGATCAATCTCTGAGCTGCATATGCATATTGCTCGCACAAAATTCAAATCAAATTCAGCCGCGCGATATCCTTTCTCTGGTGAGCTTTCAGCGTTAACGGTAAGCGTAAAATATGTTTTTATGTCTTGTAGAATATAACCTCTGTGTAATCAAGTCATGGCATGACATCATGTGTATTTTGATATATATTTCACAAAATTTCACAAAATAACAGTGTAAACAAGATCGAGCAACAATATTTACGTATGTCAAGGTCCCAGTCCCATCTGTTCAATTTTGTGTAACTTTTTGTCATGACAAGTTCTGATTTGATCTGTTTACCAAATTTCACGTTTCCCTCCCAATTTATTTTTATTGTACCGAAATTATTATCAGTAATAATAGCATCAGGACACAAAATTTTTCTGGTATACATTTATCCAACAGGACACATGGAAGGAGTCCCTCAAAATAAAAGTAGGGTCGACCCGGCCCAGGCCTAGAATAGATGAGGATGTTCTAGAGACTAAAGTCAAGAAAAGAGGGCTATTTGGCTGGAAAAGGGAAGCAGTGCACCTGGCGCAAAGTCTAAACATGCTAAAGAAGATGGCCTCTCCTGTAAAGAAGGCTTTGAGGTAATCACTTGAGGTACGTTGTTCTGTTTTTTTGTTTTTTCTTGTTATTAAGTGTAAGTAAATCCCACCAATGTCCATCCCATCCATATCCACACCTACATGTAGACCGAAAATTCTGTCTCTCGTTCATTAGCTCTTCACTTAGAGACAGAAACGGTCGTATCAGTATCACTCTGCTGTGCAAACCGAATACACATTGACTTACACAATAACAGTTTGAATACGGCTGCAAGATTTTCAAACGGAGAATACCTTGGACCCTGAATTACCTGAAAAAGGAGCTTTAAACGGATTGTTCAGTTAAATTGGTAAATTAAGCCGATTCCTTAAATAGTAGAGCCTAGGCCTAACCATGCTAACCAATTCAATGGTAATATGTATACTGATGCACACTGATCTCTACAATTGCGCACACGAAAATTCGGGACTTTTACGTATGGGCGTCGACAGTGACCAAATTTTTGCCGACCAAATTTTTTTTTTTTTTTTTTTTTGGGGGGGGGGGGGGGAGATGTCAGCGCTCGCGGTGACCAAGAAATGTACACAATGACTTCGATACCCCGTAAATTAAGGATTTAATTTTTGGAATTATCTTTTCCAACATCAGTGAGTTGAATTTATCGTATTTCATGTCGGTATTTGTAAATTAAATGCCGATTTTGAGTGAATTTTGTGCAGTGGTGTTTGATACTGTTGAGATGTACAACCGTCCAAGATGTATACACATAATGCCGCTATGAGTGATCCCGTCCAATGATCAATGTGGTATTAGGCAATCGTCACTCATAGGCCCTTGCCTATGTGGGACTGTGTCAAACATTCACTGTTGCAGTAGTAAAAAACAGACAACAAATTTGATCCAAGCAAGATTTAATTTTCTTGAATTTGCTACTTTACCTGATTCAGGGACTTGTCAACTCTCACTATGTATGCTAAAAATTTGAGGTTTCAGAGTTAAAAATGAAATTTTAAATAATTATTTTCCTCTCATGTATGAATGATCTAGAATGTACCACTTCCCGCTAATACACACAAAACCTATTGAAGCCTATTCACCCGTTAAAGCTATTGTGGAGTACAAGGTTATCTTCAGATAAGCTTGTACATGCATAAGTGGGCAATCGTTTAATTCTGATCTGAACGCATCTAATCACATTGTATGAGGTGGGTTGAATCTCCATTTTGATATCTAATTATATGTAATTGATAATGACATTATGCGTATTTGGTAAGGTAAAATGTAGGTGATTTCTTTTTGTCCATAGGAAGAATGGAGTTTCAAACTCTTCCATATTCTGTATTCACTTTTTAAGGATGATCTCCAAGGAGAAGATGAAAAGAGTTAAAAGTGCTTGCGAGGAGGCGCAACCTGGATAAAGGTGTCATAGAAGATATCATGAGGCGCACTAGGACTCACCGAGCTCAATATAGTGCCGAGCATGTTGCTTTTGAGGTGGAGGAGTTCCCCATCCTGTAGTTGGAGACTCGGAGTATTGGGTAAGTAGAGGTTTATCAATAATCTGGACTTAATTATCAGAAACAGATAATAGTTGCATACATGTACAAAATTTTTCAGGCAAAAGGAATGTTTTAATTTGATTCCCTCTATCTACCTTGTTTTTATGATGTTCAAAGCACACAAATTCATTATGGATGTCAGCTTTAATAATTAGCTTTACAAATTTCGTCCATTCTTAGGATTATTTTTGATAAATTTCATGGCTTATACTTTCTCTGACAGAACAAAACAAGAACAATGCTATAATATATTTTTTTGAATTTGCAGATTCTGAAAGAGATTGAGTTTTTCCGGACTGCCCTCGAAAAAGTAGCAGAGAAAATCATCCACGTTTGGAGGAATTCGACCCTTGGCTCCACAAGCTGTCTCTTCAAGGAATATAATGCCTCGGCTTCATCCAGGAGTGTATTGAGGGAGACAAAATGAAAGGTCAGTATTTGTTTAAATGTTTAGAATGCATTTTGCAATGCTCTTCTCGGTTACCATTCCAACAGGAGGGGGCTTGAAGCTTTTGTCTTCGAAAAAAATATTATTTAATTTTTTTCTTTACTTACACAGACTCTGTTACAGAACTATCATGTTTTATAATTCTGTACATGTGTTAATAACAGGGGTGTACATCAAGTTGCTGTGAAAAGCTCCTCCACATCAATTGTTTGTTATGTGAACGCCAGTTCTTTCATAGATTTAATATAATTTGTCTGATTAACTTCCAGATCTGACACTTGCGGTCTCATTTCTGGCCATACCACACCTGCTTGGGGAGAAGGACATGATGTATGTTGTAGACAAGGTAAAATGACAATTTAAACCCTTTCTTCCCAAACATGTTGCAACCACTATTCCATTCTACCATAAAGATACTATTAAGAGATTGTGTAACATAAGTGGTGGGGGGGGGGGGGGGGAGTGGTCTGAATCTGATGCAGGAAACTGTTCACTTAAATTACATGGGGTTAAAGTTTAGAGTATGACACTAGATTTATCTCCATTTTTTTCTCATTTCCTCTACCCTTTTCCCTACATACTTCTGTAGTTCTATGGAGAATCATAAGATGATTTTACTTTATCATGCACAGTGACCTGGTAAATTTCTTTCCTTCCACATTCTTAGGAACCTGTGACACCAACAACAACTGCAGTGTTTAGAGGAAAGCTGCTACAAGAAGACTTTGTAACTGCAGTCTGGATTGAAGGGGGTGAGGTGTGCCACTGCTCTGGAGCACTCACAGGGTTTGCCACTATGTTTTTCCTCTTTTACGTCTATGGGTTTGAGTACCTAAAGCTGGGAAAAAAACACCTTAAAGGGACCGAAAAGTCGCCAATCGTGGTGTTTTGGAGCTTGGCCCGGCTCGGGTAATATTCAGGAATCTCCGTACATCTTCGGTAAACGCATGAATTGTGTGTATGCAGCACGCATTTGACCGGAGAAAGACGAACTGAAAAACCCAACTGACAAACTACCCCACCCTCTACGGCAATTTTGTTCGCTGCTCCAAGATTGTTGTTATGCACGGCCTTGTAATAGGGGCAAGCGAATGAAATTGAACGTACATGGATATCGAGCGGTGGCTCCCTTTAATCTTTATACAACAATATTTGGTCAGACTTGGTATTGGCAAACCTGCACCCCTCAAGGTGTAGCATTTTCTAAACAAGATTCAATAAGAATGCTCTTTGTCATTATCATCTTCCTCATGTGATGGCCGAGGTCTAATACATTTTGGAGAGTTCACTCTGCAGCACCACTCGCTTCTTTCGGTCACAATCTAAATGGTGTATTCTATGTATGTCAAGGTACATGATGCCTGCAATGACATTTATGTGGTACAATGGGTGTCTGCTGGGACAGAGTATGGGACAGAGTATTCTTCTGCAGATAATTTTTACTACTTGTTCCTTGGCTCCTTCCTTGTTTGGCATAAAGGACACATATATATTTTACAACAGTGGCGGATTTAGGATTTCTAGGAAGGGGGGGGGGGGGGGGTGGGCAAATTGACAAAGATAAAAAAAAAAAATCAGTTGAGCGAAGCGAGCACAAAACGGGAGCCCAAGTTTTTGTCAGTATAGTGAACCGTGAACAAGGCATTTGAAGCCCTTTTTTATTACATGATAGTTGGTTATTTTAAACCCCCCCCCAAAAAAAAAAAAAAAATTGCGGTTGTGAAGTGCAATTTATTTAAAGCCTTAATTTTTTTAAATCCTGGAAGTAATTATAACCCGCCTATTGTATTTAATTGTGCGAGTGAAAGAACTGTCACAAGTGTGAAGTGTGGGCCGAATTTTATTTCATATAGTGACCTGAATGGGGCATTTAAAGCCCTCTTTAATCCCCCTGGCCATTTGAAACCTCATTGCTTCTGGTCTCTGAAAGTTTTTTTTTTTTTTTTTTTTTAGGGGGAGGGGCTGCTCTCCCTCTCCCCCCTCCTGGATCCGCTCCTCTTGTACAATGTATGTGTGGCTTCGTAACAGGCCAAATGTACACAGTACATGTAGTATGATTTTAGTAGTTTCGTACCTACTGAAAATGTTATATAAGTTATGTACCACATACATGTTGTCTCTTTACAGTAATTTAGATTACTGCAACAACTGAACATGCGCATTTGTTGTTATTTGAATGCCCCAAAATAGAAAAAGAGACTGTAAAATAAAGTGCTTCACCATTATGCACATCACTTGCCTTTTGAATGCCCATAAATTTGTGGTTTTTTAAAACTTTCTAGGTTTGAATTTTAAGATGTGTATCAATTAAAAAGCATAATGCATTTCATAATTGTTAATTGAAAAAGTATACATGGAACAATCTGTTTTAGATTACCTTAATGACTAAGCATTCATTAGTTAGAATTGTGTTTCATAGAGTCAGTATTTACTCAATTTGTCTTCTTTTCTGAAGCAATGTACAGCTAAACACACACAAAATATATCTTGTAAAAGAAATATACATGTATAGTGAAAAGTATATCGCACATAGGTATACACCATATGTAATATATCATACTTGCAGATATAGTACAGAAATATGTTTTTAGAAATGGAAAGCTTTGAACGCATTCCTGAATTTTATATACACTGTTTCTGTTATGACTGGTTTTTTTTTTTTTTTTAGTGCATCACTCATTTGCGAATGTATCATCATAATGTGTGTGAGTAATGATTAATGATTTGTTGTACTCGGTACAATTCATGTACCTTTTATTGTTAAAATTTTAACTGAGATGAGGGTATGTAATCCTGCTTGCTTATGTTGTACTCACTGGCCATTACAGTATATATATATATATATATATATACATAGGCCACTGAGAATGATAATCTTAATCAATTCTTGGTGTCGCATAGCAATTTGCTATGCATTTTCTATATGACTGCTACACAAAATTTATTTTGTGTAGCAAATTTTTTACATAGGACTGTACAGAACTTTGTTTAAAGTATTTTTCCCATCGACCAAAAATGCTAATCAAATTTGAGAATATTATTCCCTGATAATGTAGTGATGGAACAGATGCTCCAATGTATGCTTATATGCCTTATTAAATACAACTCATTCAGTTTTGTTTTAACTTAACATGGAAAAGTATAGCTCTCTGTTTTTTTTGTTTTTTTCTTCAGTATCTGTGTATGCAAACAAAAGGGAAGGTTTAGAAGGGTTCAATTTTGCACCCCAAAAGCGTCCCTGTAAGGCGCAAAATCGCACCCTTTTATGGGGGCAAAGGGCTCAACGTTGTACCTTTCCAGAAGGTGCAAAACTGCACCTTCTGGAAAGGTACAATATTGCACCCAAAAAGGTGCTCCCAGTGTTGCATTTATTTGCACCCTTTTGGGTGCAAAATTGCACCCTTTTTATAGGAAAAAAGGTTCAATATTGAACCCTAAATGGTGCAAAATTGCACCTTTCTGAAAGGTACAATATTGCACCCAAAAAGGTGCTCCCAGTGTTGCATTTATTTGCACCCTTTTGGGTGCAAAATTGCACCCTTTTTATAGGAAAAAGGGTTCAATATTGAACCCTAAATGGTGCAACATTGCACCCTAATAATGGTGCAAAATTGCACCTTTCTGAAAGGTACAATATTGCACCCAAAAAGGTGCTCCCAGTGTTGCATTTATTTGCACCCTAAAAGGTGCAAATTTGTACCTTTATTTCTTAGTGTGCATAAAATCATGTAAAATGAATTTATGGGTTTAAATTATAATGTAACAAACAGAGATGGGTGTGGGGGGGGGGGGGTGGGTATTGTTTAGATGGGGATAGACTCCTTAAAAATGTTTTCGGTTTTTTTTTCTGCTCGAATGTCTGCCGGTAAATTATTGAAGAGATTTGAAGCGGAATATAGGGGACTATTTCTAAGACAGTTTGTGAGTGGCCGGGTAATTTAATTTCACAATTGATATTACGCAACATATATTCACTTGATTTAAGACGAATGCGAGAGCATAGTGAAGATGGGGCGATGTTATTCACTAATTTGTATATAACTAAAATATATTGTTTTTTCCACCTTTCGGAAAGTTGATAGGTGTCAAGAGCATTATACAATATAATGCGACTCTATTAAAACGATTTTCTACCTCTAATACGGATCTCAGCGCTCTGTTCTGTAGAATTTGGAGACGATTTAACTGGCTTTCATTGCCATTTCTCCACAGGGTACTACCATAATCAAAAAGTGGTTGAATTATATACAAAAAGAGCGCAGTACTTCTGTCTACATAAAACCTAAAACGCTTTAGTGAATAGTAGGTTTGTAATACCCTTTTTCTAACATTGTCAATCTGGGGAGTCCATGCTAGACCACCGTATTACTCCAAGATATTTACATCGTGTAACTCTCTGTAGTTCAGTATTTTGAATTTTAATTTTCACATTTTCAAATGATCGTAATTTTGCCTTAGAGCCTATCAACATGAACTGACATTTATCAATATTGATCAACAATTCATTATTTGAGAACCATTTAAAAAAAATTATAAAGTAAATCTTCGTTTATGACTGTTTCTAAAACTGCCGGGTCTTTTAAAGAAAAATAAAGTGTCATGAAGCTGCAGATCTCACCCTCCCTCCCCCCCCCCCCCCCCCCCCGTATATGGGTTACACACTTCAGCGCTCGAACCGACCGGAAAAGCCAAGAATTACTTTCATTTGCTGCAAGAGCAGGGAAAGTTTTGGGCCTTTTGAGATGATGTCTCACATCCGTTATTCGGGGATTCCCCCGCGGGTTTTGCATTTACTGCTGAAGTGTAGTACAATATGTATATAAAAATGTAACATGCCCTCCAATTTACCCTTGGCTTCAGTCCAGTGAGTAGATTGCTACGTGTGCATCACAAAACACATAATATTTAATTACACAGCACTGTTGCTCATCATCATGTCATGATTCATACAAATGAAACACCTCTTTCACTGATCATAAATGTAATTATGTCGCCAAACGATATATCATTGTTTGCTAAACTCTTCCCTATTCATTATTTTTTGGTATGTACAAATTAAATGTAACAAAACGTTAAATAAAATATACAACAAATTAATTTTATCAGAATTAAACGCAGACAATGCAATGATATACGACCACACCCGCCACTACATGTACATAAGTTCATGTGATAGTATCAACGCTTACCCATGATGCAGGTCATGAATGTCGTCACTATGAAGGAAGTGCTTGAACGCTTCAAGGCCATCATAATTAATCTAAAAGATGGTACTTGGCGTTATTGTGGTAAAAGATAGTGATACGATTTGACGTAAACTATTTTGATTGAATATGGCAACTCGTAAAGTCGATAGGTCACTCTTCTGCACGAAGTAAATCGTTTGAAGGTATGTACTGCGAGCTTATTTTTCACGCGCATGCGCGTTTAGGACCTGGGGAAAACCCAATTTCATTGCTGAATCCTTTTGCTCACAGTGACAGAATTTCTAATGATGCCCCCAGTTAAAAATACCGCTAATTAATAAATCATATAAATTAGTCGATATTTCGCTAACGGACTCACTAAACATCAAAGATATTCAGTGCCTAATTGGGAAATGGATCGAATAAAGTAAACATGCTTGTATATTTTTCTTTTGCATAAGATACAAGTTTCAGAATCTAAAATAACCTGATTTGGAACACATTACCGAGCTATACCCCCCCCCCTCCTTTCGTTTAGTTAGTTAATTATCGTTAGTTGAGACTCCATCTGTTTGAACCTCCTTGCTACTGGTGATTATGCAGTTAACGTGCAAGCAGAGGATGATGTCTGCCCTTTATCTATGGCAGTTATGGTGAACAGGGTCATCATTTGTACACCACTGCACGGGGAATCCTCGTATGTGCAGAGTAGACATGAGGTGTGTCTTCATCAGAACGAAGTTCTGCTCTAGCCCGCTTCAAGGTGGATCAGGGATATTTTCTTGAAGCTAGCTTCAGTTTGCAATCGCGTCTTCATCAGACCGAAGTACCCCCACTTCGAGCTTTAGCCCGAAGTTGGTGCGCATGCGCACTTTCAGTGAACAAGCGCGGTTTTAAAATCTTACCCGCGCTCGCCCGACCAGCTATACAAACCCAAAATATATACGGTATCTCTCGACTACGCTGCCTTAATCATTAATGTACTTACGGAAGTGTATGTTGAACAAAAATAGGTGTAATTTCATTTTGCAGTATGATTCTTCCGGAAACTACAGTGGTCCTCAGCATAATAAGGAGAAGGAGACGTCGAGAGGCGTACGTGCACTGTGTACAGCTCATGCACACAGCGCTAGCGCTAGCGCACAGCTGATGTTTACAAACAACACCATGAAACCGGAAATCGTGCTTCGATAGTTGGAGCACAGGTGCATGATGGGATCGGGCTTAACTTCGGGCTGATGAAGACGCTCGAGGAATAGTGGGCTAGAGCAGGCTGATTTTCGGTTAAGCGGGCTATTCTGAAGATAAGTCCAAGATGATGTGGGCTGACTTTTCGAGCGAAATAGCGGGCTAGAGCAGAGAATTAGCTGGCTATTCTCTGATCGCGCTAATTTACCGGATCAGCAATAGCGGGCTAGAGCAGAACTTCGTTCTGATGAAGACGCACCTATGGAGTGTTTGAAGAAAAAATAGTCAATGAAACCTTGATACTTCGAAATGATTCCTAAAATGGGTAAATATATCTACCATGTTCTTCACATTGGTAAGATTAAGGATGCCCCCCCCCCCGTTGTTAAGTATAACGGGCACGAGATGATTGCCTGATGAGTGAAAACCCTCACAAAGGCCAATGGTCTGAATGACGTAATGAGAAATACGCTACATCTTCCCGCTGAGAGGGCACACTCGTAATGCATGGTGCAGAACCGTATATAATATCGGGAGGGTCTGGCCAACTCTGCTCCAATGGCTAACAATTTGGTGGCATGATGCTTTGTTAGGCAAGCATGTAAAAAGGAATAAACGCCATGTTGTGCCCAACTGATACCGAGTTGGCCAGACTCTCTCTATATACGGCACTGACATGGTGCAGAGCCAACTCGGTTTCAGTTGAGCATGTTGAACACAACATGGCATATTATGTTACCTACTTACCTAACAAAGCAACATGCCACATATTACTACCCACTGGACCAGAGTTGGCCAACCCTGTATATAAAATTAGATGGCTCTGGCATGGTGGCAGGCTTAGGTAAAATGATGACATGGCAGCTGATCAAGAAATACGAAATTGAGAAATAGGCTGTAAGTCTACAAAAGAGAATTGTTTTCTTGAGGTAAAAGTCTTTCATTTCTCACCCCTACAGAATCCTTATTTAAAGGTGTTGTATGATCTGCAGTGCAATTCAAATGTTTTTATCTTTGAGTACTATTTTGTTCTTCTTCTTCAGGATACATCTGCCTCCTTCAGGTTTGAAGATTGTTGCAGACGGTTTGAGAGGAATGAAGCCCAAATAAAGTTCTGTATCTGTTTTAGTCCTATAAATTTTGCTGCTCTTTGAATTAGAAAGAGTTTCGTCGATAGGTTATCAAAATATATTTTTATACCTTCTGGTCAGCAAGTATTTCTATGGGGCCTGAATTAGAAAAAAATGTAATATGACTACAGGTCTCATACCACACTATTTTACCCCCACAGGGTGTTAAAATTGAGAATTAAAAAAAAAATCATTAAATATCGATTTAAAAAAAAAATAGCAACGAGAACTTTAATGCTTATATCCAGGGGGAGGGGGCACTCAACCCAAAAATGTGGTGGGTATGCAAGACCAAAAAAAAAAAAAAAGGGGGGGGGGGGTGGGGGGGGGGGGGGGGCTTCGGAAGAGCGTATCATGAAAAGGAGGGTCTTCGGAACTACTAACATTTTGGGAAAAGGCGGTCTTTGGAACTGGATTACAATATAAACTAGAACTGCAATCGTATCGGAACGATGTGCATGTAATGTCGTCCGCCTCTTTCATTTTGTTGAGAAGTTGACAGGTGAAATATAAAGTTATGTATGTTAAAACATGATATAAGATAAGATGGGAGAAAATAATGCATACTGTACAATTAGGAGATGATAGAATCGTGAAAACAAGAAACAACGAACAAAAAACAAAGAATGATGATGATAATGGTGATGACAATGATGATGATGATGGTGATGATGGTAATGGTGGTGTTGATGATAATGATGATGGTTATAATCAGGGGCAGCGCTACAGGGGGGGACAGAGGGGGCGACCGCCCCCCTATGATTTTTCAAGTAGTGAAAAAAGAAAAAAAAAAAGAAAAAAAAAGAAGTAAAGGAGGAAGAAAAGGGAAGAAAAGGGAAGAAAGAAGAAAGAGGAGTATTAAAAAGAGAGGTATACCCCTGTTATTTAATGGAGAAAAAATATGACGTCATCTTTTAGAGCAAGTTGAAGTGGTTTCGGCATTTCCGTAAATTTTGACGAGCAATTTTCACAAAGTCGGTCAGTGATAAGGTATTTTTTTTTTTTATTTGGCTGAAAAGGGTATATCTTGAAGTATATAAATCCAAAAAAGGGTACGGGTTTATCCAAGCATGACGGAGATACGGCCACAAGAAAATAGCCATTTTTGAAACTTTAGAGGGCGCTAATTATAGTATGGGGAATCATTGAAGCATGAAATTTAGCAGGAATGTGTGCAATGACAAGATAAAGCCACAGTCTAAATTTGAGACAAAAATAAATTGATATGAGGAAGTTATGGCATTTTTTAATTTTCGGAAATGAATATTTCAAGAAATTTAGCGTTTTTCCACATGGCCGATTTCGGACTTAAATTTAGAGTATGAAGATGGAATTTTTTGTATAATATTTTTATTGTTCTGTAAAGAGCAACTCTTGGACTATCTAGAGGAATTTGTTAGAAGTCTGTAGGATGTAGGATAGTGGAGATAGGCCAGGAGAACGAATGGCATGAAAATGGACAAAATGGCGCCTGGATGGTCATGCATGAGTGATTTCGAAAAATGAAAAGTTCTAGGATCAAGATGAAATGGCAAGGAACATGCATATGAAATTTGAAAGGAAATGGACATCAGGAAAGTACCTAAACAGTGATAACAAGCACTACGTGCAAAACAAATAGGATTTTGGTGGAAGAAGAATAATAAGAATGCAGAACGTGAACGAAAACAAGGCAATGTCGTAGGACGACATTGCAATAATGATGCTACGCGGAACTGGTTCCCACAAGCTCCCATTAGTTAAATACGCTGCGTGTCATGGCAAGTCTATGGTGTGTGTATTATATGCAGGGTTAATTCACATGCATGCGCTCGCGCTCACCGTGAATGAAAACTGAATTCTCTGGGGTGGAGTTGAAACCAGATTGGAAGCAATGGGGAAAGCCCGGAGGAATTAAGCACCAGGATTGAAACTCGTTTCCAACTTTTCGCCAAAAATGATATTCCTCGAAACGGGCCGGGGCGGGCCAGAACGGCCGGAATGACGGAATGAAAAAAAAAAAAAAAAAACCGGTGCTTTGGAACGGTTTTCTCTTTTCTTTTTCTCAACAAGAAAAAAATGGTATGCTTTGGAACGGAAATTTGAGTGTAAAAATGGGGGTGTACTGGGCGGCACATAGCCATCGCACACTATATACTGAGTGCCCCTTCCCCCCCCCCCCCCCCCCGGGGCTTACATTATCCCTAGTCCCTAGATCCCTAGTCCCTAGATCACATGTCTAACCTTACTTCTTGAAAATATTTAGGCACATTCTTCTTCTGGATTTTCATTTATTATGCTTGAAATAAGACTCAAGAATCGTGATCATTCATCGCTCTCTGATTCAGCTTTCAGAAAATTCAAATGGGACCCTGTCTAGCTGTCCAAAAGAGATAACCGATAATCCCTCTTTTTACAAATATATATATATATAAAAAACAACAACACTGGATTAATGTAACAATGATTTTACATGATTATTTTGTCTTCAATCCTTGGACTTCCCCAGATTTTCCGACATCTTGAGAATTCAGGGAAAGGTGATTTTTTTTTGATTTTTTTATAGCTTTCTCGTTTTTTCCAAGTCAGTTTGGAAGGAAACCAAAGTATAAATCTCCCATGAGAAGGATTGCTCTTTAAATGCCCTCATATTCGAAATATGACGAGAAAAAGCTGAAATGTTCGGGCCGAACATTCATATTACATGTGTGTGCAGTCCCATATACCATCTCTGAGTGTAGTGCATGTGCTTTTCACTCCGCTAGACTGAGTTAATTTCTTATCATTTTGAGGATTTCCAAACCTCACTTTATACACCAATTCTTATGTAGACATGATAAACCTTATTCAATTGCCTTGAGACCATTTCATCACAATGTAATCACATGATCGGAACTCAATTTTACTTTTAATGCAGAGGCATCGCGTACATGCAAAATGTCAACAGATTGTACATGTACATTCTGCAGAAAATTTGTATAAATTTTCTTGTTTTAATTAACCCGATATTTGAAATACATTTCAGTAACTGTAAACTTTTGTTCCTCATCACATTCAATAGTTTGTCTGCTTAAAGGACAATCCAACCTTTGTAATAAGCCAATTTGTATGAAAGTAGGAATAAAAAAGAATCAGGTCGATGGTTAATGTTTGAAAGAAATCGGGAAAAAATGATAAGAAAGTTATGAATGTTTGAAAGACGAGATCAGTGAATCTATGCCAATCGATTCTAACGTATGCCCGGTCAAATCTCTAGCTGTGTGTCGTACACTAAAATGTCATTAAAGGGAAATTCAGCCTTAATTTTTTCTACTGATATTACATGAAGCGTAACTTGCTGATTAATCTGATACCAAATTTACCAGAATTGCACAGCAATGAAGAAAGTTATAGAATGATGACCCCCCAAACACGTCTTTCGCCCGTCGTCTGCTGCTCATCCATGGGGGCCGCCATTGTCCATGTTTCCAGTGGACTTAGTCAAAGAATGACGTATTTGTGGACAATTCCTAGTCTAGATTCTATCTGATTTTTTTTTTTTTAATTTGGATTATTCCCCTATGCTGCTCTTTCCCTACACGCATATACCACGCAGAGCGCGACTCTTCACTACTACTAGGTATTTAAAAGAAAACAAAGTTTGGACACTTTTGATTGTTAATAACTCAAAAATTCAGACTAAAGTTGAAGGATGTAAAATCGATTGGGAGCAAGTTTCATCACATTTCTCTGAATACTTTTCTTAAAATATTGCTCTGAATATTTAATTAGATTTTTCACTTTATGAAAAATCAAGGCAACAGAATCTGTGTGTATCAGTAATTAATTCAGAACACAACAATGGCCATTGTGCGTTGCAGCTGTCGTTTTCCCCACCTTTTGCGGTCCAGTGTCATTAATGATTCATGACTCTGGGTAAAAAAGGTGTTCTAAAATTTCAACTGCAACACACTATTGGCAATCATTGTGGTCTGAATTAATTTCTGATTTGTGGCCTTGCTTTTTCAAAAAGCGAAAAATCTAATTAAATATTCAGAGAAATGCTTAAAGAAAAGCATTCAGAGAAACGTAATAAAACTTGCTCCTAATATTGTTTTATGGTCTCCGTATCGCGCGATCCGAACATTAAGAGTCGATTTGCAATTCCACCTTCCGGGCGAAATTTTGGGGATCACTTTGTGGAGAGTTGCGTCCTGTTTAGTATATATATATATAGAAAGAGCAGCGTAGGGGAATAACCCCCCCCCCTCCCCCCCCCCCCCCCCAAAAAAAAAAAATAAAAAAATAAATAAATAAAAAAAAATAAAATAAAAATAAAATAGAATAAAAAAGGACACAATCTAGATTAGCCAGTTGTCCAGAGATACGTGATTCGTGGAAAATGGCGGCCCCATGTGCAGGAGACGACGGGCGAAAGCAGTGTTTGGTGGGATCTAAAACATTCCATAACTTTCTTCATAGCTGTCCAATTCTGGTAAATTTGGGTATCAAACTAATCAGCCGGTTACGCTTCATATAATATCAATAGAAAAAAAATAAGGGTGGATTTCCCTTTAATTTCCGTTTTGCTCCTAAGCTCCTTTTCCCTCAGAGCAGAGCTCAAAATATTTTGTAGATATCCCGAAAAGAAAAAGAAGACGATCATACTGAGTAATACTTTTTTTATTTATTTTTTTTTTAAGAAGATATTTTTGTCATTTTGTGTGTTGGAACAAATTGGAAAGTGGTCAGTCGCTACATTACAGTGACATTGCCGATAATACGGCCATTTGAAATTCCCGTATGTATGGTGATTACAACTTCAAGAAATTCGCAACTTTCTTATTGCTTGTCCTATTTCGTTCAAACTTTCACCAATCTGCTTCTCTGATTTTTCTGCTTTCTTTCAGAGCAACTTGTCATTAAAGTTCGATTTCCCTTTATTGGACTTTCCCAAGAAGTATCCCTTTTAAAGCCAATTAATAATAATAATAATAATAATAATGATGATGATGATGACGATAATAATAATAATAATAATAATAATAATAATAATAATAATAATAATAAGATATAGTATTTGTATTGCGTCAACTTCACGTGACTAATGAGCTCAAGGCGCAATGGAGAAGAAAAACTACAAGTACACGACAATACACACACAAAACACAACAAAAAACATGCAAAAAAAAAAACACAACAACAATTTGAAAGTAAATCTACTTGAAAGCAATCTTGAACAAATGAGTTTTAAGGGTATTTTTAAAGAATCTACACCTGAAATGTTACGAATATCTCGTAGCAATTGATTCCATCGGTAAGGTCCAGCGTGTGCAAATGACCGGTCCCCCATGATTTCTTAGTTTTAGGAACAACAAGCAATTTAGACTCGGGTGATCTTAAGTGTCTGGGAGGATTATAAGGCATCAACAAATTAACGTTGTACTCTGGGGCAGATCCATGTATACAGTAAATAAACAAGCAATGATAATTTAAATACAATGCGGGATTCAACAGGTAACCAATGGAATGAAGACGAAACAGGAGTAATGTGATCAGTACGTCTAGTAAGGGTAACAATTCGGGCTGCTGAATTGTGTAATTTTGTAACTGTGAAAGTTAAGATTGTGATAGCTGAAACAAAAATGCATTACCAAAGTCAAGCCTGGACGATATGAGAGCATGAACTATTTTTTCTGTGGCCGAGGAGGTTAAATACTTGCGATTGCTGCTTAAATTACGTAATTGATACCTGACATATTTACAAATTGCACGGATTTGAATGGACATTGACAATGTAGAATGAAATAAAACTTCAAGATTACTACATGATTTACACGGAGGAATAACAACATCATCAACCTTAATCAGAGGGAAGGCTGACCTTGTCTAACATAGTTTTGTACCAATAAACAACAGCTTCGATTTCTCTTGATTTAATTTCAAGGAATTAGAGCTCATCCATTTCCTGATATCATGAACACAAGCCTCAAGTTTTTGAATGGTATCAATGATATTGCTTTGGTTAGGTAGGAATGATGTATAGACTTGGATATCGTCTGCATAACAATGGTAATCAAAAGAGTGACATTTTAAGATCTGTTTCAGACCACTTAAGTAAATTGAGAAAAGTGTCGGGCCTCCAACAGATCCTTGAGGAACACCATAAAACCAACGCAGCAGAATCAGACTTTGAATTATTGACACAAACAATTCCATGTGTATGGTGAGTCAACTTCCGTTCTTATCATGATCAGGACAGAGATGTTTATTTCGTTTTTCTTTCACTACCATATGAACCGATCTGAATATATTTCTTTGTCTCGTCTGCCTCTCTTTCTCCGTCTCTCTCACTCTCTCTCTCACACACTTGTTCTTTCTTTTCATTTATTCCTCTGTTCTGTTTTTCCCCTCTTCCATCAGTTATTCCGCTTTCAGTCAGTTCTGTGTTAAGAATGAATTTTCATCTTCACTAGCTAGCCTAGTGCACTCCTCCAAAAGTTTACACACCTACGCATCACTGTTGCCCATGCTACTATTATATGAATATCACTATTATACACCGTTAGGGACTAGGAATTTTGGTAGAACCTATCCCTAACCATAACCCTTAAAGATAACGACACACAATATGGAAATACCCATTTTGAACCAATGTTACGTATAGCCAATGGTGTATCACCTGAATTACAGGCATACATGTACATGTAAAAAAACAACTATTTTCCTTATGGAAGTAAAGGCTTACGTCATCTCTTACGTCTGTCATTTCGACGTATCTATTCTTCATCCACTTTCAAAACAGAGGCTAATTATTAGAAGTTGACAGCTGTCGTTATTCTTTTTTTTAAATTTTTTTTATAAAAGAATCATTATTGTGAGTTTGTGACATGGCTCCACAGAATAGTACAATTTGTATATATCATTGTTTGCTAAACTCTTCCCTATTAATTATAATTTTTGCTATGTACAAATCAAATGTAATACAACGTAAAATAATAAATGGGCACAGGTCTGATGTATTTATTCTAATAACGTAGAATGGAAAATATACAACATATTAATTTTATCATCAAACGAAGACAATGCAATAATACGACCACACCCGCTACTACATAAGGATAATACTGTACACTTATTAATGTTGGTGTCAAGGAAGGTATATCTGACCATGCAGCAGTAATGTGTGAATTGAACATCCCTAAACGATCTACTAAGAAAAAGATTGTTACAACACGGAACTTGAAATCTTTAGACCCAAAACAGTTTGTAGAAGACACTCATTTAAAGTCTCTTATATCAACCTATTCTCATGCAAATAGTGTAGATGAAAAAGTCAGTATGTATGATACCTTACTCACTTCTGCACTTCATAAGTTGGCACCTGAGAAACAGCTCCATGTTACAATTCACCCCAATACTGAATGGTATAACCAAGAAATAGCTCAAGCAAAACTGCTTCGTAGACAATTAGAAAGAAGATCAAGGTCCACAAAACTGGAGATTCACAGGCAGATGTATCGTACCCCAAAACAACATGTAAAAGCCTTGATTAAGAATGCTCAGTCAGACTATCACTCAAAACAAGTTGAGGATTGTGGGAAAGATACAAAGAAAC
This sequence comes from Heliocidaris tuberculata, assembly GCA_025618425.1. NCBI lineage: Eukaryota > Metazoa > Echinodermata > Echinoidea > Camarodonta > Echinometridae > Heliocidaris > Heliocidaris tuberculata. The sequence continues at coordinate 15,533,512 of CM046833.1, forward strand.
TGTATAAAGTTGCCAATAATTTACTTCACAGAAAACAGCCATCTTCTTTACCAGAACATCTCACTCATGGTGATCAGTTGGAGCTTGCCAATCGTTTTAATCAATATTTTGTTGATAAAATTCGAACAATCCGACAGTGCTTCCAAACTCATGCTGTAGAGTTGGACGACACTGTTTGTGAAGTCGAATCAGAGTTGAGTGAGTTTCGGTTGGTCACTATCAGTGAGATGGAAACATTTATCAAGAACTCACCAAACAAGTCATGTGAGCTTGATCCAATCCCAACAGATTTGTAAATCAGCTGTCATCCATCCAACCTTGAAAAAATCGGGCTTAGATCAGGAGTATCTCAAAAAATACCGCCCAATCTCAAACTTATCCTTTTTGAGTAAACTGCTGGAACGGGTTGTTTTCTCACAACTGACTGCATATTTACAAGATAATGAATTGTTTGACCCAAGTCAATCTGCTTACAAGCCTGGTCATAGTGTGGAATCACTACTTGTCAACTTAACAGATGGTATTTTTAGAGAACTGGATTGCGGTAATATTACTGCTCTTATCATGCTAGATATGAGCTCAGCTTTCGAAACAGTAGATCACACCACTTTGATTCAAAGGCTTAAATCATTAGGTATCAAGGGTACCGTCCTTGATTGGTTTATATCATATCTCTCTGAACGATCTCAGTATGTTAAAATTGGTAATTCTACCTCTGCTAAAACTACTATGAAGTACGGTGTACCCCAGGGTTCGGTTGGAGGACAACTGCTCTTTTCTCTTTATATGCAACCAATCAGCAAGATACTTCACAAACATTGTATTAGTTACCATTGTTACGCAGATGACATACAAATCTATCTATCTTTTAAACCTACAATGTCTTCACTGTCATCAGCTGTTGCAAAACTTGAGACATGTCTAGAAGAACTAAAATCCTGGCTTATATCTAATGGCCTTAAGCTGAATGATGATAAATCTGAGTTTTTATTATTAGGTTCAAAGCACATGTTACGAAAGGTCGACTATCAATCATGTCATCTCCATATTGGTATCACTTGTATCACTCCATCAAAGACAGCTCGTAATTTGGGTGTTATATTTGATCAGGAAATGTCCTTTCGCAGTCATATAACACATGTTCAACAGAGTGTAAGGTATCAACTACGTAATCTTAGTTTCATAAGAAAGTTTTTATCCAAGCCTGCGGCCGAGATCTTGATCCATGCTTTAATTTCTTCTCGTTTAGATTTTGCAAATGCGTTGTTCTGTAACCTTCCCAAAAAAGATGTCACAAAACTTCAACAACTACAAAACTCTGCAGCCCGGCTACTAACATTAATTAAAAAAAAATCTGATTCCATATCACCAATTCTCCGTTCTCTTCATTGGCTGCCAGTTGACAAAAGGATTATTTTTAAAATTCTGTTACAAGTGCATCATTCAGTTTACTCTCTTTCCCCCACGTACCTGCGCAACTCTATTTCCAAATACAACCCCACACGAAGTCTTCGCTCGTCATCAGACAAATTGTTGCTTCATACACTTAGAATAAAACATGCTTGGGGGGATCGGGCTTTCTCAGCTATGGGTCCAAAACTCTGGAATGAACTCCCTCTACAATTACGTCAAATGTCGTCAACAGAAACATTCAAATCACAACTGAAAATGTACTTGTTCTCTTTGTTGTTAGTATTGCAATATTTTAATTTATGTTTAGGAGAACTCTGTATGTATTTTTCTCTAAGCGCCATGATCACCGAAAGGTGGACCTGTGCGCTATACAAGTAGCCACTATTATTATTATTATCATTATCATTATTATTACATGTATATAAGTTCATGTGATAGTATCAACCCTTACCCATGATGCAAGTCACGAATGTCGCCAATATGAATGAAGTACTTGAACGCTTCAAGGTCACCATAATAAAAAGATGGTACTTGGCGTTATTGTGGCAGAAGATAGTGATACGAATTGACGTAAAATATTTTGATTGAATATAGCAACTCGTAAGGTCGATAAGTCACTCTTCTACAACGAAGTAAGACGTTTGACAGTACTATATACTACTGCCAGCTTATTTATCACGCGCATGCGCGTTTAGGACCCGGGGAAAACCCATTATCTTTGCTCAGTCTTTTTGCTCACAGTGACATAACTTTCCCCATTTCTATTGATGCCCCCAGTTAAAAATACTGGTAATAAATAAATCATATAAATCAGTCGATATTTCCCTAACGGAGTGACTAAAATATCAAAGACATTCAGTGCATGTACTTGGGAATTAAAGGGATTGAATAAACATACTTGTATACTTTTCTTTTGCATAAGATAAATTTCAGAATCTAAAATAATCTAAAATTATGTCTTCTAGCTAGAACACGACAAGAGTTCTATCTCGTTTCACCAACGAATGTCACATGAACTGCCCATAAAAAAGCAAATAATAGCAGAGAGGTGGAATGTCTATTATATAGCTCTTACTGATGAGCTTCTATTTTTACATGACATAATCCTAAACAGGAAACTTTTGGAATAGGAATGAATAGAGATCGCATTTTGCACAGCCACTAGAGATGGGGGCTACTGCTCCATGTCTATGACTAGGCGAAAGATAACAATTATCCTCTGAAATTACAATTTAATGTGCGCAAATGCTACGAGCGATTAAAGGGTACCTGAGGCCTGACAAAAAATTTGTGTATAGTTAGCTTACACAAAATCAACCCCAGAAAACTTAACACGACATTCAACGGTGACAGGATACAGGAGATATTGATTTTTGAAAATAAAATACCCCCCAAAATTAATATAAATAAGACTTGAGCAAAGACTAGTCGATCGATCACGATAGCTCACCTAACGATATATCGATTCAGGAACGTCTTCCCTTTCAATTTTCGATTCGATAAATGAATTTTGCGACTTAGTTCTAATTCATTTGTTGTTTCATTTGGTCTGTAGATTCTTTGTAATTTATGCGCCAAATCAATTTTCTATTCGATTTAAACGTTTTGCGTTGAATACTTGATTCATCTGTTGTTTTGTTTGGGTTGTAGATTCTCCATAAATTAAGCGGCAACTGAATTCTCAGTTCGATAAAAACAATTTGCGTTGTATACTTCATCCATTTGATGTTTTATTTGGGTTGTATATTATTCGTAAGTTATGCGCCAAATCAATTTCCAGTTCAATTTCCAATTCGATAAAAAAAAAAAAAAAACATTTTGCGTTGTATACTTCATTCATTTCATATTTTATTTGGGTTGTATATTATTCCTAAGTTAAGCGCCAAATCAATTTTTGATTCGATAAATGTATCTTGCGTCATAGTTCTAATTTGTTTGTTGTTTCATTTGGTCTGTAAATTCTTTGTAATTTATGCGCCAAACAAATGTTATATTCGACATAAACTTTTTGTGTTGAATACTTGATTCATTTGTTGTTTTATTTGGTTTGTAGATTCTCTATAAATGACGCACCAACTTAATATTTTTCATTTCGATAAAAACATTTTGCGTTTTATACTTCATTTATTTCATATTTTATTTGGGTTGTATATTATCCCTAAGTTAAGCACCAAATCAATTTTCGATTCGATATATGTATTTTGCGTCTTATTTCTAATTTATTTGTTGTTTCTTTTGGTCTGTAGATTCTTTGTAATTTATGCGCCGAACCAATTTTCTATTCGATATAAAAATTGTGCGTTGTATACTTCATCCATTTCATGTTTTATTTGGGTTGTATATTATCCATTAGTTACGTGCCAAATCAATTTCCAATCGATAAAATAAAAACATTTTGCGTTGTATACTTCATTCATTTCATATATTATTTGGGTTGTATATTATCCCTTAATTAAGCGCTAATTCAATTTTCGATTCGATATATGTATTTTGCGTCTTATTTCTAATATATTTGTTGTTTCTTTTGGTCTGTAGATTCTTTGTAATTTATGCGCCGAACCAATTTTCTAATCGATATAAAAATTGTGCGTTGTATACTTCATCCATTTCATGTTTTATTTGGGTTGTAGATTCTTCATAAATTACGCGCCAACTTATAATTTTCATTTCGATAAAAACATTTTGCGTCGTATACTTCATTCATTTTGTTTTATTTGAGTTGTATCCCTAAGTTAAGCGCCAAATCAATTTTCGATTCGATAAATATATTTTGCGTCTTAGTTCTTATTTATTTGTTGTTTCACTTGGTCTGTAGATTATTTGTAATTTATGCGCCGAACCAATTTTCTTTTCGATATAAACATTTTGCGTTGTATGCTTCATCCATTTCATATTTTATATAAGTTATATATTTTCCATTAGTTACGCGCCAAATCAATTTCCAATCGATAAAAAAAAAAAAATTGTGTTGTATACTTCATTCATTTCATATTTTATTTGGGTTGTATATTATTCCTAAGTTAAGCGCAAAATCAATTTTCGATTCGATAAATGTATTTTGTGTCTGAGTTCCAATTTATTTGTTGTTTCATTGGTCTGTAGAGCCTTTGTAATTTACGCGCCGAACCAAATTTTCTATTCCATATAAACATTTTGCGTTGTATACTTCATCCATTTGATACACTCTAAAAACAAACTAATCAAATATGATAAGAAACTAATCAAATTTGATTAGGAAAACAATACAACCGGGGACTTATTAGAATCTAATCAAAATGATGCGGAAAATCTAATCATTTTTTGATGCGGAGTTCCTAATCAAAATTACGAATAGGAATCATATCAAATTTAATAAGATCATTCTAATCAAATGGCTAGAATAATTAGGATCCTAATCACTCTCTGCATCATATCAAACATGCAAATTGGAGACTAAGAATGCAAATTACTCACTTTTTTCCAAGTTTTAAGGAAACCTATTTATTAAGTTTCAAAACACCAAGTAAATACAGAGTCATGGTAATTTTCTCCTTGAAAGAATGTGAAAATTGAGTCACTTCAAGTAAATGCCATATTTCATATACATGTATATACAGATCGAATCAAAACCTTAAACTTGAAAATGTGACAAAAGCCTAAACATTAATGATAGTGTATTATAAATTCACAAATATGGATATTAAATTGGATTGAAAATTGAAATTGAAATCAATTTTTCGACACTAAACAAATGTACTTGTATGCTAAGAGATAAATTTACAAAGATAAATCATACCTTTGCTTGTAGCTCCAATATCGAAATACATTGTTCATGAATTTATGTGAGTTCCTTCATGCAAAAAGCAAATACACAAGGTAATTTACAATATTATGAAAATGACTGACAGTCCATTCAAATATACGTATGAGGTTAGAATTACAGTTTAAAACATTAAAACTTGACTAAAGAGTGTGTATGCTCACAGCATAAGATAAGTTTACACAGATAAATCATACCATACCCTTGCTTGCAGTTCCAATTTCTAAATACATGTACATTGTTCAGAGAATTTATGCAAGGTAATTTACAATATTATGAAGAGTACTAGAATGATTGACAGTCCACTCAAACATACGCATGAGGTTAGAATCAAAGTTTAAAACATTAAAATTTGACAAAAGATTGTGTATGCTTACAGCACAAGATAAATACTCTTGCTTGTAGCTCCAATTTCTAAATACAGTGTTCATGAATTTATGCGAGTTTCTTCATGGCTATTGAAAAAAAGTTAATACACAAGGTAATTTACAATATTATGACTAGTATGAGAATGATTTACAGTCTATTCAAATATACGCATGAGGTTAGAATCAGTTTAAAACATATAGGCCGGAATTCACAAAGGTGGATTAATTTTAGACCATGGGTTAGGCAAATTTTGTGGTATAAGTACGCTTGATTTAGCGCATACACTAAGAAAGGTCCTGAACGCGCGTGTGTGGCAAAGGGCACTAAATTTGATCTAGATGCCATGGTTTAGACCACGGATTATGTAAATTTACGCATGGTTTATTTAAATTAACTTACATAATCCGTGGTCTAAACCATGGAAACAAGCATGAATTTAGCCCCCTTTGCCACACACGCGCGTTCATCATCAGGGTTCATTGGACCTTTCTTAGTGTACGCGCTAAATCAAGAGCACTTATACCACAAAATTTGCCTAACCCATGGTCTAAATTTAAACCACCTTTGTGAATTTCGGCCTAAAATTTTACAAAAGCTTATACATTTGTACATGTATGATAGTGTAGATAGACATGTTTCAAGTTTAAGTGAAACATGTTTATTGATAAGTAATACCAAGATAATTTACATTCTGAAAGAATGTTAAAATTATCAAAAGTCCCTTCAAATAAATGTAATTTCCTATTTACAGATGGAATTAAAATCTAAAACCTGAAAGTTTTATAAAAGCTCAGATGCAGTGTAGTGTAGACAGAAATGTTTCAAGTGTTTAATAGTGAAACAAGTTATTGATAACATGCAAATACACAAGTTACGTGTTAAAATTTCAAGAGTATGAAAAAGATTGCCAATTCCTTCAGGTAAAGGCATCAAGTTAGAATTAAAATTAAAAACCCAAAGCTTTACAAAAGATTGTGCTTTGTATGATAGTGTAGTATTACAAATTCACAAATATAGTCATTAAATTAGATTGAAAACAGAAATTGCAATATAGTTGTGGCTCATTAAGCAAATGTAATTTTACGCCTACATCACTAGATAAATTTACAAAGATAAATGACACCTGGAATGTAAAGCTGCAATTTCTTAATGCATTCCACATGAAGCTATGTGAATATCTTCATGCATACTGTTTTGTAACTTGGACAAAATTGAATATCACAGAATTTGACTGGTTGCCCCACCAAACTTCACCACTTATGAACAAATTATTACATCAAAAATTCACATTGTAATTTCACACCTACAGCACTGCATAAATGTGCTTGCCCTTATTCAACATTTAGGATTTCTTTGCAAGGTAGTTTCTGAACAGGGTAACACTTGGCACTGACTTTTCCCTTCCCTTTCCTTCTCCAAGCTTGTAAAAATACTTCTGGATAAAATCCCACGTGTGCTGGCACTACCAGGCATAATCTATGTCGAGGACGTACACCAATTTAAAGCATACATCAATGGCCTGCAAGAGAGAGTTGCAACTGATCGCATTCTTCTCTAATACGACGAAGCATTGTTCTGGCTCTTCTGCCTTTCCAAGGGCCAAAACAAACGGCTGATTTTGTTCCTCACTCTCGAGAAATGTTGGGATGTTGGTGCCGATCTGTATAAAAAAAAAAAAAAACCAACCGGACAAAACTTACATGTACTTCCTAAAGTCATATTGATAGCTGATGACACAGAACACAATTTGGAGAGAAAATAAAAAACAGCTCATGGCTGTGCTGCTGTTACAGGAAACTTCATACCAACTGCTCAAATCTTTAATAGTTTTTATCAACTTTGAATTACAATAACAAACCAAAAATTAAACAAACGTACCTCAGCAAGAGAATCTGTTGCCTCAAATGAGAATATGATATTTACATCTGTATTCAATAACATTCTGCATTAAATTGCATTGTCTTAGCGAACATGTGACTAATCCCTGAAGGGGGGAGGGGGTGAATGTGGGCAGAATCTGCCCCCTCGATATGTCTGCAAATCCTTTTTTGTGTGTGTGAATATTTTTAATTTTTTTCTTCTAAAATCTGCTAAGCTCCACCCCCTAAAAATCCTCCAGATCACATTCTCTAGATGACATCATATTTCAATCATCACTGAGCTAACACTCTACAATAGACAGCGGTATGTAACTCCCCTCCTTCTCAGGATCCCACAATACCTCTTCATTAGTTTTCCCGGTGATGCTACCGCATATCTGACATAGCCCCTTATATGTTGCTAATTTGTTATAATGGAAACGGGTGGTCAGCTTTGAAAAGGTTACATACCACTGTTTGAGTAGAATGTAGTCAGCTCAGTGATTGACATCACATGCCATCTACAGAATGTGGATCTGGAGGATTTTTTTTTTTTTTTTTCCTTTTGTCATTTCTGAATGAAATTGTAAAGAATACCATCAAGGATGATGCATGCACTTCTGAATAAATTTGTTGTCATTATTTAAAATCATCTAAGTCAACAGTTATTCATAGCAAATAGCTATCCAACATAGAGAAAAACAACCCCTTGATCACTTTTAGGTGAATATACTATTAACTGGATACTATTTTGTAAGCTTGGTCTCATCTTCACGTCGAATGAAACTCCTGGATGCTTCGTCCAGTGTTGACCGCTGTGGACCTCTTTTGCCTCTCTTACATCCAGGGGGAAAGACAAGAGGCAACGCCTGCAGTGCCAAATTTCTCTTCTTGATGTCTATATTAAAGAGAAAAATGATGAGTGACTAGTTCAGGGTTTTCAAATAAAAATTCTGAACTGCTTAAATGCAGTAATGCTTAAAATTTCTTATGCTTGCCGACATTCCTTTAACATTCAGGAAAGGAAATGGCCCTGTGACTGACAAAAGACATGTACATGTATGCTCATGATGATTTCTTGGTACACGTACAGCACCCAACATCCCCCCCCCCCCCCCACACACAAACGAAAAAGTATGCGCAGAGATCCAAAAAGTGTCTTACGTCTTACGTTATATCCTTAGTCACAGATTTTTGAAAAGTCCGTACTATTGAGTCAAAGGGGGACTGGTGGCAAATGTTTCAACTTTTCAAAATGAAATCATTCTGAATGAGCTTTCAAAACTATCAGGAATTTCAGGAATTCGATCAATTTTTCTATCATTTTTAAGATATTTAATGACCCCCTTTTGAAATTTCTCAGGAAGACAAAAAGAAGAGAGAGAGCGAAAAAAACAACAACAACACAACCCCCTTTTAAAAGAAATCTCTGGGTGAAAAGTCAAATACACCCAGTTTATTTACAATTCTCGGGCAGGATTTTGACACGCGAAAATTACCCTTTTACCAGAGATTTAAGGAACACGCATGCGGTCCCTCCGACCCCGGAGGGGGGGGGGGGGGGGTATTTTGCAGGATTCCTGCTTTCTTAGTCCAGCTTTCATAGATTACCTGTATCCATCTCTCCACTAAATTGAAGATGCTGCTTCCACTGCTTCACTTGTTTCTCAACATACAGCAACACCTTCCCCTAGCATGTTGGCCATTTTACAAACAGGCGATCTGCTGCCTCTGGAAAGAGGTCACGGAAATCTTGGTCTATCTGTAGATAGGATTGGAAATCTTCATAGATTAATACCATTGTACCAACATACACTTGTACATCCTGAATCACTGATTATGTCATGTAGTTTCATTATAAGCACATTACTAATGCATTATACATGTACTCAAGGTAGCTTCTAGTTATTTCACTTTTTGCAAAAGGTCCACATCATGGACTGAGTGTCATTATGTTCCAGGAAAAAATATAATTCTATCAAATTTCTCATATGAGCAGAACAGTACAATTTTAATCTGTACAAAATCTTTGCTAGATATATCTGATACTTATCATTTTAAAAGAACTCATACATGCAAGACCTGAATAAATTGTCAACTGTTTATTCTTTTGTACACCTTATACAGAGGTCATAATCTCTCTGCATTCTCAAAATCAATCCCACCATATGATTAACATGATATCAGAGCCAAGAAATATTTATCAAATTGCACAAACTTAACAGATATAAAGGAAAATATTACAAGCTGCTTACCATGCCATCTGTATCGAGCAGTCTCGGGTACAACTGCAAAAGCTCTGACACAGGTTTGTCTTTTCAGCCCTTATTGTAGCAGCTCTGGACTTTACTGTGTCATTCATCCATTTTCTGACTTGCTGCTCTGGCTGGTTGTGGTGTCTGAGCCACTCTAACTTGCCTAGGTTGTCTCCTGCATCATCTGAACACAACAAGAAAAAACAAATATTGACCGTGTCTCCTGTCTGCTGCTGCCTACATTCGGTAAAAACTGTTTCTTGAATTACTGTGGTAAATTAAAATCTTAATACTAATCTTAATAATCTTGTTTACCCAGGGAAGCCTCTTCAGTTTCATTGCTGTTCTTCCTGAGGGCCCTGCAAATTATTATTACCCCAGCTATTGTCAGGTCCCCATTTACACCTGGGTAGAGTGGGACAATAGTAGGTAAAACATCTTGCCCAAGGATGTAAGCACCCAGCGAGAAACTTGGGACCTACCGTATAAGAGTCAAGAGCCTTCACCAAAAGACCACAGTGCTCGCACTGGCAAATATTTGTTAGTTTTTGTGAACACTATATTTTAAGTATTTGTCTATGAAAATAATAAAACCGATCCTCTAACAACCCCAAAGTCTGATCACTTTCGTCTCCTCATAGTCATGCAGAATACAAATACTTCAAATATAGTGTTAACAAAAACTAACAAATTCATAGCTGGGGTGACAAGACCTTGTATCTCAATTTTTAGTTAAATTCAGTTCTTTTCATAATCTTATAGCTAGGAACATTGAACACTTATTTCCAAACCCTCATTTCTGCAATGCAGGTGCAGCACTAAAGGAGGGGGGGGGGGGGGGGTGATAAACAAAACTTGATTGCCTCCATAGGCGGTAAAGCTAATCTAGGATAGGGGTGCAGCCGCCCCCCCCCCCCCATCAAAATATTCTGACACCACCCCTGCTACAAATATTAGGCCACTACTGATAAACAAAACTTGACCGCCTCCATAGGCGGTAATGCTAAGGGAGCTATGTTTTTTTGGCTCTCCTGAACATTCAACATCAATAGCAACTTCCAGAAAACCTTGAATCTGATTGGCTGTTGAGCAATGTTACCATGGTACTTGGTAGGTACCATTGATGGTAGAGTTACCATTAATGTCAAGTTTTATGCAATGGGACCCTCAACTTTCCCATGCTTTTTCGGATATGTGGGAAACAATTCAGCTTAAAATTGTAAATTTGACGACCATGTCTCATCCTAGATCTATAGTTAGTCTATACAAACAGCAGTAGATTAGACCCTACAATCAAATAATTTCATTACTTTATCCAAATGTAAAAAAAAGCATTTGAATTGTATTATTTAAGAATTAAGATAATAAGCTGAAGTTCTTCATTTTTCCATGAAATGTGGATGTAAAATTGTGAAAAAGACATTCATGACTGGTTGGGAGTCTTTCTGCTTGTGCAACTACGTGCGGTTTCGCAGTGTGACGTCACAATGCAACAGGCAGACGCATTGAGCCGATCGCCCAAGGCCCCTGTACTGTGCACAGGCCCCTAAAGCTCCGCCATCTTGTCGGGGTCCATTAGAAGGCCCGATAAGCACCTTTGCATAATTCATGAGCGTAAATGCATGATTCATTTTGTAAGATGCTCCCCGAGAGTAGCATTTGTTTGTACGCGGTATGAAACACATTACGCGCATCAGCTTAGAGCATGCGCAGTAAGAAAGGTCAAATTCAGTAATATATGCATTTATGGTAATGTATTCATCGCTTCAACGTACAGATTCGGCGAATCAGCGTCGGTAATTTCTAATTGTGGCAGACGGTACTCGGTCAATGCACTTTAATTGTAATCGATCTCCGAATAAAAATATATCGCTTTGCAAATTTGTAAACAAGTAAATAAAGCTAAAAATGTAACCGGACAGACCGAATCAAATCTAATCATGGATACAGATAATGTAAAAGTAAATGTAAAGTACTTGACACGTCACCAGTGGCATAAGTCTCTTTTGTTGTTGATATATTTAATACCGGTAAATATATTCATTTGATATGCATAAAGGATAAATGATAAATAAATGAATAAAAAAATGAAACATAAATGTATAATGAAAAAAACAAAAACAAAAAACCCCTCTTGCAGTGTAGGATTTTTTTTCAGGGATGGTTTTCACAACAGAAAGGATGATCTTCATTTGGGGGTGAGGGTATGGGGTCCTTTAGTTAATTGAGGTTTTTCTTTAACTTTTTAGTTAGACTTGATATAAATGATTTTTTGTTTTTAAAGTGTACGTTTGTTCTTTTTTAGAAGGGATTTTGAATTGTATTTAAAGGAACAATCCACTAGCGTAGCTGAGGGAGGGGGGGGGGGGCAGGGTGCCCCCGAAAACTTTTCCTCCCTTTTTTTTTCTTGTTTGTCAGAGAATTATGGAGGAAAACATGTGATACCCCTCCCCCCCCCCCCCCCGAGCGTCTATTTTGAGGGCTGGGGAGTCTTGATGTAAATGATCTTTTTATTTTTATTTTTTAAAAATAATATAAGTGTACATTTGTTCTTTTTTGAAAGGGATTTTTTATTTTATTAAAAGGAACAATCCACTAGCGTAGCTGAGGGGGAGGGGGGGGGGGGCAGGGGGCATAATTTTTTTTTCTTGCTTGTCAGAGAATTATGGAGGAAAACATGTAATAACCCCCCCCCCCCCCCCCCCCTCCGAGTGTCTATTTTGAGGGCTGGGGGAAAAAAAGTACCGCACTGAGCGAGTTTGGGAGAGCTGGCGAGAAGAAAAAATACGGGTCTCCCTTCAAGCAGAGTTTTAGAATTTAGAATTTTTTGTTTTTTGTTTTTGCTTGTCACAGAATTATGATTATGGAGGAAAACATCTGACAACTTCCCCCCCCCCCCTCACTGAGCGCCACTGGAACAATCAAAATACCGGGAAGAATTATCTTCTAACTTTTACTTTGCATTTGTGAGTAAAATTTATATGTTGCCATTCACTAACGTACCCAAGGGGGCCGGGGGCAAGGGGGGGGGGGGGGGGGGGGGGGAAGAGTGCCACCTGACAAGTTTTGAAGAAAAAAAAAGGTTATCGGGTTCCTGAACAAGATTCTCGACACCCCCCACTGAGCGACTTTTGGAGGGCTGGCGAACAATTTTCGGAACTGACCTCCTCTTTTTTTTTCTTTAATGCTTGTCAGAGAATTATGGAGGAAAACTGGACCCCATAAAATCTGATAACCCCCCCCCCCCCGATCCACTAAGCGACTTTGGGAGGGCTGGCGAAAAAAAAATTCTCGACCCCCCCCCCCGAGCGACTTTTGGAGGGCTGTTGGGGGGGGGGGGGGAATTGTCGCCATTGATAACCCTTTTTTTTTTTTAACCCCTCTTGACGCCAAGGTCCAGACGCCACTGTTGCCATTCCTTTCCAGCTTTCATGCCGGTAAGTCACCACTCAATCACAAGTCTTATACAATACTATTCATTTCCATCAACTTATGATTGACCATTCCAGTCAAAGCTTATTGTCTTCACTCTCCCTTTCACATACGCAGGCATGACAGGGGTGTCGCTAGAGAATTATGAATGGGGCAATAGTAACTGTGCCAAGAAAAAAATTCCCACAAATTTCCAACAATGAAAAAGTAAAACTGAAGTTTATATTTTTATATATTTTTGGACATGCCAAAATACTGACAGTTTGAAACGTTACAAATATTAAGGTGTATTGCCATCCCGCCACACCAGTTGTGCATCCAGGATTTTGTAAAAGATGGGGCACACATTGCAGAAAATTCTCTGACAAGTTGAAAAAGGTCATTTCAAAGGAGGCGGGGGGAGGGGGTACAATCTTGAAGTTGTATACTGAAGGTATGTCACTCTGTATCAAGGGGGGCATGGGCCGGAAGTGCCCCCTAAATCTGATACTGCCCCTTCCACCCCCACCCCCTCGAGCGATACCACTGCTTTTTCTCTCATTTTTTATCTTTCTCATTCCATTCTAACTCTGGCTTACCTTTCACACAAACTTTTCATTTAACATTTCTAGTTATGGAACCCCTGCCCCCCCCCCCTTTGAATACTCTATGTAAAAGTATATCACATGAACATTATCACTAAAATGAGAATTCAAGTTAGAATTAAAAAGCTCTCAGAATATGTAAATGTTAAAGGTAACTAGATAGATGACTTTCCATCCCCTTAACATGATAAAAGAGATGAACTAAATCCTTTGTTGTTTTTTTGTCTATTTAATAACAATAAATATCAATTCAAATAACAAGTTTATAATTTGAAAAAAAAAAATTGAAATTGCACATCCTTGCAGAAGTCTAGTGGTAAGTCAAATTTTCATATCACTTACTAGTACAGTATATCACTGAATGAATATTTGGTTTTTCTCACAAGTTCTCAAGCAATTTGCATATCAACTGTTTCATTCTATTATACTGTTGAAATGGTCACTGACATAAATCAAATCTAGGTTTTGTTAAATTTCATTCAGCTGAAGGCACTTATTTCTTAGAATTTCAGCAAATGCAATATTCAAACAAAAATCCTCCAAATCAGAAACCCTTGTTCGGGATATCTGTATTGTTTTATTCTGAATGAAATCGCCAACTTCATTGCATGTATCCACTCGTGAGACTGCTGATCTAGTTAACAGGAATGAAGAGCTGTAGTGGTAATCCGTAAGTCTGTTGAATGAAAAGAGAAAATAGAACAAATTAAAAACTATTAAGGTCGTAAACAATAAGAAAGGACTGCAATGAGCCAGATATGTATATATGCATGACTCAAACAGAGTGAATATTGCTTGATAAAAAGCTATTTTACCCACATTCATTAAAATTAAGTTCTTTTGTAAGCATGAAAATGGAAATGATGAATCCTTATAAAAATTAAGTAAAATTCCTATATTTGACTAAAAATTCTTTTTCAGGTGAGAGGGAAAGGAAATTACAATAGTTTTAAATAACTTGCTTCCTCTTCAAGTTGTGTACTACTGATATAGGCCTATTATATATTTTTTATATTGATATATTTTTTGAAATTTTTTTTTTTTTTTTTTTTTTGGGGGGGGGGTAATTGCCAAATTTAATTATGCACAGTAAAGGCCTACCTCTCCAAGCTTGAGCATGCAGGTCAGTATATCTGCTCTTTGTTCATTTCTCTGGATTGTGTATCTCAATATTCTTTCACCATCCATTGTAAAGAATCATGCTGTGTAAAAAGAGGATAAATAAATAAATTTATAAGTGCAAGTATAAATGAAAGTAATTTAGAGGTACACAATATATATTTCACAGAAATACTTGTACTCCACTAATTGTGACTTTTTTTTTAAAATCTTCTCAAACATCTAAATACATCTAATTCAGATCATAGATCAAAGCTCAAAAGAGACCGTTTTCACAGATTGTATTGTGAATAAATGTGAAGTGTAATCTTCTCTTTCTTTTCCATGCTTACACACAATGCTGGGCTTTGTTGGTAATGGTTTAAAATGTTTGCATTAAGGACAAGCTATTAAAAAATCAATGGCAACTAGTAAGGGCATCTGTAATATGCTTTTAACTAACACATTTAGGGACCCCTGGAAGCCCTAATTGCTTCTATAGTTCATTTCCTTGTTTCCTGTTAAATTACAATATTTATGATAATCATAAAATGATTCAAATTACACTTTACATGTATAAGCATATAGATACTCAGGAAATGTTCTGTAAACTTACCTGTAATTTAGGAAGGCTAGATTTCTGCTTCATCATGTATGGTCAGTTTGCATTTGCGCAATGTTTGAATAACATTTCTTGGGTTCCTTTCCATTTTGATCTGTTAAAAAAAAAATAATGAAAACAAGAGTTGTCATTTTTGGGGGGTCTTTCTTGTTACAGTCATAGCTACATTGATAATAATTGTTTTTATCTGGCAAATAAATTCCAATCCATTATTTTTCAAAGGTCAAAATTCAATAATCATCAGCTATCTTATGTTTATTAAGGTGCATTCAAGCTACATAAGTTTCTTGGAAAGAAAAAGAAACAGCCTCAGCAACAAAACTTTCTAGTGACGTGTGTCTGAAATTTTGAACAGGGATCCCTAAACTGGCTTTAACAACCAGACTGAATTTTTGCCCAAAATACATTTGCCTCCACCCCCCCCCAAAAAAAAATCATATTCTATCAGACTCCAGTTAATTTAAGTCAGTTTAATTGACCAAATGGTATGAATTGAACCAAATATAGTAGATCCAAGTCTTTTAAGAACGAAAAAAAGTCAGGCGTGAAAGTGAAGTTCTTATTAAACATGGTTAGAGATCTAGATCTTCTTTGACTTTGTCCCCCAAGGCCAAGCACAGCTTTAGCCCTAGGCCTAGCCAAGTCTACATCTAGATCTACTCAAGATAGACTATCCTTCAGACTTCGGTTTATGGAATAAAGTTTCAACAAATATTCAGAGTTCAAAACAGTAAACCTCGTGTAACATTAATGATTTTATATCAGCACTAATTCATATCTTATCAAAATCATCGATATCGTAGAATCCCACCACACAGTCACAGATTCCAAATCTAACGTTAACCGTAGTCTCGTAGTTGGACTAACGAATACGCTTGTGTGCACCATACAGATGAACAACATGAGGAAATTAAGCTTATGGTTATGCAATACAGTCTATCACCATTTAGAGTTTAATAACGTTAGATCTGTTTAGATCTTCTTAGATCCAACTTGTTTGCATGTATTGAATTTTTGACGCTGTCGAAATAGCCACCGCGCCAGTGGCTGAAACTGACCCGTGACTGCCCGGGTAGCTGTCATGAGCCGCAGCGTGTGAGGACAGCGATCTCCGTGTCAAACTACATCTCGACGATAAATTTATAACTGTAATTTCGAGAGAAAATTGTTTCAATCCTTTTTCAACACAACTCTTGTGAATCCTTTTGAAATATAGATAAATTATCGTAGATCACCTACAATTGTACTAGTTATTTTTATTAATAAACTAAATGTACGAAATTTAATGATAATTTGACCTCTACTCACCTTGTCCTTTTGAACTTACATCTCTCATTTCGTGCGGATGACGTCTGGCATATAATCTGCATAATTAATAGGTCTTGAATTGACGAAGTTGAGGTCAAGTAAATTTTGATCGATACTATCGAATTATGTACATATTCATGACCTAGCATCCAATCAAAGTTTCACAATAAACTGACACGCACAAGAAATATGAATAATGCAACGTATCGGGTGCTTATCGGGCTCTTCAAATGATCCGAAAGAGGCGGGGCCTAATTCCATTCGCGTAATGATTTCCGCGCGTGCTGCTTTCCGTCTAGTAAATCTATTATACGTCTATGACTGTGCACCGCAAGTATGTACGTGCTGCGCGTACATGTACACAGCCATGGATATCGTTCAGCATGCATTCACCAACTGTACTGGGGGAGCCCCATAGACGTATTACTGGCTTTGCTCACCTAAAATTTCACCTCGAAATTTACCATCAGAAATTATCATTTGGAAATATGATAACCACTATATCATTCTTAATCCTTTAAAGATTAACATACCAGAATGTTCTTTTAAAAATGATCATCAAAACATTGTTAATTCTCCTTACTCGCACATTGTAAGTTTTGACAAAAAGCGGAGGTTCTGAACTCTGTGCACTCATTCATTTTGCACACAGTTTTCGACAGACAGAATGAAAGCCGTGCTCACTCGTTCGTAGACAACATGTTCACACAATTTTGCAAAATTTAACTTACATGGACAACGTCTGCTTATTACAAACAATTCAGTGGAGACCTAAAATAATTTACATTCACAAAAATAAGTTCTGGCTAAGAAATTTCAACTTACTCGCTTATAATTTTGGCATTCCAGACTCCCACAACGTCTCACTACTTGATCGGTGAAGAGTGGCCGTAGATCTAGCTAGAGCTATACGCTAGAGTTGAAAAAGTAATATTCGCGATGCGCGCCGGCGGCCCGCGAATTAGACTTCATAGCCAATCGTTTGCCTTAATTTTTATCACGTGTGTATCTTGACCAATGGCAATGAAGAAAAGTTTTGATGAAAAGTCCGCTTCAAATCAAACATAGAGTTTGAATTGGTACCGATTGGTACTAGTCATATATGATTATAAATCCGCTTCAGAATGATTAGTTTCTATTCAAAATAATATGATAAGGCGATCTAATCAAAAAAATGATTAGGTTGTGTTTAGAGTGTATTTTATTAGGATTGTATATTATTCATTAGTTACGTGCCAAATCAATTTCCATCGATAAAAAAACATTTTACGTTGTATACTTCATTCATTTCATATTTTATTTGGGTTGTATATTATCCCTTAATTAAGCGCTAATTCAATTTTCGATTCGATATATGTATTTTGCGTCTTATTTCTAATATATTTGTTGTTTCTTTTGGTCTGTAGATTCTTTGTAATTTATGCGCCGAACCAATTTTCTAATCGATATAAAAATTGTGCGTTGTATACTTCATCCATTTCATGTTTTATTTGGGTTGTAGATTCTTCATAAATTACGCGCCAACTTATAATTTTCATTTCGATAAAAACATTTTGCGTCGTATACTTCATTCATTTTGTTTTATTTGAGTTGTATCCCTAAGTTAAGCGCCAAATCAATTTTCGATTCGATAAATATATTTTGCGTCTTAGTTCTTATTTATTTGTTGTTTCACTTGGTCTGTAGATTATTTGTAATTTATGCGCCGAACCAATTTTCTTTTCGATATAAACATTTTGCGTTGTATGCTTCATCCATTTCATATTTTATATAAGTTATATATTTTCCATTAGTTACGCGCCAAATCAATTTCCAATCGATAAAAAAAAAAAAAAATTGCGTTGTATACTTCATTCATTTCATATTTTATTTGGGTTGTATATTATTCCTAAGTTAAGCGCAAAATCAATTTTCGATTCGATAAATGTATTTTGTGTCTGAGTTCCAATTTATTTGTTGTTTCATTGGTCTGTAGAGTCTTTGTAATTTACGCGCCGAACCAAATTTTCTATTCCATATAAACATTTTGCGTTGTATACTTCATCCATTTGATATTTTATTAGGATTGTATATTATTAATTAGTTACGTGCCAAATCAATTTCCATCGATAAAAAAACATTTTACGTTGTATACTTCATTCATTTCATATTTTATTTGGGTTGTATATTATTCCTAAATTAAGCGCCAAATCAGTTTTCGATTCGAGAAATATATTTTGCGTCTTAGTTCTAATTTATTTGTTGTTTCATTTGGTCTGTCGATTCTTTGTAATTTATGCGCCGAACTAATTTTCTATTCGATATTAACATTTTGCGTTGTATACTTCATTCATTTGTTGTTTAATTTGGGGTACAGAATCCCCGTAAGTTACGCCCCAAATCAATTTTTGATTCTTTAAAAACATTCTCCGTTGTATGACTTCATTCATTTGTTGTTTTATTTGGATTGTAGATTATCCATAAGTTACGCGCCAAATCAATTTCCAATTGCATAAAAACATTTTGCGTTGTATCCTTTATTCATTTGTTGTTTCATTAGGGTTGAATATTAGCAGTAATTTCCGCCCCAAATCAACTTTCGAGTGTTTATCAGCCCCGGCGCTGTACATAATATAGCAGACGACAGCGCGATAATGCGATCGCGATAATTCCACTATATAGTCTTGGCGTTCGCCGAACGTGCACGCATAAAAAACGCACACGCATAGAAAACTGCTCGCGCGGAACTCAACTCCAGTTGAGTTCCGCGCGTCGTTCGTTCACGCTGTCCTTTATTCTCTTCAAACTCCTTAACCGCTAACCTGTAGAATGCCGGGTAAAGTTATTTGGGGTTAATATACATTCTAACTGTGTACAAAATTTTTTTTTTTGACCTCAGAGACCCTTTAGGGTACACACGAGTAATTCGGGCCCCCATAGTAACACGTGTTAAATTGAAGCACATCAAAAATTCATATTTAAATAGTCTCTCTACAAAAATTGTTTTAACTGACAGAGTAGCAACTACACTGATGGTACTACAAAATTAGGTACTTTATTTGGGCTCTTAAACGGCTACATCAAATACTGTGAAGGCTGAAACGAGGCTAATCACGAACTACGACTTTTCACTGCTGTGAACAGTGGAAATGCACTGCAGATCAAATAATTCCTCTAAAATACCCAAAGGCGTCCAAGATTCCAGATAGGGGTGAAATGTGAAAGAATGTGACTTCCAAACACCATTCCTCTTGAAAAGATTTACAGTCGACAATTATTCAATTTTATATGAATATTTTTGATCAGCTACCATTACGTCATCTTACTTACGCTAGTCCCAAATTCATCGGCAGCGGATGAATTACTCGCGTGTGCCCTTTAATGCAGTTACCGTGCTAG
Source organism: Heliocidaris tuberculata (assembly GCA_025618425.1). Taxonomy (NCBI): domain Eukaryota; kingdom Metazoa; phylum Echinodermata; class Echinoidea; order Camarodonta; family Echinometridae; genus Heliocidaris; species Heliocidaris tuberculata. Next base: position 15,553,629 of record CM046833.1, read on the forward strand.
CAGAGGTTGATGTCTGCCCTCTATCTAACATAGTTAAGGTGAACATGGTCATCATTTGCACACCACAGCACGGGGAATCCCCGTTTGTGCAGGGCAGACATCGTGCAGTAATGTGAGTGTTTGACGACAAAAATAGTCTATGAAACCTTGATACTTGGAAAAGATTCCTAGAAAGGGTAACTCTATTTATATTTCGGAAACTCCATTACTTATGCAAATCGCGCTGGGGATCGCATTAAAGGTGCGAACTATTTCCACGCTTACAGCTTGGTATGTACAATCATTTGAGATGAACCCCTTACCTTTTGCTTTAGGCCACTCCTTTTTTGTCTTAATTTGGTAGTGCCAGTGCATTAAGCCACTATCCGTATAATAATGGCGAGTGCAGGAGAGCTGCAATATTTGACTGTTTACAGACGGAGAATTGCAAGAATCAGATGCCTGATAGCTAACTTCATTCAAATTCTGATGGCAAGCCCAATAAAATCCGATTATTGTAACCCGTTTGAAAAAACAACCCAATATAATCAATAAAAATTCACATCGGATCTTGCTCACACCGCATCTTACACAGTGTAGTGGAAGTGCCACTGTCGCGTTATACAAGCTGTACGCTGCATGCAATAGTGCATACATTCACTGCAGCAACACTGACAGGCCTGACTGAAAGTGAAAAGTGAAATTGTTATGTTTATGGCAAGACTTTCACTTGAAGTTCTCAGAATCTTTGCGTGAATTCTTCAGATTAATTGATAAAATTAATTTGATAAAATTATTTTTTAGATGAAAAAAATTTACAATTTCAGCGAAAAGCATGTAGTCGCACTATTGTAGTCGCGGTTCACAACGCTAGAGAATGGGCAGCTCGTACAGCGCTGTCGCTTCGCGACAGCGCTGTGTATAGTTATGTGGATATACTACACTAGATTAGATCTAACTTAAGTAGTGGAAAATTCAAACTTTGCGGTACAGACTCATGAATAATAAATACCTTTGTCCAAGGGGCGTAGATAGCGGGGGGGGGGGGGGGGTATGCATCCCCAACTTTTCGGGTGGGGGATGGTGTGTACAAACATATATACATTTCTATATTATGTTGTAGATAAATATAATTTGATATATTATATATATAAATTTTATTTTTATATATTCTTTATTTCAATATAAATGTTATATATCTGTGTACAATATTGTAGATTTATATGAATTTATTAATATTTATCTACAATGCTGTCGTGGCTTCTGATTTTTCCCGATATATTTTTACACCACTAGAAAGTGAAAACCATCTACTTCAAATTATACATCATGGGTGTTGATCTGGGAGTGATATGGAGGTATAATTTTTTTTTAATGAAGTGGGGGGGGGGAGGGGGTGTTGGCCTGCATGTGTTACCATCCCCAAATATATTTAGAGGTGATTTTTTTTTTCGAAGGCCACAATGCAGAAAAATTATTTAGATTAAAAGTACATGTAATTATTCTGGCTTTAGAGGGTTCAGTCGGTAACTTTCCTTTATAATGCAATTCTGCAGAACTGAAATGAAATGTGGTTGAAATGTGGTGGAATCGAATGTGGTGGAGAAAGAGGGAATACATCACACCCAATATTTATTGAGGATATGATGATGACCTGTGTCATCATCACCCTACTATACATAGAAGAATTATGAAATGACAATCATAACATGTAGGCCCGGTCAGAAGCACCGCTCCGGGCGTTGTATGTGGGCACAGTACCCCTTCTTTTCCAGTTAACTTCGGATAAGTACCCCCATTTTTCTTTCGAGTAAGTCTCAGTTCCATATTCTTTTAAGTGCCCATTTTGATAATAACACCTCATCCCTCACCTTACTTTGATAAATGCTCCTATTTCAACGAGAGCATTTTCCCCCTTTTAATCCCTTTTATTCCTTTAAATGTAACAAGTCATTTTTTTTCATTGTAATATATAGACATTGATTTATTTTTTAAAACTTTATATAAGAACATTTTCCCGTTCTTATAAATGCCCCTTTTAACCTATGATAAACTGCCTTTTCTACCTTTTCTACACATTCATTTATTTTTCTAATAATTGAAGTGTCCTTTTCCCCATGATAAGTACCACGTTTTCCTTTTCCATAACATTTGCCCCTAATCCAAAGTGACTTAGAGCCAGTATTCCCAAATGCTCGCTCGCTACGCTTGCACTTATTAAAAATATAGCTTATTAAATAAATTTTGATTGTAAAATTTAGCAATTCACAATGTAATTGCAATTGTTTGCTCGCTCGCTGAATATTCCAATCATACTAGAAAATTGCAAAGCATGATGCTAAAGTTGTATCTTTGATATGTAAAGAGAAAAACCATATACATGTTTACACACCCTCACCCCACACAGTGTATATATATATATATATATATATATATATATATATATATATATATATTAACGTATACACGTACACATACACACACACACACACACACACAAACATATGTGTGTGTGTATATATATATATATATATATATATATATATATATATATATCTGGCCCTTCGGGGAAATCATACCCCCCAGGTATGAGGACCTGTCCACGCCAATGCCTTTGTCACCTAGATACTCTGGGCTGCTTGCTGAATATTCATGAGTTCGCCCGCTCTGGTCAAAAACAGAATAATGTATCAAAGTGGCTGTCCGTTCCGGAGTACGTTTTTTATATTGAAACATCCTCAAAATCAATATTTCTCTGAGTTGTTTTGGGTAATGTTAGTATAATTTTCCAAAGCAAGGAATTGATTTAATGTAATTTTGCATTGTTGTTGCTCAAGTTTTATTTATTGTTATTGTTGTTTTAGAGCTTAGACTTTTGATCCAATCGCATATTGTACCTATGTCTGCACGAAACACAGCGTATATTCGTGCCCTAGGCACTTACGGACATTTGACAAATTTTGTAAGTTTTAAGACCTGTACCAGCCAGTGGCGTATCTAGGTATTCTGGCGCCCGGGGCAAACTGTCAAATCTGCGCCCCCCCCCCCCCCCTCCATGCCAAAACTACGTGAAAATGAGTTTTGATGCACATAACCCGCGGTTGTTAGCCAAAATTTGATGAATTGTTGCATAAGCAAGAGAACATCGCGACAAAGCCGCAGATTTTTTCTTTCTTTTCACCCCTCAAATTGAAGTTTTTAATGTATTTTACCCTGAGCAAAACAAAAAACAAAAACCAAGGGGAAAAATCTACCTAACAACATATTAATTTTTTTTTTTTTTTTTTTAACATTCTATTTTCGGGGCGTAAAATGAAAGAAAACCCTGAAGAAATATATTAGAGGAATTTAGGAAGGCAATTGCAAGGTAAATTTATGATTTCCTTCGAATATTCTGTACTTTGAAAGAGCGTTTTACGCACCTACAGCTCACCCGGGGGCGCAAACTTTAACAAGCTCCTGCCTTATGCGGGGGGGGGGGGGGGGGGGGAGGGGCAAGGCAACTAGAGTCAATTAATGGTTAACACTTTAAAAACGCCGATGGGGGCGCGAAATAGCTAGATCCTGAACACAATTATGCGAGATGCGAGAGAGCAAGGAAACCGAGCTTTAGAAAATTTTCACATTTCAAACCCTATAAAACACCATTTCTTACGCATTTCGTCCTTGACTTGGGCGCAAATAACCCTCTAAGACAATAATTTTTTTGGTATTTCTCCCCTTTTTCTTTCTCTCTTTTGCGTTTTTTGCGCCCCCTGCAAGTGCCGCCCGGGGCACGTGCCCCCTCTGCCCCCCCCCCCCCCGTAGATACGCCACTGGTACCAGCACTATCACCGACCATCTTGCTTGAAAATTAAATATGACATTGTATTTAATTTGAATTTTCTGATTCATAAGAAAATAAAATTACATCATTTTGAATTACAAATATATTTTTTTCATCGCTCTGAAAATGGGGGATGCAAAGGGGATTTGGCATGCGCGCTACTTGTTGACAGTTTATGGGTTGTGATTTTGATAAGGGAAGTCGTTGTGCAGTCTGGGCTTCGTCTTATAAAAGATTTACGATTGATTAAATTTCAACGCAACTTTGAGATTCATATTCCAATGAGTACACATAGTGATACCAACCTCAACGGAGCAAGTGATTTCATAAATTACAACTCTTTTATAAGACGGTGCCCAGGTCTCACTGTGTGTTAAGGCATGTGTGAATTTCTTCAGTATAACCCCCTTCTAATTTTTTCATTCCACTCCGTGTGCTATGAACCCGCCAAGCCCCATCTTTCATGCTTCCGACCTTTTACGATATCCCAGGGATTTAGCACTGTAATATTTGGAATTCTGGCTCCTATTTTATGGTTTTCTTCAAGTTCTTTTTTTTTTAAATGATTTAATGATGTTTTGATTACCACAACATTATGACCGGACCCGGGCCGGCTCGGCGGTTGGCATGTATTTATTTCCACTGGATCCGAACCGGTCAAAATTTACCTGGTCACAAAACTGATATACTTTAATAAAAAGAAATTAAAATAAAGATAAACTGAAAAAAAAAAGTTAACCAGGCGCGTAGCGACTAGCATCCGAGGGGCGAAGCGCCGAGGCAGCTAGTGTATATATAATGTTCTTCAGATTGGTAAGATTAAGGACCCCCCCCCCCCCCTGGTTGTTTAGTATAACGGGCACGAGATGATTGCCTGATGAGTGAAAAGTGAAAACCCTCACAAAGGCCAAGGTTCGTCTGAATTACGTAATGAGAAATACGCTACGTCTGTACGTAGAGGGCACACTCGTAATGCATGGTGCAGTGCTGTATATAGAGAGAGAGTCTGGCCAACTCTACTCCAGTGGGTAACAATATGGCGGCATGATGCTTTGTCGGGCAAGCATGTAAAAAAGGAATATACGCCATGTTGTGCCCAACTGAAACCGAGTTGGCCAGACTCTCTCCATATACGGCACTGCCATGGTGCAGAGCCAACTCGGTTTCAGTTGAGCATGTTGAACACAACATGGCATATGTTACTTGTTACATGCTTGCCTAACAAAGCAACATGCGCCATATTGCTACCCACTGGACCTGAGGTGGCCAATCTCTGCATATAGATGGCTCTGGCATAGTGGACAGGCTTAGGTAAAATGATGACATGGCAGCTCATCAACAATTCATATGAAATTGAGTAATTGGCTGTAAATCTACAAGAAAAATAGTTTCCTGAAGTAACAGTCTTTCATTAATTTCTCACCCCTACAGAATCCACATTGTACTTAAAGGAATTGTATGATCTGCTGTGCATTTTCACTGTTTCTATCTGTGAGGACTAGTTTTGTTTGAGAGGAACAAAGCCCAAATAAAGTACTGTATCTGTTTTAGTCCTATAAATTTTGCTACTCTATGAATTAGAATGATCTTTGTCGAGAGGTTATCAAAATATATTTTTATACCTTCTAGTCAGCACGTATTTCCATGGGGCCTGAATTATAAAAAAAGTGTCATATGACCTACAGGAATCACACGACACTATTTTCTCCCATAGGGTGTTAAAAATTAAGAGTAAAAAAATATAATGAAAAATCGATTTTAGCAAAGAGAACTGTAATGCTTAATATTATCCCTAGATCACATGTCTAATCTTACTTCCTGAAAATATTTAGGCACTTTCTTCCTCTGGATTTTCACTTATGCCTGAAATGAGGCTCAAGAAACGTGATCATATATCGCTCTCTGCTTCAGCGTCTGTACCAATAAATATAGGTCTACATAAAAATCAAATGGGATCGACCCAGTTTAGCTGCCCAAACGGGCTCATTTGAAGCACCGATAATTCCTCTTTCTCCACATATAAACAAACATTGGACTAATATGTAACAATGATTTGACATGATTATTTTGTTTTCAATCCTTGGACTTCCCCCAGATTTTCCGGAATCTTGAGAAGATTGAGTTTGGGGAAAGGTGAAAAATGATTTTCGAGCTTTCTCGTTCTTTTCAAGTCAGTTTGGAAGAAAACCATAGTAGAAAATGTCCCATGGAAAGATTGCTCTTCAAATGCCCTATTATTCGAAATGACGAGAAATAGCAGAAACTTTCGGGCCGAACATTTATATTAACTTTGTGTGCAGTCCCATATACGATCTTTGAGTGTAGTGCATGTGCTTTTCAGCGAGACTGAGTAAATTTTTTACCATTATGATGATTCCCAAACCTCACTTTATACACCAATTCTTTTGTAGACATAATAAACCTTATCCTATTGCTTTGACACCATTTCATTCACAATGCAATAGCATGACCAGAACTCAACTTTACTTTTAACTCTTTCATTGCCGATGGCGCGTATATGCGACAGATAGACTTGTCATTTTCATTCACCAAGTGCAGAACCAGAGGAAAGTTATATGGTGGTCAATGTATATCAAAATTTTGAGCATAAATCAAGCATTGTAAATATATGATTATAGTTATATGCTACCATATAAATTGTCAGAGAAAATTGGAGATTTTTAAAAAGATATTACCCTATTTCAACACTAAACAATTATAGTAAACAAATGAGAAACCAACAAATAATGGACAAACCCCCCCCCCCCCCCTCAAATGTAACTTTCAATAATTCTTATGCATAAAGTTGGGTAAAGAAATAATGTTTGGCATCATAAGAAATGGTAATAAATTTCCTACAAGTTTTGTACAAAATATTTTGTGAAATAATAGATGGTTATTGAAGTGGAGACATTTAAAAAGTAAGCATTGATCACATTTTGGAAAAATTTTGAAGAGAGCTAAACCCCTTGGTACATTAAGAGTTAATGGAGAGGCATCACGTACATGCAAAATGTCAAAAAATTGTACATGTACATTCTGCAGAAAATTTGTATAAATTTTCTTGTTTTAATTCACCCGATATTTGAATACATTTCAGTAACAGTGAAATTCTATCCCTCATCACATTCAATAGTTTGTCTGCTTTAATAAAGGACAATCAAAATTTTGTAATCAGCCGATTTGTGTGAAAGCAGGAATAAAAAAGAACAGGATGTCTAAAGTTTGAAAAAAAAATCGAAAAAATAATAAGAAAGTTATGAATGTTTGAGAAATGAGATCTAAATCTATGCAAATCTAGAATTGGCAATTTGGTCAATCGATTCTGACGAATGCCCGGTCAACTCTTCCGTTTTTCGTACACTAAAATGTCATTAATTTCCGTTTTGCTCCTAAGCTCCTTTTCCATCAGAGCAGTACTCAAAATATATTTTAGATAGATTTAGATAAAAAGAAGACGATCATAATGAGTAATGCTTTTAATAAAGAAAGAAGATATTTTTGTCATTTTGCGTGTTGGAACAAATGTGAGAGTTGTCAGCCGCTACATCACAGTGACATTACCGATTCGGCCAATTTGAAATTCCCATTGGTGATTACAACTTTTTAAAAATCGCAACCTTTCTACTGCTTGTCCTATTTCGTTCAAATATTCACCAATCTGCTTTTCTGATTTTTCTGTTTTCTTTCAGAGCAACTTGTCAATAAGGTTGTATTTCCTTTTATTGGACTTTCCCCCAGAAGTATCAATTTAAAAGCCAATTCCATGTGTATGGTGAGTCAATGGGAGTCAATGATCCTGATCAGGACAGACATGTGTCTTTCTTTTTCTTTCACTACTGTATGACCCGATCTGTATCTATTTCTTTATTTCCTCTACCTATACCCTCTCTCTCTCTCACTTGTTCTTTTTTCCATTTATTCATCTGTTCTGTTTCCCCCTCTTACATCGTTTATTCCACTTTCAGTCAGTTCTGTGTTAATAATTAATTCGCATCTTCTCTAGCTAGCCTAATGAACTCCTCCAAAAGTTTACACACCTACGCATCATTGTTGCCCATGCTTACATTATATGAATATCACTATTATGCACCGTTAGGGACTAGGAATTTCTAACCATAACCCTTAAGATAACGAATCATAATAATGGAAATACCCATTTTTAACCAATGTTACGTATAGCCAATGGTGTATCACCTGAACTATAGGCATACATGTACATTAAAAAAAAAATGTACGGAAATAAAGGCTTACGTCATCTCCAACCTCTGCCATTTGGACGTGTCCATTCTTTATCCACTTCCACAGCAGAGGCTAATTATCAGAAGTAGACAGCTGTCGATATTCCTTTTTTTTTAAATATTTTTTTATAAAAGAGTCATTATTGTGACATGGTTCCACAGATTAGTACAATTTGTATCAAGGTGTCAAACACACGATCTAAAAATGTTTGGTTAAAAAATGACAAAGTTACTTATATTGAAACCTAAAGCTATTTCTATCTAAATTTCTTTGAATTACAAAAACTACATACAACACAAACAAAAACTCTATTGTGTGATTTGTGTACAAAATGCATAAAAATAAATGTAGACTAATCTCATATCAGTAGATGGGAACACATTGACGAAACTAATCTAATGGTCACATATGTTGTAGTCAACAAGAGACTGAAAAAAGGGAAAAGGCTTGTTGGCTAATTCTTTCACAAAGAAATCAGAATTGAAAGTAGAAGCGAGTAGAAAGAATTATAGATGAAGCATATTTAAATACTATGCAAGAAGTATAAAAATACACTATAAGTAAAAAAAAACACAAAAAACATACAAACAAAAGAAAGTAGATTAGACCCATAAAAATAAGCCTTATTTTGTTACCGGACTTTAACCGGAATATATTGTTTAACAGCATTACCACACTTACCCCAACTCTTTATGACAGGCGTTAACATTATGAATGCCGTCGCTTTCCTGAGTCCACCAGTTTTGAAATTAACATCGAATGAATTAGACACCGTTACAAAAAAATAAAACGCCATGAATATTTGAAAATTGATGTATGATAATTGCAAACATTTAGGCTTAAGTCTTTCGTAACTGTAAGCGTCCATTTGAATACTACATAATCAAATGCCTCTCTGGAATGAGGTAAATTTTTCAGACCATCCATTAGCATGGTAACATTGGGCAAATATTTCACGGAATTTGATACAACAAAATTAGGTGTGTTTGTGTGAAAAGATACGCGATTGAATATAAATTACAGTAGGGAGTTTTAGAACCCACCATCATATGGGTTCCTTGAAAGAAGGTTTCTGATTAGTCAGATTCACCATGTTCACTCTTCTTGTCATTGGTATTCGTTACGTATGGCCACGACCGTGGTAAAAAAACCCAGCAATTTATACACGCTTGTTTGTGTACAAAATCCCATTGTGCCAAGGTATCGATAACTTCTTATCACAAATGATTGCACGATATTTTATCTCACTATCGTTTGTACGTTTATGATTATGTTGCAATAATTGTATTTTACATAAAGATAAAGTTTGGAACAGACGACCTGCGTACTGAAATCTGTAGTTAATTCGATATAGCGATTTGTTGTTTACATTTTTGCAATGATGGCAGCCTCCTTAATTGTCGTCCACAGAAAACAAGCGTTTTCCAACAAGTTATGAAGGAGGGTGCATCATGTAAATAGTTTGGGGGTAAGCACAGTTTCCTCATCTTATATTTAATACATAATTATTTTGACTTTAGCTCTGGACTCCAAAGTGAACTTTCATCATGTTAATGTTATGGTGTTGGAAGTAAATGAATTTACGAATTTGCACTTTGTGACTTGTGATGGAGGTCCCAGGAGCAGTTTCCCATCTTATATAACACATAGTACATGCTCATTGTCGTCAAATATACCATAAAATGTACATCCATAGACATAGAATTTATCTCGTGCTTTATATTTCACTTCGGCCTACGGCCAGGGTGACATAAATAATGCACTTGAGAAATTCTAAAGGTATGGATGCACATATTACGGTATATTCAACTCCAGAGCATGCACTACATGTATAAATTATGGAACATTTAGAAATGTCACAGTGAGGTTAATCCTTACGATAAAAATATGCAGTTCTTATAAAATGTTCTCAAAATGCTGACAAAATCGTTGAAATGCCAAAATGGGGGCATATCCTAATGCAAACATATGTACATTATATACAATTGAGCTAACATTACAAGATAAAATTAATGAAATAAAAGAGATTTCGAGTGGAAATCAGTATATTATATATACACGTATATATAACTATTATAAAAAAAGATAAATACACTATTATGGAATGAAAAGAAATGAAAATAAATAAAAGCAGAGTGAATTATTTACATCAGTATAAGTCAGTCAAGTGTTTCTTCACAAGATATTTGAACCTACTTAAGAGTTAGGGGTAAGTTTTAAATTCTGTTCTAATGAATTCCAATATTTCGGACCATTGAAAAATATAGTTTTACTAGCAAAAGCCGTTCGAGTTTTGGGTAAATGATAATCGTTTGCTTGCCTGGTGTAGTACCTGTGTAAAGTGTTATTTTTTGCAAACAGTTGTTTCAAAACGAATGGCATATTATTTCTATCAAGATTGTACATGAATTGGTACAGCTGAAATCGATAAAGGTCATGAATTATGAGAATACGATTTTGGCGAAACAAAATATCAGTATGCGCTCTATAAGATGTATTACATATTATTCTCAAAACCTTTTTCTGCAAGAGTAAAATTTTATCTAACCTTGATCTTGCTGCGTTTCCCCATGCCAAAATGCCATAATGTAGATATGGTAAGATGAGAGTTGAATATAACATCAGAAGTGCTGATAATGGAAGAACATGCTTAAGTTGATGAATGACTCCAATATTTCTTGATATGGTTTTGCAAGTGTTATCGATATGCGAATTCGATGATAATTTATTGTCTATAGTAATACCTAAACATTTGGTTGTTTTAACTTCTTTAATAACAGTGTTGTCAAATATAATTTGATCAGACAGATGTGATAACGAATTACTAAACAACATATAATTTGTTTTTTGTAAATTTAAAGATAGTTTGTTAGCTTTTATCCAATCCGACTTTAAAGATAAATTGAATATGTAAAGCAACGGATCAGCAATGGAATCGACAATGCTTTTCAAGAGGAAATTGGTTATACTGTCGTAACCAGGAGATTTGTTTGATTTCAATCCTAAGACAATATTAACTAACTCCTGCCTAAATACTGGGGTAAAGAAAATAGAGTTGTTATTTGGCATTGTTAGAAATTCGTGGAAGGATTTATCACCTGGAATAATAGTCTGAGATAATTTGGAGCCTACTTCAGAAAAATAGGTGTTAAAGGTATTAGCTATTACGTGATTATCTTCAATAAAGGCGTCATCAACACGCAACTTAGAAATTGACTTAGATTTTTTACCCTTATTCAGAGTACCATTTATAATTTTTCCAAGTGTTTTTAACGTCATTTTTAAATAGATCTAGTTGTTCCACAAAATATCCCTTTATCGCCAAGCGAAGGGTTGTAGTAAGATCATTTTTGTAGGAAGTGTATTTCATTCGTGAAGAATCGCAAGGTTTAGAAATAAAGTCGATATATAAATTATTTTTGCGATTAATGGATCGTAGAATTGATTTTGTAACCCAAGGAAGTTTAGGTATATGCTTATAATCATATTTCCGATGTTTTTCCGATATTTCAAAGGCTTGATCAACATTTTCTTTCACAGAGTAAACATCAGACCAATTAGTAGAGCTTAACTTGTCCTGTAAAGAGGTTATATTTTCAGGAGTGAAAATACGTCATGCTCCTAAGTTTATACCATCATTTTTAGTATTTGGAAGTGCTAACTGAATGTGAGTAAAGATCAGAAACTGATCAGAAATGTCTGTCACAATAATGCCAGCTTTAGGAACAGGTTGGCAATTACAGAATATGTTGTCTATAAGGGTGGCAGAGTGATCAGTCACTCTCGTAGGTTTAGAGATAAGTGGCAAAAATGATGAAGATAAAAGGTTAGTAAGGAAATCATTAGTAGTCGAATGATTGCTGGATAGGAGATTTATGTTAAAATCCCCTGTAATGATACATTTACTGTTTCTAAATGCACGGGTTTGAAGAAGAACATTGATAGCAATTAAAAATTCATTCATACAAGCAGACTGTGGTGGTCTGTATATAACACATGAGCGATATCGTTTAAAAAAAAGTTATTGTCAAATGAGCAGTGAAAGCAATACTTTTGATACGTCAATTCACGCTTTGCTTATGACGACCCCTTTTTCTATGTATGATTTTTAGTGACCAAAGAAGTTGAAAGATTGTAAATTTATGATGATGTATATGGAAATAAATGGACATCAAATCACTGAAATCCAGTCAAATAACTGGCGTTTCATTTCATCCCTATATAAATGAATGTACTCGAATTACTCCTACGTCATCAACTCTAATTGGCAACAATTTTTTTTAAATAAAATAAAAAATAAAAAACAAGTACACTTATAAATTGTTGCAACGGAATTAGCACCACTTAACAAATATCATATATATTCCATTCTTATTTAGTTAAAGGTCCTAATCTAGCATCTGAAATTAATGGTGCACGTGGGGATTCCAAGTAATATCTAAATTATCCTTTTAATAAATCATTTCTTTTACGACCAACTACCAGCAATTTGAGTATCGTTCATATAACGGAAGTGTGAATCTCTTTAAAAATATTATACATTTTATTGTTAACCCGTTTTTCCATATCTGTAACCTATTAATTGTATCCGGTACATGCAAGACTCTTTAAAAATAGCAAAAGTCATTGCCGTATAAAAAAGACGACTAATTATGGACCAATAATTATGTTTTTGACCTCCAATACAAAATCTTTTGACAAAAGATACTCCATGCTAGACTTTATGACTTCGTCACCAGTAACAATCTAATCAATCCAAACCCATTCTGATTTAGAAAATATCATTCATTAGGCTTTGCTACAAAGCAACTATATGACAAAAATATACACGCATTATCTAACGAAGAACATTTTGTCGGCGTCTTTAAAGATCTGAGTAACGCGGTCGTCACGATCGATCACCAAATAGTCCCACTGACTCACATATTAAATAATTACAGAGTACGAGGCACTGCCGTACCATATGGCTCCGAGATTACTTAACTAGTAGAAAACAATATGTCTCTTTAAACCAAAGATTCGCAGAAATTGGATGTAATACGCGGAGTCCCACAGGGCTCTTTTTTGGGCCCTCTTTTATTTATTTTATATATCAATGATATTGTTCGATCTTCCCCAATTCTAACCTTATTCTTTTCGAGGATGACACAAATATATTGTACCCTCATAAAATCTTAATGTTCTTAATTCAACGCTAAAAATGAATTAGCAAAAGTCAAATTATGGTTTGAATAGAACAAGCTTTCACTGAATTTGATAAAGACAGACTTAATCTGTTTTAGAAATGCCCATTCTTAAGGTTACAATAAACTCTAACGTAGCTTGGCTTGAACATAGTTATACACAACAATACAAATACCTCTTAGTCCATTAGACATACGGAATACTTGCCCAAGGCTTTTCAATCACGGGCATTGCTTTATTCTTCCATAGCTACTTACTAAAAAGTGTCTTATCCCATTATAACAACTAACTTATTACCATGATAATTTATGACCAGGGGCGGTGGAGCGTCTTTCAAAGTGGGGGGGGGGGGGCACCAGTCAAAAAGGGGCACTTACAAAGGGTGAACCTAAAGCAAAAAACAGAGACCATTTTGTGACATTGGCATTACCCTACAGTCAATCAATACGTAATCTAACTTCATCATCTTCATTTTTATTGTGGTTCTGAACACTGCTTCAGCTTCCTAATTAGGAATGGTTTATAAGGGTCTAATTATTCATGTGCGAGCGAGCGAAGCGAGCGAGCAAAAAAATCAGGGTTTTTTTTATAATGCTGAAGTCCTTGCGATTTTGCGTTGGAACTACAATAAAGTCAAGTTACCTGGCAGTGACAGTTTGAATCAATCAACTATGAATAAAATTTTCTTCCAACAAAATGAAACAAATATATCACCAACATCATGACATTTAAATGAAAATTTTCGCCACAAAAAAATTTGACCATGAATGCTGATGTACATACATCAGTTCAAACTCTGCTGGAGATCTTGTCAACGATAAACTGAGTTTGGGAATTTTTTTTCCCCTTAAATCCCTATGCCAAGACAAAAGGGACTCCGTTTTGTTTCTTTAAGACACTTCTCTACTACCAGCTATAAATTATACAACTCAATATTTCAGGAGCATGTAATGGGTTATTAAACCAGGAAAGAGTTACAAAATAATGTGTTTTTCCTTACAAACTCACATTCAAGACCTAAGTTATAGCAGACTTTATTACAACTGTGTCATGTACAGTACAAATAAAATTCTCAATTGTTTTTGATTGTCTGAGTTTCCCTATGTGATTTTCTTTTTCAAGCAATATTTTTACCATTTCCATAAGGAAAGTTCAATGGATATGTGCACTGCTAAATATATAATCTGTTATTCTTGTAAATGTGGTATACAGGTACATCAGTTCAGTTTACAAGGTTTTCAGCAAATACACATTTTTATACATGTTTGTCTGTTATTGTAAGAGACACATAGATTCAGTGGGCCTCAGTTGACCTTTGAGTCTACGTCTCTCTTCATAGTCAAGAAAAAAATTTCTTTCTGGATGTAATCTTATGTTATTTTGCTAATTAAAAAAAAATAGAATTCGTCTGATTTTACACAGCACATGAAGTTCTGAAAAGTTAAATTGTACAGACTACAGAAAAAAAAAAAACCTAGCATCTCATGACTAGCAGTACTGCTCAGTGGCAGATCCAGGGGGGGGGTCTCCCCTGGGAAAATAAAATACAGCCCAAAATGCTGATTTTTTTTTCTGCTTGTCAGAGATTTTTTGAGGTAAAGAGGGAAAGAGACCCCCACAATGCTGATGATTTTTTTTTTTTAGCTTGTCAGAAAATGTGTTAATATTTGGCCCCCTCCATCACAAAATCCTGGATCCGTCACTAGTACTGCTCCCTTATCGTGTCCTGCACCATCGAGATGCGCTCTCATAATTTTGGAATGGACGCACGCAGGCAGCTGGACTCTAATATCCCGGCCAAGAAAGCCCCAACACCATTTGACGAATTTCCTGTAGGCTACGTATCTGTATTTTCTGCAAAATAGACATGAAAAAAAAAAATAGTACATGAAGGGAGAATATGTAAAAGATGTACATGTAAAAGATTACTTTTAAACATCTCTATTCCTTTCTTTCTTGTGGAGAGAATTGCATTTACTTTCATTTTGGAATGAATAATTGCTCAAAACATGACAAGACATGTTTCAATATCAGAAATATGTTTCATTGCTGCATTCAAACTTGAAAGAACAAAGAATTTTGAAAGAAGAAATTTCACAAAGTATGTTCTCTAAATTAAGCAATCAACAAAAAAAAACAAAAAAAACAACAAAGAAAAACAGAGTGCAGGACTACAGGGGTAAAATTCTCACTGCTCGTGTATACTTGTATATACGTGTATACTTACTCATTTTTCCGATCACCAAATGCCTTGGATGCTTGCTGCCATCCAAGATGGGGTTGAGGATTGCCGCCTCGAATGCTTCACCGGTAGTCAGACACAGACTACCAAGCGTATTTGCCTCTGATGATACTTTGGGGATCTCTCGGGAGCATTTGCCGTCTCCTGCAGCGAAAGATGGCTCCACCTGGCAGTGGCCACCACACAGGCACCTGGATGAATTGATAGAAAGAAAATCAGCATCTCTTCTTTCTCTTTTTATAGATCTACCGTACAATTAGTTGTACAAAACATCCAATGTTACTAGCACAGTATGACTATTGTGAACCGAGACAAAAGTCAGTCAATTTTTAAAAGAAATTTCCCTTTAGTTTTTTTTTTCTCGACAGATCTAGATCTGCATGTATCATGACATGATTCATTACAAAGTTAATACTATGGGCCTGGGTAAAATTCACATCAGTCAGCTGCAAAATCAAAATTGGCCAGGGGTCCTAGATAAGGCAATGCACCCTGCAAATAGACGCAATGCGGTGCATTCAATGCGCCAAATTTCTAAATATGACTGAGCAATGAGAAAATCATTGATGTTCGCCATAAAGAATGAGTAACTTAGAGTTAGACCTCTAATTTCCCTTTATTTTCTGGGATATTATCATGTCTTGGAAATTAGGGTGAAATTCACATCAGTCAGCTTCAAAATCAAGATTTGCATTCATTTACTAAATGTGCGTAACTTTAGGACCCTTTCATTCTGTCGAATGAATTTGACACCAGCCTGACCGGCATCGATATCGACTTAAAAATAGTATGGTCAGTATGGCAAATACCGGCAATGCGACGCGTTCAGTGCGCCAAACTTTTGGTGAGACTGAGCAACGAGATTATCATTTACGTTCGCCAAAAAGAATGAGTAATTTTCCTCTTTTTTGGGGTAATATTATCAATATTTGCAAATCGGGATGCAATTTACGTCAGTCAGTTTAAAAATCAAGATTTGCATTCATTTATTACGTGTGCGTAGCTTTAGGACCCTTTCATTTTTTGGACCAAATTCGACATGGGTATGGGTATCGACATCGACTTGAAAATGAATGTTTTTTATATTTGTCCGTCGTAATTTTCTCAGGAATTTAATATAAGAGTATGTAGAACCAAGATATATACAAGAAATTCGCATAAATCATTGAAAAAGTGACTTTTTAGCCATTGGAAACAAAGTGCGTTGCTTTAGGTCCTCCCATCATACTAGTAACAGTAAGACTAACTTAGTTATTGTCATTTGTTCATTTGTTGTCGGAATTTTCTCACCAATTAAACTTCAGAATAGTCCTATGTAGGACCAAGATATAACAAAGAAATTAACAGTAAAACCATAAATTAAAATTTCCTTAGTTTTAGCTTCTCAAAATAGTCACCCGAGTGCGAGTGTGTAGCTTGACTGATTCTAAAAACTATCTTCACGGTCTTTAATAGATCTCAAAAGAAAATAAAAATAACAAAAATACAGCTACAGTACAGACACGTTTTGAACTTACCAATTAGTGTTCAATAGACGTTGAGGGTCAATATCCTGACGAGGAGCATCCTCATCATTTGCCACACCACCCTCGTCTCTTGGCTTGGCAAAGTTTCATGGAGATAAGGCTGTGGGACCATCACCCGCGGTACTACTACTGCCGCTACTCTCCCGGCTGCAGGGACGTCGACGACTCGCTCTGCAACTCCTCCATCGTCTTCCATTCTCCCCCGTCCTCCCAACTTCCATTATCCTCGTCTGCACCTTCGCCCCTTTCTCCTTCATCACTTCCGTCTAAGTCATGATCACCACCTTTGTCATCTTCTCCAATGAACTCCTCAAAATCCATAAGAAGATCGTTTTGATCAAATTCTCCAGCCATTTTCGAATGTTATGTGTGATATACATAGATCGCACGCGAAATAAACGCAGTGTTGTGTACAAAATAAAACAGCTGAAACGACCGGATCTACTTTATCGAGTACACGCACAATCTCACCAAAATCAACACACACAAAAAAATTACATGGTGAAAATATCGACTTATTGTGCATCGTTGGCATACATATGTCATAATTCTGAAAAATGGAATTGATATTCATACTATGAAATATAAGGAGAGGGTGAAGAATTGTACATAGAGTTATGAAATTTGGACTATTCAGCCTTTTAAATAAAATAAGAAGAAATTCGTGTAACACTACACATGCTTCTCTTTGGAACATCCGGGTACGTGCTATTCCCGATCCCCAATGTGACGTCACTGATATTGGACCTGTTCCGTGAGTGGTTTTCTAGGCAAAGAGAGGAGGCTATTTTTCAACACTTCAATTGCGGAGATCTAATAGCCAGAATATTTTTGTGATATGTTTTGTATATGATCAACTTTAAAATAACATATGCTAGTCGTAGATACCAAATTAATAGACATTTATTATCTTCGGATGTCTACTTTAAAATTAGTACATGTTGTACAAAATGAGATATGCATGTACATGTAGCTGCTGAGTCATTGAACCATAAATACTTATAATTGTTAAATTTTCTTCTATTTCTTTTAGTGTCGGCGACATCCAGCTTCGCAGTATCATCAAAAGCTACCTAGAGAAAGGTGTCGTCCCTCCATCTAAGTCTTCAGGAGGCGTCAAATCAAGCAAGGTCGCTCTCAGCACCGAAGATATCAACAGAGTTGTGACGTACATCACAAACTTCGCAGACACCCAAGGCCTTGTCATACCAGGACGCATCAGTGGTGTAAAGACCTCTGATCCCCGTATCCGACTTCTCCCTACCAATCAAACGAATGCATCAGTATGGAGGAGCTATGAGAATGATATCGCCGCCCAGAATGATCACCGTATATCAAGAGGTATTTTTTTACTAAATTTCTTCTCTTTTTTTTATTTGAAAAAAAAAATATATATATTAAAAGAAGGAAATTATTTGATTGGATTTAGGCTTGTAACTAAGGGAGCCATGTACTGAATAAATAAATAATTAATTCTTTACTTATACTGAAGTGATAACTTAATGAGCATAATAAACTAAAATTCATGATATTTTAAGACATTGATATTGTGCAATTGTTTAATTACACTTTTCCCTTTCTCCTTTGTTACAGGACTTCTTCCTTTCAAAAGTGTGAAGAGAACTACTTTACTCAATGTTTGGAGGAGATACTACCCCTTCATAGTCACTTGTTTCTATCACTCGTTATACCAAGTTTCCGCTGTATATACTGGGGGATTGAAAGCATTCAGTGATTGTGTTTGTGTATTACAGGAGTATTGTATTCACCAATAGTATGCGGGATAGGCCTAATGCTAGCAAATTAAAATATTACTCGGATCTGGAGCAAAATGCTCGGTTGCACAAATATCTGCGGTTTAAGGGTGGCTCCGCAGTCGTGGGCCGTGAGGGAATTTTGTCCCAGTCATCTTTTTCTCAGATCAGGGGTCTGAAGATTGGGTTTTCGCCCTCACCTCATCCGAAAGGAGGTCACGGAATGGCCTCGGAGGGGGGGGGGGGGGGGGGGGGGGGTCTATAAACGCACATTGTGCATATTTTACTTAGTGACGTGTTGTATAATTGCAATTATGCTATATGAATAAAATCACTGTTTAAACTGCAGGTCCGTGGCCTGGACGGAATTTATCAATTTGGGCCTTCATCACACTTACATATATTAGCAAGAAACTATATTACCATTCGTAAGACAAGTAATTTCAGGAGCCTCGCTCGATTTTACATGCGGGGAGGTATACCTGGAGGGAAGTGATGGGGCCCGGTTGGGAACACTTTTGCTGGAATCGTTGACATGGTTGATGAGAGCTGGGAATGGGTGGTGCATCCGGGTTACATAAAAAACTCCCCCGTCTGATCGGGCATTCCTGACGGCTAGCAAGGGGGGCTCGTGGCAATGCAGAGGGGACATTCATTTACGAGAGGGGGTTTCTAGCCGTGGGTTTAACCCTTCTCTGGCTACACGCTTGGATTTCACATATTTTGATTTTAAGGTTTATGTATGGGGTGCAGATTACATTTATTCACATGATTCCTCATTTTCCAGCATAGATTCCAGCACTAGTTCTGTAATTGGGTTGGATACTCAAATCTGTGTGTAATACAATTACAATATTGGTGTGAATTCATGTACCGCCATGGTAAAATGATACATGTAGAAATGACAGTAACCAATGTTAAATAAAAGCCACGAAAAATGCATAATTCGAACGGTTTGTCGATTCCTTATTCAGCTGTGAATAAAAATCAAATAAAAAGTGGTCTCAGAATATGTTATCTTTTTAAAGGATAGGATGAAAAAAAAAGAGATAAGATGTTGATTTGATTTGATTTATTTTCTTCTGCATTCATATAAGTACAACATTTTTCGGTAACATATATAAAATAAAATACAAAAGTACTTTTTGACAATAAATCATGAATAGCAAGTATATGTAACAATCATTTTTCAAAAACAAACACGAAATGATAAATTGTCAAATTATTGTAATTCATCAAATATAAAGTCATTTGCGGAAGAAGGACTACCATTATAAGCAATTTGCTTGAGAATATGGCAGCCCCAGACAAATATTATGAAATAGCTAAAACATGTTTAAATAAGCAATATGGATAAATAATTGAAATCCTAAATTAAAAGCATATTAATGATGATGTTGATGATGGAATGATGATGGTGATGATGATGATGATGATGATGATGATAACGGTGATGATGATGATGATGATGATGATGAAGAGTTGACACATAAATTTTTTACCTTGTATATTCAGATAGTAACATCGTTTTAACTTTGGCTTTAAATGAGTAAAGGGAACAATAGGATTTAATGAATTCTGGGAGAGAATTCCATAGGTCTGGACCATGGTGTCTTATTGATCTATGGGCAATCAGTAACTTTGGGTTGACTAGATGAAAATTGGAGGAATTGCGAGTAGGGTAGGAGTGAATAGTGTTATTTAAATTATAAAAGTTTTGAAATGAAAGAGGGAGCAAGTCATTTAGATACTTAAATATGAACAGTAAACTTTGTAGTGAATTGATGTCGAATACTGTTAGAGTTTTCAGTTGGTAAAATATTGGTCTGGTGTGAGATAAATATGGTGAACCGGTACATATGCGAAGGGCTTTCTTATGCAGTAATTAAATAGAGTTGATTTTTGTTTTGTTGGTGGTGGCCCATACCAAATTGCAATATGTTATATATGGTAATATCAATGAATTATAAAGCATAATGAGCGTTTTACAAGGGACAAATCTCTTTACTTTATAAAGTATACCAACATTCCTAGAAATAGAAGTAGTTATATGACGTATATGTTCATTCCAATTTAAATTTTCATCGATAATGACCCCCCAAAATTTTGTTTGTCTCTTTCTTTCTAGAGGTTTATTATCTATAAGTATGTTGTAAGGAAAATCAATGACATGAGAATTTACGTGCTTGAAATACATGAAATTGGTTTTATCTAAATTAAGGGACAATTTATTGCACTTAAACCACAAAGATAACTTTGGTAACTCATTATTAATTGTATTTACTAGGGTATTTAAGTTATGATGTGAACAGAAAATGTTTGTGTCATCTGCAAATAATATGAAAGATAAAAGAGGAGTTGTATTAGTTAAATCATTAATATATAATAGAAAGAGTAAAGGGCCTAGTATTGACCCTTGTGGAACACCGCATTGGATTGGTAGGAAATTTGAAGAAACATCATTATTAAACACTACGTATTGTTTTCTATTAGATAAATAGCTCTCAAACCAGGAGAGGGCAACTCCACGAATTCCATAAGAGTGAAGTTTTTTAAAGTAAAATATGGTGGTCAAGCGTATCAAAGGCTTTAGATAAGTCCATGAATACTCCTATTACATGTTCTTTATTCGCCATGGCATTCGTTATTTTATCATATAATTGTACTAAAGCTAGGTCGGTTGAATGTCTTTTTCTGAAACCATATTGATTTATATTTAGAAAATGAAATGTATCTAAAAAGTTATACAGCCTTTTGTAAATAATCTTTTCTAGGATTTTTGATATGCTGGGAAGAATGGATATAGGCCTGTAATTACTTATTTCGTGAGGGTTGTCTTTTTTGAAAACGGGATTTACCTTTGCAATTTTTAGAGACTCAGGACATTTCCCGGTGTTAACAGATAGATTAAAAATGTGAGTTAGAGGAGAAACAAGAAAATGTATGATTTGTTTAAGGAGAAAAGCACTGTTTCTATCGTGACCTTGTGATTTACTTGACTTAAGATTTTTTGCTATTTCGATTATTTCATTGGGATTTATGGGATTAAAAAACAGTGAAGAAGTTGCAGGTTCAGGAAGAAATTTAGTAAAATTTTCGTTCGGTTTACTGAGTTTATTTGCTAAATTAGGTCCTACATTTACAAAAAAGGAATTAAAGGTATGAGCTATATCTTCAGACTGTATTACTGTATTATCCATTGTAAAATTATTAGTAGGTATTTTTTTTTGTTTTCTTGCCAATCAGATCATTTATAACCTCCCATGTAGATTTCATATTAGTTTTCACTCGGTTAAGTTCATCGGAATAGTACATTTTACGAGAAGTTCGAATGATATTAGTTAATTTGTTTCGGTACTTTTTACATTTGTTTTTATTAAGAGTAGTAGAGTTTGTTAAATAAGCCTTATAAAGTTTGTTCCTTGTGTGTATGGATCGCAGAATCGCTTTTGTTATCCATGGCATTTTACTACGTTTATTGTTCTTGTTTACAGATACCAGAGGAAAAATTTTGTCGTAATACTTCTGTAACTTTTTATTGAAAGTTTCGTATGCAATATTTGCATCTGACTCACTATATATATCCAACCATTCTTCTGTTGCAAGATCGCTTTTGAGGGATTCAATATTTTGGGGTGTTTGCTTTCTGTACATGCTTGATTTAACTGACCTTTTATTTGAAATGTCATTATTACACATTAAAAAAATTGGCAAATGGTCGGATATATCGGAGTAATCCACTAGTCAAAGATGTTAGAAAAAAAAAATTATCTATAAGGGTTGAAGATTGACCATCAATCCTGGTTGGTTTATTTATATGTGGATAACAATTATTAGCATAAATAATATGAAGAAGGGTATCATGATAACTACTATGAGATAACAAGTCTATATTAAAATCACCCATTAGATATAATTGTTTACCTTCTCCCGTAAGAGTATGAAGGCATATATCCAGATCGTCACAAAATGAATTTATAGAACCATCAGGGGGTCTGTAAATTAATCCAACGATTATATTTTTGCTGTTTGAATTCAAGATTTCTAAAAACAATGATTCACTTTCTTTTAATGATATTTCCTTTCGAAGTTTAAATTGCAGTTGTTCATTGACATAAAATGCTAAACCCCCTCCTCTCTTTTGTTCTCGATCATGTCTGATCAGTGTATAATTTTGTATGTTGAATAGGTTGGGTGAAGTGTTATGAAGCCAAGTTTCCGTGACACCAATAATAGGAAAGGGAAAATTGTTCAAAGTATATAGCAATGTTTCCAGAGAATCAAAATTTTTGCTTAGACTTCTAGCATTTACATGAAGTAAACTAAATTTATTTCCTGTTTTTTGAAAACTAAAAGTAAATTCGTCAGTTGAGTAATAGTTACTATCAGAGGATAAATTGTTAGTGTTGAAAATAGATAACTGGTCTAGATCAGTAGTCATAAAAAATAGCTAATATAACCAATCTATTAAAATTAAAAGTGTAACAACTAATTCGCATGTAAAGTTTCTGTGTCGTACTAGTATGACAGTGGTAATGGTCATGAGATGGAAAGAGAATGGAATGACGATGTAAAGATAGGAGGTGACATAAGGATGAATGATGATGATTATGATGACGAGTTCCTAAAGCGTTGATCAGATGATTAACTTTCACAATGACAAGTTCACTAATTTTGAGCACCTCAGCCATAAAATACACTCATAACTTATGGAACCCTTAATGAACACTTTGTCTCAGCACTGCTGCCTCGCATAACAACGTATGCACTGTTGATTAGTTATGAAGTTTTAAATAATATAGAGTAATATTATACTTAATTTATCAAAAGTCAATTTGTTTGAGAAATACGTGATTCGAATGAATTTATTTCGAAATAGAATTGAAGATTGATTCTTTTTATGAAAAGGAGCAGTGCAGAGACAAAGGTTGTACATGTTTGCATAGAACTTCATTATGTATTACAGATGTAATAAACAGATAAGTTCTATTATGTATATTGTAAATTCATAAAGGTAATATTAAAACAAGGAGAATGAAATGCTGAAAACAGGAGTATGGAAATTTACTTTTGTTCGATATCATATTTATCGATCGTGCTACCTTTTCAGCACGTATTAAAATATAAGCAATAAAAACAAGCGAACATAGAAATTGTAGTCGAAGATTTGTAATATCTACAAGACTTTTAGCATATAATCTACCTCGCGTTGGTTTAGCATTGCCTCTCATAAAAAACTTTCAAAAGAGAAAGAAAATATAAATTACTATCGTTTTCCCATTTTGGTGCGTAATGACTATCAGTAAATTGGAACAAGATTAAATTCGGTGCAACCGAATCATGCAATTGACGATTTAACAAAAAACAAAACAAACAAAAATAAGAACAAAAACAAAACAAAACAAAGACAAGATGTCAGTATCGATTCAAAGTGGAGTACTCGCAAAGCCTTTTATTACAGGAAGTAAACAAATTTTTCGAATACTCTTCCTTCCCCCTTTTTTCTCCCTATTCCTCTTTTCTTCCTATTTACATTTGCATGTGACAGATTATCAGCGATTCATTTAAGTAGAACAGATCAAAAAATGAGAAAGATATACACAGGTATCGATCTAGACAAATGCTTCAAGTAGATTAAACACATTACAAATAAATTCTTACATTGCAAATAAATTCTTATTACTTTCGCTAGTTTATGATTCCTCCAATAATGAGAGAAATAGAATTAGAGTTATCCAAAATCCAACCATTTGTAAAAAGAATATACAACAATTAAAGTTATGAATGTCAGTAAATTGTAGTAAATAACAATTGTAATAAATAACAATTTACCAAGTAATGATTACTCACAGAGCCACTCATTAGAGAAAGTAAACAATTTTTTCGAATACTCTTTCTTTTTCTTTCTTCTTTCTTTCTTTTTTTTTCTCGCCTTCTTCCTCTTTTCTTTCTGTTTAAATTTGCAAGTGACGGATTATCAGTAGGGCAAAATATATATATATTTTTTTTAATGAGAAAGATATATGCAGGTATCAATCTATACAAATGCTCCAAGTACATTAAAACATCGCGAATAAATTCTTTTTCCTCATTACTTTCGCGAGATTACAATTCCTCTAACAGTAAGAGAAAAAAAGACTGAGAGTTATTAAAGAATATAACCCATTTTGTAACAATTAATCAGCATATTAAGTGACATGTATTCGATGCAACGGTGGTATTAAAATTTTCAGCGATTGATTTAAGTAAGACAAATTAAAAAAAAATGAGAAAGATATACACAAGTATCGATCTAGACAAATGCTTCAAGTAGATTAAACACATTACAAATAAATTCTTACATTGAAATTAATTCTTATTCTTATTACTTTCGCTAGATTATGATTCCTCCAATAATGAAAGAAATAGAATGAGAGTTATCCAAAATCTAACCATTTATAAAACCCCCCCCAAAAAAACAAAACAACAAAACAAAACAAAAAAACACACACAAAAAAAACACAATGACAGCACATAAAATGATGAATGTCAGTAAGTCGTAATAAATATCAATTTACCAAGCAATAAATACTCACAGAGCCATTCATTGGAAAAAGTAAACAAACTTTCTTTCTTTTTCTTTCTCTTTTCTTCTCTCCTTCTTCCTCTTTTCTTCCTATTTACATTTGCAAATGACAGATTATCACCGACTTATTTATGTAGGGCAAAATAAATAATGAGAAAGATATACGCAGGTATCGATCTAGACAAATGCTCCAAGTACATTAAAAACATTGCGAATAAATTCTTTTGTCTTATTACTTTCGCTAGATTATAATTCCTTTGATAATGAGAGAAAAGACCGAGGATTACGAGAAAAAATCTAACCACTTTTGTAACGAATATTCAGCACAAAAAGTGATGAATGGCAGTAAATTGTAATAAATATCAATTCATCGAGTGATGAATATTAGTAAATTAGAAAAAGACTACTTGAAGCATTTGTTTAGCTATTCAGTAGATTAAAAAAAAAACATTTCTAATAAATATCAATTTATCAAGTAATGAATATCAGTAAATTGGAAAAAAAAGACTAAATTCAGTGCAGCCGAATCAGAAAATTGACAATTAAAATAAAAAATCAAAAACAAAAAACAAAACAAAACAAATACAAGATGTCAGTATGGATTGATAGTGATGTAATCGCAAAGCCTCTTATTAGAGAAGGTAAAGAAATTTTTCAAATACTCTTTTTTTTTTTTTTTCTTCCTCCCTTTTCCCATTTATATTTGCATGTGGTAGATTATCAGCGAGTGATTTAAGTAGGACAAATCGGAAAAAAGAGAAGGATATATGCAGGTTTCAACGTAGACAAATGCTTCAAGTAGATTAAAAACGTTGCTAATGAATACCTTTTCCTTATTACTCTCGCGAGATTATAATTCCTCATAATTCCTCTAATAATAAGAGAAAAAAGACTGAGAGTTATCAAAAAATATCCAACCATATTTATTACAATTAATCAGCATATATAAACTGACATGTATTCGATGGAATGCTGGTATGAAAAATTCAAAAGAAGTAAATATGAGACATTAGATATTCGATTAATATTGCATAGGCATAGTAATCGAATTCTTTCCTGCAGCAACCACCAACAATTGGAGTTATTATATAATTCAGGAAATATAAAGAAAACAACTGACCTGCATTTTGTTAATTCAGCTTTTGTATCCTTTTATTCATTTATTTATTTTTTCAACTTTTTTTTTTTGTGTGGAAAAATGTACTACTGTCCTGAGGTGCAATTTATTCTCTAGCGAAGAAATTGTGCAACATAAGTAGTAAAATACCAATATTAAATTACGTAACTAACCGTCATAATAGATACAGGTGAATAGTTTAAGTAACAAAATTTAGGAACAACAATGATACTACATGTTAATGCATAACTTATTTTCTTTAAAGAATACAGTGACTTATTCTTGTTCTTCTTCCAAATGGGCACTGGGTTTTGAAGTGTAGATGTTAGGTTTGAAAGTCTATCCAAAATTTGTCGGGGTGGGGGTTCTCTCCAAAAGAATATCGCAAAATCATTAATTAGGCACGAAGGATAAGTGCAGAACTGTTTGACTGGCGAAATCCTCTTCTTGACTTACACCCTTATTCTTTGTAGCGTTGCCATTCTGATGAATCTTTCGGCTTCGTGTAAAGGATGACTTTGCTGCCGACAACAACAATTTTGGTTGACAAGTTGTTTTCCCTTCTGAATTTGTAAGCTTTAGTTTCCAAGATGTCTCTTTCAGCTTTCAGTGCTGGTGGTAAGTCGGTGCGAACGCTGATCCTTGAGTTGGGTTGATCAATGCCATTACGTTGTGGCCTTCTTTCGAAGGCAGCTAACAATCGATTCCTCTGGGCCATATAAACAAATTTGGCGATGATCGGTTCAGGTGCATTGGTTGTGTTGTTGCTCAGAATACCACCCAAAGTAAAAAAGTGGTTGCTCAAAATACCATCCAAAGTATAAACAAAAACAACAAACAAACAAACCAACAAACAAACAAACACAAAAGACCTTTAATACATCCCTTCGATAGATAAGAAATCATATTCTACTCAGTTAAATACACGTTTTGTTTTTTAATGCATTCATCAACACCAAGCCATTTCCCAAAGTGATCTATTGTTTTTAACTCTTACTCTGCCAAGGGGTTTAGCTCTCTACAAAATTGTTCCAAAATATAATCAATGCTTACTTTTTAAATGTCTGCACTTCATTAACCTTCTATTATTTTACAAAATATTGTGTACAAATCTTGCAGGAAATTTGTTACCATTTCTTACCGAACATTATTACTCTACCCAACTTTTTGCATAATAATTATTGAGATATACATTTGAGTTTCTTTTTTGTCCATTATCTTTTTGTTTCTCATTAGTCTACTTTTGTTTTTGATGTTGAAATAAGGTAATATCTTTTTAAAAATCTGCAATTTTCTCTGAACATTTCTTTAATAGCATATAATCATAATCACATATTTAGAATTCTTGACTTACGCTCAAAATGTTGATATACATTGACCACCATATACCTTTTGTGGTCGAGCAATTGGTGAATGAAAATGACAAGTCTATCTGTCACATATACGTGACATCAGCACTGAAAGATTTAACTAACAAAAAAGTGAGCGGAATACAATATGTCCATCTAACCTTCAATGTCGAAATCAAAGGAAAAAACTATAACTTTACATAGAAAGATCAGTAGCAGAGCACCAAAGTGTACATGTAAGGAGTATTATAAAACGATTTATTAACAACCTTTACAACCTTTTCAACATCACTATTGCCTATAGTGCGGTATAGTATGTAATCCCGTAGGATTTTTTGCCAAAATTGATTTTTTTTTTGGTTGTTGTTTTGGCTTCAAAAGGGTCCCAATGGGCCAAAAAATGATGGGGTTCAAATTTTCAGACTCCTCCTTCACTTCCTGGGGGGGGGGGGGGGGGGGTCCTTTTTGGGCGCCATAATGGCTTGTATAAAGCCCATTAGGGAAATTTGGTGTCTTCCACCCTAATTCACATTATTTTTTCACCAATGTCACTGTAAAGTTGTCTGAGGTGTATAAGAATTCATTTTCAATGATATTGCGTTATAAAACTGTTTCCACTTTTACCGGATGGGGGCGCAGTTTGCGAAAAATATTGAAAAACAGGGAAATATTACCCCCCCCCCCTAAATGGGCCCTTCTTCTTTCTTTTGGGCTATAATTTCGAAATAATAAGTGGATATGGCGTTATTGTGTGTTATTATACAGTGGAATAATTGAGGAACATATCACTTGTCATTAACATGGTTATTTTTAGGCTGTTAATGTAAAAATCAACCATATTTTAGTATTTTATCAAATGAATAACTTACTAAAACATTAGATGGCGCCAGACTCCTTTAGATGATATTAAAACAATTCTCTAAAATATCAACTACTAGGCACTGTAACTGCATTAATGAATCGGAAACCTGACAAATTTTATATGTAATAATTTTCAAATGCAAAATCATACGAAAATGTGCATTTTGTTTTGTTAATATGCCCCCCCCCCCCCCGAAAACAAGAAAAAACAAAAAACAACAAGGTAAGCTATTTTGCCCAGAAATACTTGTACATGACACAATATCTGTCTAAATTAAAGAATCATTTGGGAACATTTTTCCAGTTATAAACAAAAAAATAAAACAAAATCGAGAAATGGGGAAACCACCTAGTTCGTGGTTACCATGACAACAGGAAAGGTTCATTAGACTTCCACTAAAAGTCAATCGCTATCACTATCTGGCGCATCATCCCTTGTCCGGTTTTCACAGTCTACACCAGTCTACACCATAGCATTTGCAGAGAGGAGTGCAGGGCAAATCGTTGTTGGAGCTGCTTTGCAGCCACATTCGATGAGTTCAAGTACTGCCCGTGGTGCAGGGAGCGCAAGACACTTGACTGGAAGATAACCCTCATTCTCTGAATACCACCCATTCTCTTCGTTAGGAGGAAGTACTGGGCAGTTAGTCTTGTATGATTAATCTCGCATCGTGATATAATTGGCACGGAGGATGTGAGGTAGTAATGCGGCATGAGTTGGAGGTAACATCTCACCTTCAGGTTCTTTGATCGGAACAGTTTCATCTGAGCGATGGCAGGGTTGTTGGACCTGATGAACAAGTAAACACGACATATGAAATGCTCTAGTGCCTTCATCTGTGTTGGAAGCTCTCCACTGCTAAGCCACTGCCCAGTCAGCACCAGAAATATTTTGAAGTCCAAGGAGGCTTTGATATTTTTGATGTCCAATGACTTGAACCCGCTCCAGCACATCCATTTCTAGTTTCTTTGTACCCTTGCCTTGAGAAAATTGTAGGGAAGTGGGCACCGCATTGTTTCCACAAGATGCTAGATGAATTAAAGTGATCTGGTAACTTTGTAGAGGCTTGATAAAATCTGAGCTGCCTTGCCTTACATGCTATCAGTGTATTTAATATGGTGTAAGCCCAGGGAAAAAAGCACTTCAAAATTATCATGTGCTTCACAAAAGTAAACATATGCAAGTGGCCGGAAAAGCCAGATTCATTTTCCCCAATATAGACTAAGTGTTAGACTAAGGCGTATGGCCATACGCTTTCGTAAATGGGAGTATTCAGTCATAGATATCTTGATAATAGCACTATATATTTGAAAACCTTTCTGCGCCTGGCTATTTATTTATCCTTCTGAACGTCATTATACAAGACAAATATCAAAATTCAACAATTTATTAAATCAAACCTCCACAAAGTTACCGAATCCCTTTAAGAGAAGGAGGACATCAGTGTCAGGTGACCAGACAGTAATTTATCGCAAGGCACCAATAGCAGTAGAGGCAAGGACTTGACTAGGAATCGTGGTATTAGCCTCTTCATGTGCGTACGCCTCCTCATAATCATATCCCTTAATGACGGTATATACACAACCACTAGCTTGAAAGGGCTGTCCGTGTTCTGTGAGAAGTAATCAAGCAGACCCTGGCCTAACAGGCACGTCAGCTTCTTCTTGGTTGACGATAGGAGCTCCTTGATGGACATTATGAGGTTCATTTCTGGGTGTATCTCGTATTCTACAGATGTAGTAGTTTCCCTCTTTTGTCGAGTCTTTTTCTTTAATGACTCTTCCATATATTGATAAAACACAACTCGACCTTCATCATAGCTAGCCATCATCCCTGCGATGCGCCTGTTTAACGCATTCTGCAGGTCTGACATCGTATACATGACAGGTGTCTTTTTCGTGCCTTAAAGTACACCCATGGCGTCAATTATCAGCACCTTGACTTGAAGATCATGCAAGAGGTTAGGTCGTTGAGCTGCTGCAGAAAGGTGCTGCGTTATCTCATGTTCTACGGTAACTGGAACCTCTTCCTGCATCATTTCAACCTGTGGGGAAGTTGGATGATTGTCCTCCACGACATTAGGCTGTTTCACAGCATCTTTGCCTTTGCATCTTCATACATGCATCGGACATGCTATGTCTGCTGGGTTGTACAAAGTACCATCGACAGCACATAGTGAACGGGGAACCATCGACATTTCATATTCACCTATTGTCATGATTGTCTCCGCAAGTTTATGAAACTAAGCTTGGGCAGCTGCCTTGAATGATATGGAATCTTCCCAGCAATTCACGTTCCTCCCGCAGCTTGATGACCTTGTCTGCAATAAGCACTTTCCTGTTCTCCATCCAGTTCGAAAAGGATTTCAGCTTCAGTTTCTTCATTTTGTCCCACACTGAGAGGGTTGATGATGAAAGCAAACGATCAGACACAAACTCCTCAAAGTGCTTCTGGCCCTTTTCTGCAAAGCGGAGAATGTCACTTTTGGCCTCATTTGACACAAGTGCTGATGAAACCAGGCTCTTCAATTGTGTCTTCTCCTTGAAAGGATTGTCTACGCAGTGCAGCTCGATTAGGTGGCGTAGTTTCAGAGCATTCTTCTTTGACATCACTGCAATGTCTCCTGAGAGCTGATAATGCTCCTTTCTCACTGAAGCTCCGGCAGCTTTGCGGAAGTCGTTGGGGTAATGATTCGCCAGAGCAGCAAGGCAAGGTATGGTAGCTGACTAGTCGGTCCTGGGCCCCGTTGCATAAAACTTACCATTAACGGTAACTTTGCCATCAACGGTAACTCCCATGGAAACCTTGATTTTGATTGGCTGTTGAGTGATGTTACCATGGTAGTTACCATTGATAGCAGAATTACCATTAACAGTAAGTTTTATGCAACGGGGCCCAGATCGGCTTCATTTCTTGTGTGTCCAACCATCTCCCTATGCCCCTTTAGTTTCTTGATTTCTTGCTCTAGAGCCAGATCAGTAAAGAATATAGAAAAGGGTATCTCTGACTTTGCCACCAGACTTGAAGGCATTCCATGTTTCTGGATCATCCTCTTCTAGGGCATTCATTTGAGCGAGATGTACTGGCATCAGGCGAGCATAGTTCGGGAGATCATGAGCGAAAAAGTACTTGGTAAGGCCTTCTAGTGAAGACAAGTAACCCTCCCAGTCTCCTGATCGACAGGAACTAATGAGATGTAGAAGACTCTCGACCTGGTCAAGAACTGGGCAAACTCGCCAAGGTCTTTAGCTTCTTCAAACAGTTTGACACTGCTTGAGTACCATGATTGGATTTCTTCAAAGATCTCCACCATCTGTGTGTCACGTTCATGAAGTTTTTCTTTGAGAGTATTGTACTGGATGCGAATCGGACCTTTGGGAAGATCCGATAGTATGGCATCAAAACGCAACATCATGGTTGCAGGCCACGCTTGTAAGCTTTACCGCCAAAGATCCTGCGAAGAGATGCTGAGGTGTATGCACCACATTCGATAGCACACGTGTCAAGACCGCTACCATCGATGGTTTTGCCAAGAGCATGTATGGCAGCGAAGGCAACGTTAGAGCTCCAGCTCTTAAGATCGAGGTGGTGTTTCCCACCGACTGCTGAATCTTCAACGCTTGGTAGTAAAATCGAGATCTAGCGTAACCCATGTCTTTCTGTGGGGGCTAACGACAGTCGCAGATATTCCCTGGGATAACCAAAGAACAGTATAGAGGGTCCCATAATCAGTTGGTGATGTCTTGAATAATGGGGCAATCACCGCTGTGTTTGTGTGTGAGGATTGAGACAACAATAAGAACCTATAGTTGCAGCCCATGTTAGAAGAACATCATTCTTTGCTAGGTTTTCTGATTTCTTCATCTGCTTTTTGAGGATCACAGAGTCTATTTCCTCTGTTTCCTCTCTGTCCTTTGAAGACCCAGCTTCCTCCTTGTCATTAGAAGGCTCAGTTTCCTAATCATTTGAAGACTCTGCATCAGTTGGAATCTCTTCACTGTGATGAGCTTCTTCATCTTGCAGCTGAAATTCAGTTTGGATGATTTCCCTGTTGTCATCTGTTGTATTAAAGGTAGTTCACAAGAGCCCAGTATGAGTGAATTCTTGAGAAATGAGATTTTGTTTCCTCTTCTTGTAGGCCTGAAATATCAATGGCAACAATGCTGCAAAACAGGTGTCTTTATTCTGTCAAACTTGTGAAGACCAAGATACAAAACAACTTTCATCACATAAGAGCTGGAAACAATAATAATTGTCCTCACAGAGCAGCATAATTATGTAGGAATGTGCGTGCGTGCGCGCTTATCTGTAAATTTTTGGTGTGTTTGGGTGTGTATGAGCATGTGCGTGTGGGAGGGAGGGTGTGAGTGCACGTGTACACATTAATTTAAATGTATTCATACTAAATGATTATTGTCAAATCAGATTGTTGAATGTTCCCCCTGAGTATCTTTAACAAACTGAATACAAAGTGAATGTAAAAACATAAAAGCGAGCACGCTTGTCTGTGAATCTTTGGTGTGAGGGTATGTGTGTGTGTGGGGGGGGGGGGTAAGATGTGTATACATGTAGGTTGTCTGTATCTTCGTGTTTGGAAATGGGCTAGTAAATATATGGTAATTGTAATACAAGTACTTTAATCGTATTTATATATTTCACTTTAGAACGACTGGCCGAACAATGACAAAGGTATGCAAATGGGGGGGGGGGGGGGGGGGGGATACGTAGGGGATGAGGTGGGTTGGTAAGAAGTTTATCCAACTGAAAGTCTTCAAATTACCTTTCTGGCTGTTGAGGGCTAATCACAGTTCTAGTTAACAACTCAAGTTTTGTGAAACCAGTACTTAAATGAATGACACACCCAATTTTAGGGGGTCCCATGATAGGTGACTACTCCCCCCCCCCCCTCCCCCCGAGAGGGGGTGAGGTTCAGGAAAATTTGAACCCATCAATTTCTGATAGCTTGGACCCAAATGAACCTCAAAATGCAAAAAAAAAAAAAAAAAAAAAAAAAAAAAAAAAAAACAATTTTGGCACAAAAGTCCTACGGGAGCTGTTTCAGTGATATACCGTACCATAGCCTGACATGATATAAAAATGGCTAATCCTTGTAATCAATAACATAAACAGTGAATGATAATGGCTTATAACCTAAATGTAATTTACAAATTACATGCATTAATGTACAGTCTTTGAAACCTACTCTAGCGTTACATAGATTACATACAATTCAAAGTTTCCAAAGAAAAAAAATGTAATATATAAGCAAAGTGATTTATATATAACTCAGTGTAACCGTCATGTTATTGTGGGAGTATTCTAAAAGGCATGGATATCAATAAATCACGTACATGTCTATGCACCACCATCCGCGAAGCCAGGATTTCATTAACGAACTTACGATTTCAGGACGGGAGCCTTTGAAGACGGGGAGTCGGGCGAAAAATCGATGTACGCATGCGCGACTCAGAGTATCTCGTCGTCCTGTTTGATTTCAGGACGGTTCTCGGGCGAAATAGCATCCGGTCCAAAGTGGGGAAGGGAAGCCATATTAGTGACGATTGAGGGCGTCGCCGTCCACTTTTTTCGTAACTTGCTTGAAAGGGGAGAGTGCGAGGACCGTCACAGTCGGTTAACTGTCCCCCGTCCTAGTGCTCTCCCGTCCCGTTTCGTAAGTTCCCTATTTTAGGGGGGGGGGGGTGCAGGGAGGGGTTTTTCCCCCTCCGGCGCGAAGCGCGAAAGCTCTGAAGTTTCATAGCAAATCTGAGAGAAAGATAACGGCTCGTAGCACCTTTCCCCCTTTTTTAGGCGGAAAGTAAGTTTGACGCCCTTTATGCTTTTCAATTATTTGGACACAATACTGCAATGTATGTAACAAGGATGGGTGCAGGGAGGGGGGAGTTTTCCCTTCCTCCCTGATAGCAGACTGACATCTTCAAGACATCGTAAACTGGTCTAAACTGGTCAACCCGTCATACGTCGTGTATGCAACGTCATTACGACGTCCTTATTTTCTCAAACCGTCATAACGACAAGATCAGCGACATCTCGACGCTGTCGCTTAACTTGTCCGCTAAGTGTTTCACAAAGCCTTCTTTGGCAAGACCAGGGACAACTTCCCTGACAAGTGACTTGTCGGTACTCCAGACCTGTCATATCTCTTTAGAACGCCATCACAAGCCAGCTTTTAGTTAGTATATGGGCTGCGAAAAAATGAAAACTGTAAATTCAGAGAAAAAACTGATTTCCAAGCACTTTCCTTTATCACATAGTTTTCATCAATATGGATTTTATATTATTGTACAGACGCACAATATGCTTTATGGCGTCTTGACACCCTGACAAGTAAATTAGATTAATATTATTTGCCTTCGCATCGGTTTTCCATAGAAGCGGCATCGAAAACGTATCTACATACCCATGTTAATGATGACAATTTTTCATTCATGTATTTTCCATTTATTTTTCCCCCTTTTCCAGCAAAACATTGATATAAATAATATTACATGTATTTTTTAATGAATAAATATTGAAAATGGGGTCATAAAATATCTTAAATTAATCATTTTCTCTTAATTGAACAGAGTTTGGGTCTCCTTTTCACAATTCGTCAATTTTTGTATCCTCTTACCTACAAATCTAGATTCGTACGTCGGAAAAGCATCCTCGGGTTTTCTCACTTTTATAAATGCTAAGATGCTATAAGTAACACAGTTTCCGTTTTAACGAAATAATTGTATCATCAATAATAATTTTCGCTGCCATTTTCGACAAATTTGGAAGAGTTTGGGAAAAACTGAGCCACAAAATATTTTTGGATAATTGACGATAGATCCGATGGGTTGTGATAAAGACTATGATTTTTAGCCGATGAGTATCGATATCGCTGAGTTGTCGTTTATCATGCCTTTGTGAAACAGTTTGTCAGGTCCGTGACATTTCCGTAGATCGCTGTCAAGAGCTATGACTGTCATGGAGTTGATTAGATGAAACGACCCCCATAATGTCAGGAAAGGTGTCCCTGTCTCTTTATATGAATATTCGGTGCCTTTCAATAATTTTTACGAAGAGTCGTAATTATACTTATTTGTATACAGACAGTAAACATGTACATTCAGCTGAAATTGCAAGATCGATCATGACTCCAGAAAGATAATATGCACAGTGTGAATAAAACTGGTAAAATTAAATCATTCATATCGTAACGTCTATCATAAATGTAAACATTCTCTAATCACAAATGAGGAGGTTTAACAGTTACTGTCCCTATTATGCCTGGCGTCCACTAGAGCCCCGACAAGATTAGGAAGGGTTGCGGCATTCTTTCCGCGCCAGACGCGGAAAAAGGGTGTGAATCATCATTTCTTGGGACATTACTACGAATCTCTGCGTATTGACTGCAGTCATACCTGAGAGTGTCCTAGGAATTAGTTGGGAAGGTCGCGAAATGCCGCAGAAAATGCAGGACAGCGCGGACACAGTGTTAAAGAAAGGCGAGATGTCCTGACGATGTCTGCAAGACAATGCAGACAAGTTGCCGAAGATGTTATGAGGTTCATTTCCGCGTCCAAAATTTGGACGCGGAAATGAGCTTCATAACATATTCTTTGCCCTCTCCCGAATGTGCGGAAACGCCGGGAAGTGTTTAGGAATGATGAAGACAGTGAATGGAATCTTTCAAGAATATGAGGATAGGTTGCTGACTGAACGCAGATTTAACACGATAAAAACTACTTTCGAAAAATAAACTCAAGACAATTTCAATAGCCCTGTCTATCACCTTTAGAAATGTGCGAACATTACAATGGCGTATTACGTAATCCGAACAAGATTTCTATGGGCAGTACAATAGGCCTTTGAAATTGCCCTTGAGTTTATTTTCGAAAGTAGTTTGATCGTGTTATTTATTGATTTGCATTCCGCGCCTTGTCCGCGCCCTAGTGGACGCCAGGTTTTAGGATAGACGATGAAGATATTATGTGCATGTCTAGTTTATGACTTATAGATGTATCAAGTGTTATATAAATGCATCCTTTGATTAACCTACAATAATTTCATGTCAGTTATCTTAAACTTTCTATGTTTTAGTATTGTATGAAAAGCAGAAAATTTATCAGAAACATTCCTTGAAAATGGAGAGTAAATGCAGTGGGTAAAACAAAAAAATAAAATAAAAATAGTCAACTTCCTTTTCCATGCACACTTTCTACGTAATTAAACATTTAAAGTAATTCTGTGATAGTTGTATGATAACGTATAATCTAATCGAAGTCGCGAGGCTTGTGGGCCCCGTTTAATACATCCAACAGTTATCATATCTAATTTTGACCTTGACAGTAAAAAGTCAAGATCATTAAACGACAACATCAAGTACATATATATTGTTTCTACTACTACCTATGTTAAATCCATTTTTACTTCGCTTGCTAATTATGTCAGATTTATATAATAATGGCTTCCCCGGGAACTGACCTACCACAGAAGGGCATGTTATGTATGATTGACCACGAACTGAACTCTAGAAATATTTTTGTGCATCTTGTTCACTTTAAGAACAGTGAATCAAGATCGTGAGGTCCCGTTTTTAATGTAAAAGTGAGAAATTAATGAAAAATGTTTGAAGCACCTGGATTTATAAAAGAGTGGTTAACTATTCCATCGGAAAGTACGAAAATAGGGACGATTCATTCTTAAATGATGAAAAACGACAGATATATATATATATATATATATATATATATATATATATATATATATATA
This sequence comes from Heliocidaris tuberculata, assembly GCA_025618425.1. NCBI lineage: Eukaryota > Metazoa > Echinodermata > Echinoidea > Camarodonta > Echinometridae > Heliocidaris > Heliocidaris tuberculata. The sequence goes on from CM046833.1 coordinate 15,591,035, forward strand.
GCCGCCAAGAAAGTCACCCAAGCGTGACACCGATCCATTGCAGCAAGCAGATACACAAGCCGAGTCGAGTCAGCAGTCTGCCTGAAGATCGTGTCGAGCGTGAAACCGACGGTAGCGGACAGGACCCAGGTACAAATATATATATATATATATATATATATATATATATATATATATATATTATAACTAATTTATGGATTTAACATGTTTTGAAAAAAAAAAATCCTCATTCAAGTTTCTAGGGCCACGCGCCACTAAACACCATTATCCCCAAAATTATATACAAAATTACAGTTGGGTCACTTCTTGTAAAACACAGAATGCATCGTGGTTAAGCATTTGTCAAACGGTCTAGATGGTCTTCTTTTATAGCCATTTCCGTTCAAAAATCCCACCATGTTTGCATTTTCAAGACATTCTATGCGGTAATTAAAATGTACCAATCGCCTGAAAAAAAAAAAAAATTGTGTGCAGCTAGAAAGTATAAAATCAACCTGAAAGAACTTAATCTGGCATTCTATAGGACAACAGTTACGGAGAATGAAGGAAATAAAATATAACATGAAAATGCTCGCGCGGAATCGAACTCAGAGTTTGGTTCCGCGCGAGCCCTTATATTGGCGCGCCCGTACAGGTACGTCGAGTAGTCAACTCACGAGTCGCTTTTACGCTTATAAAGAGTGTAATTAAAATTGCAATATCTCTTTATAGAATTAATATGTGAAGCCCTTATTTTGAATATAGTATAACGACATAGAACCTCTTACATACAGAGGAAAATATTTTTTGGTGATTGGTACCCTTTAAATATGAAATACAATATAACAAACATTCACCACGGGGGCCCTTTTGTATAACTTTCACCCTTCTGCATTTAAAACCGTTGGGCGATCTTATAGAAGTTCGCTCATCGAAGGCTAGGGTGAATTAATATATTGTGTTCTGTTCAGTGTTGTATAACAATGAAAATCTAAGAAATGCGTCTGCTATATTTCTTAGACTAAACGAACGAAACAATCATATTTGACCTTTCCATAGAATAGATATACAATGCAAAACCGTCTCATTTGTATTTTCAAACTAAATCTTAAGCAACTTTCGCACTGAAGAGCGATTACGTTTCTTCTCGGCTTCCTTCTCCATCCTAAAACAAATATTCCGTTCTCCGATATCCAAACATTTGTCCAGAAACTGCAAATAATCCTCACTTTTCGTTGCATCATGAACGTGATCCTTTTCAGTATAGTTTTCAAATGGCCAAATGTAATTCTCAGGAACATCAATTCGATTCTTAATCAAATGCACCACATTCTCTACTGTTCCATCTGCTTCTGTACAGACATCCAGATTCCATTTATGGGTGACGACAACTACCGTGGAACGACCTGTTACAACGTATAATACAAAACTTTCTGTTACGAACAAGAATACTCTCAGCTGTGTTTCTCCCATCCCAGAAAACTTTTTTTGTTTAACATCTTGCAGTACGAAATAATTTTAAGTATAAAGTTAAGTGAAAAAATTCATACAGGGTCCAAATATGACGAAATCATGAAAATCATTCAAATCTTTCCAGGTTTGTATCATTTGAGTTCCTGCAGTATACTTGAAGCAATTTTCTTTCAATTTTTTTTTCAGACACACACGGAAAGGTGATTCGTTATCGAGTTCTAGTTCGAAACGATGCTCTGACCCTAGTTTCGTTTTCCGACGTTTCGTTAATCAGCGTTCAGACACATAAATCCATTGTACAGCTATACCGTTTTGGTATAGCTATACCGTTTCGGTATAGTTTTTTTTTTGTGTCTGAACACCCTGTAACTTATACCAACGAATGCTTAGCGTGTTGCCGACGTTTACAACTTACGCCCAACGATAGTCTAACTTAATCATAGCGCGCAGCAGCGTATCGCTGACGATGACTTGTCCTTGCCTATAAGAGACTGCCACTCGACGATTTGAGAGCATTAAATTGTATTATTTTATATGATATTAAAGTATGTATGTGAAAGAAATATAAAGAAAACATATTGTTGGTGATAATATTCAAAATGACTGATTGCATCGAACACGAATCAACAACAAAAACAACAACGATTCAAATCATAAGCCCACTAGACATCGCAGTATCAACATCACCGTCATGCCGAAGAAAACTTCGAAGTACGCTGCCAATACGCCATTATACGGTAGCTGTATGTTAGAAACACGTTCAGTAAGTTATGTGGTCGTCCGGAACACGTCAAATAAGTCTACATAATACGTCAATATGCGTTGGAGACAAGTTCGATATACATGTACGTTACACACAGGTTCAAAGCATAGACGTATTATAGATTTACTAGACGGAAAGCAGCACGCGCGGAAATCATTACGCGAATGGAATTAGGCCCCACCTCTTTGGGATCATTTGAAGAGCCCGATAAGCACTAGCCTCTTGTCGAGGCCCTGGCGCTGTTGGAATCCTTGGCGATATGGAGGCAAAATTTCTGGTGGCGAGCGAAGCGAGCCAGACAAACCGAGGCGCTTGCGCCGAGGGTCTCTTGACACCCGACCTGAATTATATATTCATGAGGCACAATTTCCTACTGAATTATGCATGAAAACGTGAATAGTTAGATTACCGCGGCGATCGCCCAGCAAAGTGGCCAATGAAATCTCAAGGATTTCTTACTTCAGTTCTGGACTAGTCTATTATTATTTTTTTTTTTTGGGGGGGGGGGGTTACGTAAATCTCTTGCTCAAAATACATTCACAGACAAGCACATTATGAAGAATTCGATCTCTAGCTTACAAACCATGGTAATTTGAAATAAGACAAATGTACATATTTCTCAAGAGCTTATCATATATTTACAAATAATGAACAATGGGCAATAAAAGTCGCCGTTCAACAATAGATGCATCTCCATCAATTCTGAAAAGTTGACTTAGTCTTATACACTGCTACAGTGTTATTAACAAATAACACTAACACAGTTAGTTTTTAGATCTTGACCGAGTCAAATTCAAAATTATACCTTCTAAAGTCACATCTTGTGACGAAGCGTCCCCAAGATAGATGGCTTGAAGTCCACGTTTCTTGAGCGACTTCACCTGGTCTCTATCAGAGACACCAAAGGGGAAATAATCAACAAAATGCTTCGTGAAGATGATAGACTAGAAGATGATGTAACCAAGGAGTTACCAGCAACTTCACTGCCCGGCAAGGCCCCGGAGGATCCGCCTGGCCCTCGCGAAGCAGCAGTCTCACTCTCCATCCCTGGCCCACGGAGGTAATCAGCACAGAGCGGTAGCGCGTGAAAAATAACACTTTTTCCATAGTCAGTAGGCAGATTCACAAAATCATCTTGTCCTTTAAGTGCAGATTTGATTGCATCAACTTGCAAATCTTTGAATCTGTCAATCTTCAACATTCTAGCGGCATATTCTAAGCTCTTACAAATATCGTCATCACTCGTCGTGGAAGAAACGTTGAACGCCATTTTGGGCTGCGATTAATTAATATGTAGGAAATAGCGTGCAGTCGAGTCATGAATATTTAACATTACGTCATGGTAGCTCGCGCTTATTGGATGATTTTCACCGACCAAAATTTGGTCGGAATATTCGTCAAAACAATGAAATACAAAAGAAATTCAGATCGGGTGTCAAGAGGCCCTCGGCGCAAGCGCTTCGGTCTTTCTGGCTCGCTTCGCTCGCCAGAAATTTTGCCTCCATATCGCCAAGGATTTCAACAGCGCCAGGGCCTCGACAAGAGGCTAGATAAGCACCCGATACGTTGCATTATTCATATTTCTTGTGCGTGTCAATTTATTGCGAAACTTTGATTGGATGCTAGGTCATGAATATGTACATAATTCGATAGTATCGATTAAGATTTACTTGACCTCAACTTCGTCAATTCAAGACCTATTAACTATGCAGATTATATGCAATGACGTCATCCGCACGAAATGAGAGATATTAGTTCAAAAGGACAAGGTGAGTAGAGCTCAAATTATCATTCAATTTCGTACATTTAGTTTATTAATAAAAATAACTTGTACAATTCTAGGTGATCTATGATAATTTATCTACATTACAAAAGGATTCACAAGAGTTGTGTTGAAAAAGGATTGAAACAATTTTCTCTCGAAATTACAGTTCTAAATTTATCGTCGACATGTAATTTGACACGGAGATCGCTGTCTTAACACGCTGCGGCTCATGACAGCTACACGGGCAGTCACGGGTCAGTTCCAGCCACCGGCGCGGTGGCTATTTCGACAGCGTCAAAAATTCAATACATGCAAACAAGTTGGATCTAAGAAGATCTAAACAGATCTAACGTTAGAACTCTTTGAATGATGATAGACTATACTGCATAAGCTTTTCCTCATGTTGTTCATCTGTATGCTGCACACAAGCGTATTCCTTAGTCCAACTTGGACTTGGATTTAACGTAGTCTGCGAGACTACGGTTAACGTTACTATCGTTAGATTTGGAAACTGTGATTGTGTGGTGGGATTCTACGATGTCGATGACTTTGATAAGATATGTAGACCAAAATGAGTGCTGATATAAATTCATTAATGTTACACGAGGTTTACTGTTTTGAACTCTGAATATTTGTTGAAATTTTATTCCATAAACCGAAGTCTGAAGGATAGTGTATCTTGAGTAGATATAGACTTGGCTAGGGCTAAAGCTGTGCCTGGGGGACAAAGTCAAAGTAGATCTCTAACCATGTTTGATAAGAACTCTGTTCAACTTCACTTTCATGCCTGACTTTTTTTTGTTCTTAAAAGACTTGTATCTACTATATTTGGTTCAATCCATGCCATTTGGTCACTTAAACTGACTGTAAGCTAACAGTCTGATAGACTATGATTTTTTTTTTTAATTTATTTTTTTATTTTTTTTTTATTTTATTTTTTTGGGGGGGGGGGGGAGGGAGTCAAATGTATTTTGGGCAAAAATTCAGTCTGGTGTTTAAAGCCAGTTCAGGGATTCCTGTTCAAAATTTCAGTCACACGTCACTAGAAAGTTTTGTTGCTGAGGCTGTTTCTTTTTCTTTCCAAGAAACTTATGTAGCTTGAATGCACCTTAATAAACATAAGATAGCTGATGATTATTGAATTTTAATCTATGAATAATAATGGATTGGAATTTATTTGTCTGATAAAAACAAGTATTATCAATGTAGCTATGACTAACAAAAAAGAACAAAAAAAGTGACAAATCTGTTTTTTTTTTTTTTTCAACAGATCAAAATGGAAAGGAACCCAAGAAATGTTATTCAAACATTGCGCAAACTGTTGACCATACATGATGAAGCAGACATTTAGCCTTCCTAAATTACAGGTAAGTTTACAACACATTTCCTGAGTATCTCTATGCTTATACATGTATAATGTAATTCGAATCATTTTATGATTATCATAAATATTGTAATTTAACAGGAAACAAGGAAATGAACTATAAAAGCAATTAGGGCTTCCAGGGGTCCCTAAATGTTTTAGTTAAGAGCATATTACAGGTGCCCTTACTAGTTGCCATTGATTTTTGAATAGCTTGTCCTTTATACAAACATTTTAAACCATTACCAACAAAGCCCAGCATTGTGTGTAAGCATGGAGAAGAAGGAAAAGATTACACTTCATATTTATTCATAATACATTCTGTGAAAACGGTCTCTTTTGAGCTTTGATCTATGATCTAAATTAGATGTATTTAGATGCTTGAGAAGATCAAATAAAGTCAGAATTGTTGGTGTTCAAGTATTTCTGCGAAATATATATTGTGTACCTCTAAATTACTTTCATTTACACATGTACTTATAAATTTATTTATTTATCCTTTTTTTTACACAGCATGATTCTTTACAATGGATGGTGAAAGAATATTGAGATACACAATCCGGAGAAATGAACAAAGAGCAGATAGACTGACCTGCATGCTCAAGCTTGGAGAGGTAGGCCTATACTGTGCATAATTAAATTTGGCAATACCCCCCCCCAAAAAAAAAAAAAAAAAAGAAAAAAAAGAAAAGAAAAGAAAAATATATCAGTATAAAAAAATATATAATAGGCCTATATCAATAGTACACAACTTGAAGAGGAAGCAAGTTATTTGAAACTATTGTAATTTCCTTTCCCTCTGACCTGAAAAAGAAGAATTTTTAGTGAAATATGGTAATTTTATTTAATTTTTATAAGGATTCATCATTTCCATTATCATGCTTACAAAAGAACTTAATTTTAATGCATGTTGGTAAAAACAGCTTTTTATCAAGCAATATTCACTCTGTTTGAGTCATGCATATATACATGTACATATCTGGCACATTGCAGTCTGTCCTTATTGTTTACGACCTTAATAGTCTTTAAATATTCTATTTTCTCTTTTCATTCAACAGACTTATGGATTACCACTACAGCTCTTCATTCCTGTTAACTAGATCAGCAGTCTCACGAGTGGATATATGTAATGAAGTTGGGGATTTCATTCAGAATAAAACAGTAGAGATATCCCTAACAAGGGTCTCTGATTTGGAGGATTTTTGTTCGAATATTGCATTTGCTGAAATTATAAAATAAGTGCCTTCAGCTGAATGAAAGTTAACAAAACCTTGATTTTTTATTTATGTCGGTGACCATTTCAACAGTATAATAGAATGAAACAGTTGATACGCAAACTGCTTGAGAACTTGTGAGAAAAACCGAAAATTCATTCAATGATATACTAGTAAATGATATGAAAATTTGACTTACCACTAGACTTCTGCAAGGATGTGCAATTTCAAGATTTTCTTTTTTTTCCCCAAATTATAAACTTATTATTTGAATTGATATTTATTGTTATTAAATAGACAACAAAAACAAAAAAGGATTTAGTTCATCTCTTTTATCATGTTAAGGGGATGGAAAGTCATCGATCTAGTTACCTTAAACATTTACATATTCTAAGAGCTTTTTTAATCCTAACTTGAATTCTCATTTTAGTGGTAATGTTCATGTGATATACTTTTACATAGAGTATTCAAAGAGGGGGGGGGGGGGAGGCGGGGGTTCCATAACTAGAAATGTTAAATGCAAAGTTTGTGTGAAAGGTAGGCCAGAGTTAGAATGGAATGAGAAAGATAAAAAAAAATGAGAGAAAAAGCAGTGGTGTTGCTCGAGGGGGTGGGGGTGGAAGGGGGGAGTATCAGATTTAGGGGGCACTTCCGGCTCATGCCCCCCTTGATACAGAGTGACATACCTTCAGTATACAACTTCAAGATTGTACCCCCTCCCCCTGCCTCCTTTGAAATGACCTTTTTCAACTTGTCAGAGAATTTTCTGCAGTGTGTGCCCCATCTTTTGCCAAATCCTGGATGCACCCCTGGGGTGGCGGGATGGCAATACACCTTAATATGTGTAATGTTTCAAACTGTCAGTATTTTGGCATGTCAAGAAATATATAAAAGTATATACTTCAGTTTTACTTTTTTCATTGTTGGAAATTTGTGGGAATTTTTTTTCTCGGCACAATTACTATTGCCCCATTCAAAATTCTCTAGCGACACCCCTGCGTATGTGAAAGGAAGAGTGAAGGCAATAAGCTTTGACTGGAATGGTCAGTCACAAGTTGATGAAAATGAATGGTACTGTATAAGACTTGTGATTGAGTGGTGACTTACAGGCATGAAAGCTGGAAAGGAATGGCAACAGTGGCGTATCTGGACCTTGGCGTCAAGAGGGGTTAAAAAAAGGGTTATCATTGGCGACAATTCCCCCCCCCCCAGCCCTCCAAAAGTAACTCGGGGGGGGGGGGGGGTTCGAGAATGTTGCTCAGTGGATAGGGGGGGGGGTTATCAGATTTTATGGGGTCCAATTTTCCTCCATAATTCCCTGACAAGCATTAAAGAAAAAAAAAAAAAGGTTATCAGTTCCGAAAATAGCCAGCCATCCAAAAATCGCTCAGTGGGGGGGTTGTCGAGAATCTTTTTCAGGAACCCGATAACCTTTTTTTTTTTTGGTCAAAACTTGTCAGGGGGCACTCTGCCCGGGTAACCTCGCTAGTCATAATGACCGCTATTCATAAGGATCAGTGGTTCATAAGGACCACTATTCATAACGTGTAATTTCCTATACCTGAAGGGTCGCTATTCATAAAGCGAAAAGCGGGTCACTTGTTCAATTGTTCAAAGGGAGCAGACCCCCTCTGCCCCCTTGGGTACGCTAGTGAATGGCAACATATAAATTTTACTCACAAATGCAAATTAAAAGTTAGAAGATAATTTTTCCCGGTATTTTGATTGTTCCAGTGGTGCTCAGTTGGGGGGGGGGGGGGAGTTATCAGATGTTTTCAGATGTTTTCCTTCATAATTCTCTGACAAGCAAACAAAACAAAAATTGTGTATTCTAAAATTCTGCTTGAAGAGAGACCCGTATTTTTTTTCTTCTCACCAGCTCTCCAAAACTCGCCCAGTGGGGGGGGGGGGGGGGGGGGGGGGCAAAACCTATTTTCCCCAGCCCTGGGGGGGGGGGGGGGTTATCACACGTTTTCCTCCATAATTCTCTGACAAGCAAGGGAAAAAAATGGGAGGAAAAGTTGTCAGGGGGCACTCTGCCCCCCTGCCCCCCCCCTCAGCTCCGCTAATGGATTGTTCCTTTTAATTAAAAAAAAATCCCTTCCAAAAAAAGAACAAATGTACACTTAAAAGTAAAAAATCATTTACATCAAGACTAACTAAAAGATTAAAGAAAAAAAAACCTAAATGAACTAAAGGACCCCATCCCCTCACCCCCCCCCCAAATGAAGATTATGAAAACAATCCCTGAAAAAATTCCTACACTGCAAGAGGTTTTTTTTTTTTTTTTTTTAATTTCATTATACATGTATGTATCATTTATTTATTTATTTATTTATTTATCATTATCCTTTATGCATATCGAATGAATATATTCACCGGTATTAAGTATATCAACAACAAAACAGACTTATGCCACTGGTAACGTGTCAAGTACCTTTACATTTATTTTTACATTATCCGCATTCATGTCCATGATTAGATTTGTGTCAGGTTACATCTTTAGCTTTATTTACTTGTTTACAAATTTGCAAAGCGATATATTTTGATTCGGAGATCGATAACAATTAAAGTGCATTGACCGAGCGCCGTCTGCCACAATTAGAAATTGCCGACGCTGTTTCGCCGAATCTGCACATTGAAGCGATGAATACATTACCATAAATGCATATATTACTGAATTTGACCTTTCTTACTGCGCATGCTCTAAGCTGATGCGCGTAATGTGTTTCATACCGCGTACAAACAAATGCTACTCTCGGGGAGCATCTTACAAAATGAATCATGCATTTACGCTCATGAATTATGCAAAGGTGCTTATCGGGCCTTCTATTGGACCCCGACCAGATGGCGGAGCTTTAGGGGCCTGGTTCAAAGCACGTTACTCATAGGTTAGAAATAAGTTTTGGGTACGCTAGACATTATCTCGACGTATTTCGACTTACATGTATGAGTAACTTACATGTAACGTGTGTGAACGTGTGTCAACGATCGCATAACTCACCTACAACTTATGGCCCGCGTATGCGGGACGTATGAGCCATACGCTCGCATACGTCGAAAATTTTTGTGGAAGCACAAAATTTTTCGACGACCTCGCCGTACTACGACGTACACAAGCGTGCTTCAGCGTGCTCGTAACTTATACAAAACTTACCCACAACTTATTCGACGTACGCCAGCGTATTCGCCAAATTTTTCATACGTCGGCATACGCTGGCTAATAGCCAACGGTCGCCAATCGCCAACGCTATGCATAAGTTAGACTATCGTTGGGCGTAAGTTGTGAACGCCGGCGACACGGTAAGCATTCGTTTGTATAAGTTATGGAAACGTTCTATTTAAGTTACTAATACGTTATATAAACGCCCAAAACTTTAAAAAAAAACATAAAAAAAAAAAAAAAAAAAATCGATAGTTCAGCGTATGCCAGCGTTTTAGAGAAATGTTGATACGTCGGGCATACGCTGGCCAAATCGTCAATATGTAACTGATCCATGAGGCAGTTGCTGAATACATTCCATGCTGATTGACTGGTTTTTATAAAGGTGAAACATTTCTCGAATGTTGTGGTAATTGGTATGGGAGCAAACTACATCAGGTACATGTTATGTCCTTCCTCCTTAAAAAGTAGTCCTGTAGTTCACCATGTTGTATTTGAAGGAAGAATTTGTATGCATTGTTTGTTGAATACATACCGTTACTGTTTGCACGAAGTGGCGGATGTGATGTATGACATTTGCTCCGGCGACAATTGCTCCTGTGACAAATGCTCCTAAAAATACGACAATTGCTCCGCGACAATTGCTCCGCGGCATTTGCTCCCGTGACAAATGCTCCTAAAAATACGACAATTGCTCCGCGACAATTGCTCCGCGGCATTTGCTCCTACGATAATCGCTCCGACGGCAATTGTTCCTGCGATAATTGCTCCGACATTTGCTCCTGCGACAATTGCTCCTGCGACATTTGCTCCGTCGACATTTGCTCCGATCGAGCGACAGTTGCTCCGCGACAACTGCTCCGTCGAAAAAAAAATGAATATATGCGACAATTGCTCCGCCGACATTTGCTCCAAAATCGATTATTGCTCCGTCGATAAAAATGAATATGCAACAATTGCTCCACGACAATAAACTCGGTAGATGGAAATGAAAATGTGACATTTGCTCCTCGACACGGGCATTGTAGTACCAACGGCAAGTTTTTTAAGGGGGGGGGGGAACACAGCCACAAGTCTCCCCCTCCCCCATACGCCAATGGACTCAACGTACATAGGCATTTGGAGGTTTTTATATTTATTAGTATTATTTTTTTTTTTACTTTATCATAGTTTATGTAATTGCTTTCGCTGCCATACGCTTGACGTTTGCCTGATTCTTGTCTGGTATGTTTTTTTAGTTTGGGTCTTAATAAGCCGACACCAGGTCAGCGCCGCAGGAGCCGGGGAGCTGGTTCCAGCCATAATTATGACCAGCTTATAGAGAGAAAAAGAAACCTGTACAGTTTAGTCAATATATTTGTATGGTTTTGTTTGCAAGGCGTTTGCCAGCTCCACGTTGAGGGAGACCCGGGAGCGAACACTTAATACCCAGCTTGACCAGGTGAACTTGGCAACCCAGAATGATTATCGTACTTTGGTAATACTGGTATATTTTATCTTTCATGTTTGTATTACTTTTGTTTATACATAAAGAAACAAACAAACATGCAGTTCCGCATGGGGGAGTCAAGGAGCTGGAGGCATTATTATGATATTCTCTGTTTGATAGAGTACTGCCATAGTAATAAGTATAATATATGTCAATTTGTTTTGTTGGCGAGGCATTATCCAAGCTCCACATGGCGGGAGGCCCGGGAGCGAACGCTTAATTCCTTCAATTCCCCATATTTTGGGCGTGTATTCCCTTCCACTCACTATTACACTATTAACTTGAACCTATATATGAGCTTTAGCAATTCGCAACAACCCACATGCAGGACTAGCTTGTTTTCCTCACTAGCAAGTGGCATGATTAGTAGATAGAATGGCTATTTAGAAATAAATGTTCGCCATCATTTACTCAGTTGTGTTAAAAATGTCCAAGATAAAGAAAGAGAGAGAGAGAGAGAGAGAGAGTGGGGGGGGGGGGGGGTAACAAAATAATAAAACATAGAAATGAATAATTAAATATAGGCAAAATCAGAAAGGAAAGTGGTAGAAAAAAATCTTTAAGAAGATTTATTGCCAAATCCCAAAACATCAACAACAGTTATTGTTCTGAATTCGTTGTGTTCGCTTTTGACGAGGACTTTATATAAGGTTGTCGTTGGAGCAATAATATTGTCGCATATATAAGCATTTACCGACGGAGCAGATGTCGGCGGAGCAGTTTTCGCATGAGCAATTGTTGCGGAACAATATTGCCGCATATTCATTTTCTTCGACGGAGCTAATGTCGAGGAGGAATTATCGCTCGAATGGAGCAAATGTCGCTCGATCGGAGGCTTTCGGAGCAAATGTCGACGGAGCAATTGTCGCATATATTCATTTTTATCGACGGAGCAGTTGTTGTGGAGCAATTGTCGCTCGATTGGAGCAAATGTCGACGGAGCAATTGTCGCAGGAGCAACAGTCGAAGGAGCAAATGTCGTCGGAGCAATTATCGTGGGAGCAAATGCCGTTGGAGCAATTATCGCAGGAGCATTTGTCGCAGGAGGAATTGTCGTCGGAGAAAATGTCGGTTCCCCGGCGGATGAGCGCGCAACTAAAATAAAGTTAGCTTTGAATAAATCGCTTTCAAAGTTTTAAAGCATAATCTCAGCCTCTTTAATGTATGAAGGGTGAATAAATTGTATATCCTGGGATAGCTCATATTTCAATGTTTAGTTCTATGTTTAAGCATTTGCCTGTTTGTTTATATTGGGGGGGGGGGGGTGAGCTGTAAATATAACCGTCATTTCGTGAAAACAAAAAAATTCAAGGACGCGTAGTGACGGATTTTCACGAAGTGACGGATCTCAGCCGCGCTCGTGTAAAACGTAAGGGACTTGATCACCGCGCTTTTAACTGTCATTTCGTGAAAACACAAAGTCAATTCAAGGACTCGCTTTTCTTTGTTTTCACGAAGTGACGGTTGTCAGCCGTCACTTCGTGAAAACAGAAAATACTTTTACTAGGTATTTTCTTGTTGACGTTTTCGCCATAGTTACATAATTATACACTATTATGATCTGAAACTTTGTGAGGTTCAAGATGTTAGTGAATGATGTCCAAAAATGCAAAAAACTCAACATTGAAAAAAATGTGCGTTTTTCCTCATTACCGTCACTTCGTGAAAACAGGGACGATGCAGTCATGCCAGTTATATCCCTGTTAATTCAGTGAAGTTAGGAGAATGATGAGAATGAGGAGTGGATTAATTTTTCTCATGTGATGCGGCAGGCTGAAGATTGCTATTGGGACAGGTACTTGTCATAGTTGCATTGGTAGGGAAAGTGATTCTGTCACTTTGCATGCGTGTATGTGAGACTCGGAAAGTTTCATCCCGCTTGGATGTCGACAAGTTTTGATGTTCTCTTCACCACTGCTAAGTTCTACATTTAGGTATGTCGAATTGAATGATTACTCTTTCAATTCAATTATTCTACATTGGCTTTAAAGGGTGACTAAATTAAAGAGAAAAAAAGGTGCTGTTTCCATGTATTTTTGCATTCAAATCACGAATCTGGCAATTAATTGTCAAAATTATGTCTCGTTTTGGCGAAAAGGGGGGAAAAATAGAGGTTTGGGGACCGTTCCTTAAAACTCGTGAGCTGATTGGCTAACTGACGTCACACCCCCAAGTGACGTATGAAGAGTAAGAGGCACAGGATCTGCAGGCTGCGGCAATGTAACATTGTACACACAATGCGGTATTTGACCCCTCTATGTTCCCCCTCGTACTAAGCGACTGGTGAACGCTTTTGTTTGGTTTGTTTTTACTCTCGCCTTTTTTTTCTTCGCTTTACAGAGGTTACATGTGATATACGGTACAAGTACTGACTTAGATTTTTGGCTGAATTCTTCGAGTAACTTAGAGAGATGGATAGTGATCGCGAGTCCGATTTGGAGGACTTTTTTGAGCCAGATACGAACTTTGATTTATCAGATGATTTATCGATCCCGAAAGAGAAGAAGCTCAAGTGCAGTGGCAAGGCCGGGGAATTCGACCATATATGTTTGAACCCCTCGCAGAAGACAAGCCAGGGCATGGTGAAGGGGTCGCGGGGGAAAGGGCCGCGGGTGAAGCTGCTGCAGCTGCTGGTGAAGAAAAGTGATCACTGCAAATTGTACTCCACTCGCTTGGCCCTTGCCACTCTGCCCGCGTGAGCATACCTTTGCGACCCACAATTCCCGTAGGTTTTCATCTTTAGGAAAATGATGTACGTAGGCTTACATCATCTTTATGAGTCTTGCTACAGCCCGCAACTATACACCGATTTGGCATTATTGATGAAATTGTGTCCCTAAATCAAAGTTATTGTGAGGAATTAAACACACAAAATATGCGATGCAAATGGTCGATGCGGTGAATGTCATGCTCGGCACCGGGCTGGGCCTGCCGGGGCCTGCGGGCGCGCACGGTATATAGGTTGGTGGAATATTTTCCCTTACTTCTCGTACATCACAGATCACGTGATCATCATGTCGCTCGATGGGTTTTTTTTTAGGGGCGGGGCTTATGACTGTGTAAATCAGTAAAAATGTACTTTTCAGATGATTATGAAATACGACTGAATGCATAAAAAAGTGTGTGATAGATATTTTTTTGGCTCCTGATGACTCCTTCCTATGAAAAATGGGCAATTATTTTTTTAAATTTTAGTCACCCTTTAAATGATCTTGTACTTTGTAGTTGTGAGTCTTTTGGTTAATTGCAATGTCGCCCTCGACATTGCCTTGGACTCGTTCACGTTCTGCATCATAAAAAAATTCTTATTATTGCAATGGACGACATTGCCTTGTTTTCGTTCACGTTCTGAATTCTTCTTCTTCTTCTTCTTCAAACAAAATCCTATTTGTTTTGCACGTTATGTTTGTTATCACTCTTTAGGTACTTTCCTGATGTCCATTTCATTTCAAATTTCATATGCATGTTCCTTGCCATTTCATCTTGATCACTGAACTTTTCATTTTTCGAAATGGCGCCATCCAGGCGCCATTTTGTCCATTTTCATGGCATTTTCATGGCATTTTCATGCCTTTCGTTCTCCTTGCCTATCTCCACTATCCTACATGCTACAGACTTCTAACAAATTCCTCTAGATAATCCAGGAGTTGCTCTTTACCTTACAATAAAAATGTTATACAAAAAATTCAATCTTCATACTCTAAATTTAAGTCCGAAATCGGCTATGTTGAAAAACGGTAAATTTCTTGACATATTCACTCCCGAAAATGAAAAATTGCCATAACTTCCTCATATTAATTCATTTCTGTCTCATATTTTTACTGTGGATTTATCTTGTTATTGCGCACATCCCTGCTAAATTTCATGCTTCAATAATTCCCCATATCATAAAAAGCGCCCTCTAAAGTTTCAAAAATGGCTTTTTTCTTGTGGCCGTATCTCCGTCATTCTTGGGTAAATCCGTACCCTTTGTTGGATTTAGATACTTCAAGATATACCCTTTTCAGGCAAATTAAAAAAAATACCTTATCACTGACGAACTTTGCGAAAATTGCTCGTCAAAATCACGATATTTACGGAAATGCCGAAACAACTTCAGCTTGCTCTAATTTTGCCGACCTTTTACCTACGTTCTTTAAATTTGGTGGGTATGTGTATTTATGTATTTGACAACTGTCAGCCAAATTTTATAAGAACTGATGACGTCATTGCAAAGTAATTGCGAAAAAACCTCAATTTACCCTCCACAAATATTTCATAATATGGTTATATTAAATGGCGCCCTAACAGCAGTCAGCTCAAAATGACCGCAATGAAATTCTCTTCTCAGGGATACCAAACACGGTATAAGGTCTCACAGAAAATTTTCAGTAAATCGCGATTTAAGTCAGGTCATAATACGGATCCTGCACAGTTTCCGCCCAAGCTTTACACGTATTGTCAATGGGGCAAATCGGGTTCCCGACTTTGGCCCCCTGAACGATCTTTGTTTTTCTTGAAATTTTGTAGGGACATTTTCTGAGGCAAAATGAAGAGAATCTCGTCGCCGGATTTTTAAAATCGGTCAAGCGTGACATTCTAGACTCCATTTCGTTCTATAAATTTACCATGCATCACGCGCTTCGATAGGATTGTCATAAAAATATGAGAGTGGTCTCAAAATGACTGCCATGAAATGCTCTTCCGTATGATACCAAATACGGCACATAAAGAACAAAAAAAAAGAGCCAAGTTATGAGGAAATAAAGCCATTTCAGTACAAGCCATTTAACGACATTTCCTTCAATACAATTCTACGCAAAGCCGATGTGGCGTGGTATGCTTTATGTCACATATAGTGTGCAAGCCACGAGGCCGGAGCCTATCATTATATCCTAATCATCATCATCATAATCATCACCATTATCATCATCATCATTATCATCATCACCATAATCATCATCACCATCATCAATCACCATTATCATCATCACCATAATCATCACCATCATCATCATTGTCATTACCATTATCATTATCACCATTATCATCATCAACATCAACATCATCAAAATTACATCACCAATATCATTATAACCATCATCATAACTGTCATCACCATCATCATCATCACCATCGTCATCATCATTATCATCAACATTATCAACATATCGATCATCAGCATCATCATCATTATATCATAATCATCATGATCACCATCACCATTATTATATCATCATCATGATCATGATCATCATAATCATCACCATTATCATCATCATTATCATCAACACCACCATTACTATCATCACCATCATCATCATTGTCATCACCATTATCATCATCATTCTTTGTTTTTTTGTTTGTTTCTTGTTTTCACGATTCTATCATCTCCTAATTTTACAGTATGCATTATTTTCTCCCATCTTATCTTATATCATGTTTTAACGTGCATAACTTTATATTTCACCTGTCAACTTCTCAACAAAATAAAAGATACGGACGACATTGCATGCACATCGTTCTGATACGATTGCAGTTCTAGTTCTTCTTCTTCTTCCACCAAAATCCTATTCGTTTTTTGCACTTAGTGCTTGTGACTTCTGTTTAGGTCCCTTCCTCTTGTCCATTTCCTTTCAAATTTCATATCCATATTCCTTGCCATGCCATGTAATGCACCTGACTCTTCATTTTTCGAAATCACTCATGCATGACCATCCAGGCACCATTTTGTCCATTTTGGGGCATTTTCATGCCCTTCTTTCTTCTTGCCTATCTCCACTATCCCAGACGCTACAGATTTCTAACAAATTGCTCTAGATGGTGCAAGACTTGCTCTACAACTTTCTTTTTTTAACATGCCCTTCAAAATGCCATCTTCATACTCAAAATTCAAATCCGAAATCGGCGACCTTAAGAAACGCTAAATTTCTTGAAATATTCATTTCCTAATATGAAAAATTGCCATAACTTTCTCATATCAATTCATTTTTTGTCTCAAATTTTTACTGTGTCTTGGGCTTATCATTACACACATTCCTGCCAAATTTCATGCATCAATGATCACGCATGATATAAATAGCGCCCTCTAAAGTTTTCAAATTGACTCTCTTCTTGTGGCGTATCTCCGTCATGCCAGGGCAAACCCGTACCCTTTTTTGGATTTAGATACTTCAAGATATACCCTTTTCAACCAAATAAAAAAATATATACCTTATCACTGACCAACTTTGCGAAAATTGCCCGTCAAAATCACGATATTTACGGAAATGCCGAAATAACTTCAACTTGCTCTAAATTTGCGAACGTTTAACCTACTTCTTTGAAATTTAATGGGTATGTGTATTTATATGTTTAACAACTGTCAGCCAAATTTGGTAGAAACTGATGACATCATCGCAAAGTTATCGCGAAAAAACCTTAATTTACCCTGTATTGCAGCATATTGAATAATATGCTTATTTTAAATGGCGCGCTAATGACAGTCAGCTCAAAATGACCGCAATGAAATTCCCTTCTCAGGGATACCAAACACGGTATATGGTCTCACAGAAAATTTTCAGTAAATCGCGATTTAAGTCAGGTCATAATACAGATCCTGCACAGTTTCCGCCCTTACATTGCACGTATTGTCTATGGGGCAAATCGGGTTCCCAACTTTGGCCCCCTGAACGATCTTTATTTTTATTGAAATTTTTGCAGGTACATTCTTTGAGGCAAAATGAATAGAATCTCGAAGCCGGATTTTGAAAATCGGTCAAGTGTGACATTTCAGACGCCAATTTGTCCTATAAATCTATCATGCATCACACGCTTCGATGGAATTGTCATAAAAATTTGAGAGTGGTCCCAAAATGACCGCCATGAAATGCTCTTTTCTATGATACCAAATACGGCATATAAAGAAACAAAACAGGCAAGTTAATAGCAAAGAAAGTCATTTCAGTACATACCATTTTAGGACATTTTCTTCAATACAATCTCTTCACAGTGCCGATGTGCCGTGATATACTATGCTTCACATATAGTGTGCAAGCCACGGGGCCGGAGCCTATCATTATATCCTATCATCATCATCATCATCATCATCACCATAATCATCGTCATCATCACCATTATCATCACCATTATCATCATCACCATCATCATCACCATCATTATCATTACCATTATCATCATCACTATCATTATCACCACCATCATCACCATCATCACCATCACTATCATCATCATCCTCATCATTACCATCATGATATCATCATCATCCTCATCATCCTCATCATCATTATATCATCATCACCATCACCATTATCATCACCATAATCATCATTAGCATTATCATCACCATAATCATCATCACCATTATCATCACCATCATTATCACCATCACCATATCATTATATCACCATCGTCATTATCATCATCACCAATATCATCATCATCATCATCATCATCACCAATATCATCATTATTATTATATCATCATCCTTGTCATCATATCATTATAGTACTCATCATCACCATCATTATTATATCATCATAATCATCATCACTATCATCATCATCATCATCATGATCATCACCATCACTACCATTATCATTATTGTAAAAATTTTCTATCCTTCTGTCATCTTGTCTTTCTATCTTTCGTTTACTTTTTTTCATCGTTCTATCATCTTCTATTTCTAGCTTTCCCTATGCTATTCTTTGCTTTCATGGTTCTATCATCTGCTAATTTCACAGTATTCATTATTTTCTCCATCCTATCTTTCTTTCTCTTTTTGTACATGTGTTTTATGACTTTCTCATTCTCTCATCTTATCTTATGTCATGTTTTACCATGCATATATTTATATTTCACCTGTCAACTTCTCAACAAAATAGAAGGCATGGACGACATTGCATGTATATCGTTCTGATACGATTGCAGTTCTAGTTCTAAGCTGTGCTTCTGTGATTTGTACTCTGCATTAGGTACTATGGTATAGGATACGTAGACTGTATTGGGCAATTCCACATGAGAAGGGCAAAATCAGCTAATTTTAGATTTATACTAATAAAGATTGCTTTAATTGTTCCAAATAGCCAAATCCCTGAATTAAAAGAATTGCTGTTTACTAAATATTTTGGGCAATGAGACATATATCAACAGATAATTAGGGTTTTCCTTGTGATTTTCACATACTTGTAAGATATAAAATGCAATTTACCATACTATATCACTCATTCACACCTGTTTGCCGTTTTGCTTTTGCATTTCAATCCTTCACAGTGCCTTCAAAGGTTCTCCTTTTGATGGTTTAGAGAGATTAGGTGACTAACTTGCAAGTCTATCCTTTTAAGGATTTTGATTAGTAGAGGAACACCTTCATAAATCTTCATTTGCTAAGAATAGTAAATAAATGATTGAGTTAGTATCGAGTTCAAATATTACGTAATTCCGTTACAATAGCTATTTTGCCAATTTGTAATATGGAATATTGTTTTAATTATCATGTTTACATACGCTGATTAAATTCCTGCAACTCAACTGACAAAATTAAACACAAATGTACCAAGCAGTTGCCGCTGACCTCAACTAAAACTTTGTAATCTTACCTATTTCCAGTATATTCACAGATACCTTTTCATAATGGCCTTATGGTACTAATTTTACTATGTTTTATTCACTTGAGATTGCTACTAATAATTTTTCAACATTTAATTTTACAGGAGATTGAAGAACCTTTAGTTTTCTTAGTAAATTTCAGAAGATGTAATTCCGTTACCGATGACTTATCTACATGATCTAGGACAAAGAGCAAATACTACATATCTGTCATGTTATTTTTTCAATCTCTTCCTATCAAAATTAAGTTGAATAAACAAAGCAAAATCAAATATGAATGTGGAATAATTGGCTTGTAAATTTCAGAGGATATTGAATGGAAATTAGAGGTTTAAAAATGCCATTTTCTGGTAATTCTGTTACCACGGTATATATACCAGAATATCATGAATGTAAGTGAAAATTTTGGGGTATGAAAGAGTTCAGTTAAAAGAATGAGTACATCGGCAGACTATTAAATGGTAGGCAGGGGACCAAATTACAAAATTCTTGCACAAACCCCAAAAATGTGAGCAAAAAAATCTCCAATTCGTAATGCCGTTACCGTGGAATTGCCCTTTTGCTACATGTATGCAAGATTACGATCAATTATTCAGGATTTAACACAAATGCAGTTTTTATCAAGTTGACAACTAAACTTTGTTTTGGCACAGTGTTTAGGGGAGATTTATAAGAACTGAGGATTTGAAAGTGAATTTGTTCTGAGCAAGGAGTACATTCCTAAGGGGATATTTGAATGTTTTGAATGTTCTTGTATTAGAGGGCAGCAGGTTTTATAAATAAAGTTTCTCTAAGTATGTTCATGTCCATTTTGCCTTTATACTCTGAGAAATTAGATTTTGAGGAAAGGTTTATTTCATAATAAGAAAAAAGGGATTTAATCTGTTAATAGAGAGGCCAAGAGTTATTGTCATAATGCCAAGAGTGCGTTGTGTTTTCCTTTACCATTATATAATTACCCTGTGTGTTTCGTAGAAAGGCAGGGTAAAGTGAATAACTTGAATTAAATTTAGCCTTTGAAAAATGTTTTTTTACACTTGGTTTTAGGGTTTGTTCAGGTGTGAAATTACAAGATGATAATAATAATTTTGATTTAATTTATTTTAGCTGCCATATGGCCTGGAAGTTTTGAGGATTTGATCATGAGCCTCGAGTGAGTCCTGGGGTTGTTGCTTCAAGTTTGGTGTTGTTGAGCCTGGGTGAGCTTTAATTAGTTGTTTCCAGTAAAAGCTTTATAAATTATCGAGTAAAGAATTGCAATAACTATTTGCTGTATGACTTACACAATTATTGAACTTATTGGTTTTGTGTCTCAGGATTAAATGAGCACAGAGCACTTCTGAAATAATGACTTACTGCATTTAATCACTGTCTTCAATTCTAAAGAAAAGTGTTAGTATTACTTGAGTAACATTGTAATCTGAATGCAATTTTTAGTGCTCATATGTACTTCAATATTTGTGTGTTTATTTCATATAGTGTCATTTAGGTACAGTTTTGTCTTCTAAAATTTATGAGATGGTGTACTTTAACATTCTATTGTATAGAATGGGGATATTATTTAACATTGGTATTGATTTCAATTTTGCTCTTTTAGTTATGCAAGGCGAGGATTTGTTATCAGAGGATAACGAGAGAGTAGCTGTGAAAAGCAAATAAGAGCATTTCCCTGTCATCAGGATTATTAGTGACGATGTTCTCGGGGTTGACAGTTATTTCATTGTCTGTGGTTGAAAATACAGATGCATGGTGTTAATGAATAACTTGTCATTTCAGCTGAAGATAATGTAAACGTTTATGAACTGGGCATGTTTTTAGTTAGATCCCTATAATAATAGTATATTTATTTTATGATACTTTGTTTTATTAATTGTGAAATTATGATAGATGATTCCAGTATTGTATTCAATGCAAAGTTATTACAATGTATTTACTGATTGTATTTCTCTTGTCTTTACAGGGCTTTTTTTTTCTCTCTTGAAATAAATGATCAACTACTACGGCATACCAAAACTCCTTGGTGTTCTTCTTACGTGTCCTTACCCACGACATTTTTTTTTGGTGACCACCCATTCTGGAATGATTTAACTTACATATTTAAGACATCATATGTTTCACTTATTACGCATATTCTGAATGCACCACATTTGTTGTACAGAAGTTATTGACATTGTATTAACATGTGTTTAATTTGTGTTTGACTGGTTTGATAAAATATTAGTATTATTCTTTGGGTTTTTCCAAAATGGCATGTTAACAGGGAATCCATGACACATGCTCCGGCAACGATTGCTCCGGCGACAAATACTCATCAAAAAGCGACAATCGCTCCGCGACATTTGCTCCGCGACATTTTCTACGACGTCAAATACTCTTGCGTCAATCGCTCTGCCGACAGTTGCTCCGCCGATAGTTGCTCCGCCGACATTTGCTCCGCCGACAGATGCTCCGAAGACATTTGCTCCACCGACAGTTGCTCCGCCGACATTTGCTCCGCTGACAATTGCTCCGCCGACGATTGCTCCGCCCAAAATGTGATCCCCCGGAAGACAATTGCTCCTACAACAATTGCTCCATTGTTTCATACTTTATTATTTTTGTTTTGTTATTGTTATTGTTGTTGTGTTTTTAAGTTAACTTCAAGTTCAGTTTTACTTACGGCAGGTTATTGTTAACTGGCAGAAAATTTGGGAGTCATTCGAGTATATCCACATTACTGTGATTACACCTTAAATATAGATGAACCGGTCTAAGTTTCAAATTACGATAGGCATGTCACAGTGTTGTAGTCCAGGCCCAAACCAGCAAGGCCAAGGCCAAGGCTTGAACCCTCAAGACCAATCCCAAGGCTTTGAACCATCAAGGCCAAGGCGAAGGCATGCAAAAGGCGAAGGCATCCAAGTCCAAGGCCAAGGCATTGAAATATAAAATCAATTTATTTGTAAGTTTGATTGGAATCGAGATAGCAAGAAGATAAACCGAATAGAAAATGATGTTAGAAAAATTAGTTGAAAAAAGATGAAGATAACAAAATAATTATTGTGAAAACACTTCTTTCAGAAAAAAGATGGTAACTTATCATATAACATATTGCACCCCTGATCATGGAAATTGTTTAGTTGAATATGTGATGTGATTTTTTTTTTTTTTTTTTTTTTTGTATTTGAGATTCATGTACGTGATTTTTTTAGAAAAGGTTAATAAAAAAGAAAATTAATAACGCCGTTATTGTTATTATCTTTATGGTATAGTTTTGAACCTTTCCGCTTATTCACATTTTCACAAATCACTTTATTGCCCCGAGGGGAGGGAGGGGGGGGGGGGGGCTATGTCTCATTGAGGCCTGTACGGCATCCGCGTCAATGACTTTCTGAAAATCACCCTATAGGATTTAACATCATTTTAGTCCACCGTTTTTTTTTTTACGGAGTTTTTAATACCCTATGCAGGGAAACCCGCGAAAATTTTTCTGATTTTTGATCCTTATTTTTTAGATCTTGCAGAGTATTGTACACCCTATTCGAGGATTGGTACTTCTTTCCTGTTTCTGATACCCTTTCAAGATTCAAGATTCATTTATTTTTCGATACCAATTCATAAAACATATAAAATATTTACATTGTAGAAGAAACTCATCATTCAAACATAACGCATATGAACTTTGTTTTACATATTGTTTTCTAAAATAAAAGTTATAACAGAAAGAGGTTTCTTGATAATAATAATCGAAAAGGTAACGAAAGGGAACTAGCAGAGAAGCGGAGCTTGTAAATAGCTTGTTCCCAATTAAAAATCATTATGATTATATACATGATTTAAAAATCTGTTCGTTGGTTTGTTTGTTTGTTTGTTTTTACATATAGTATACGTTAACTAACTTAATTAATAAACACACAAAGGCTCATCTAAATGAGGAGGCAGATGGGGAGGGACAGGTAGATAGAGGAAAAGAGATGAAATCAGGAAAGGGAGTAAGAGAGTGGGAATAAATCATTAAAAAACAACCCCCCCCCCAAAAAAAAAAAAAAAAAAAAAACACAAAACAACAACAACAAAATAAAAATAAAACAAACAAGGAGGGAGATCAGGATCAAACTTGTATTGTATCTGGGATATTTTTGGAGGGCTGGCTTTTCCTTATATGTTAGTAAGAGATGTTGTTTTAATTGTCTTTTAAACGTATGATTATAAGGAGTTTCAATAATATTTTGGGGAAAGGAATTCCAAAGTTTAGGTCCAGTTGTTGTGTAAGTTTTATTGGCAAGGAGGGTTCTTGTTCGCGGCAGGCGATAGTGGCTAGCCTGTCTGGTAGGGTAAGAGTGATGATTATTATTGGATGTAAATATGTGGAAGTTCGTACGACCTTAACTTGTGCATAAACAAGCCTAACTGTAGGTAGTGTAATTCTGTAATTTTGAGGATTTTGTGTTGATAGAAGAGAGTATTTGTGTGAGAGCGATAACTAGTATGACATATACCCTAAACGAGATCCCCGGGTTACCCATCTGGTGGTGAAAAAAAAAAAAGAAGAAAAAAATCCGTTTTACTCGTTTTCATGGACGCGGATGCTGTAGAGGCCTCAATGGGACATACCCCCGGGCTTTATTGGAATTTGATGTTAGTTCAGCATTATCACCCAGTTTATCTTCTTCCAGTGGCTCCATGTTGTCAGCAAGTCCGTGAATTTACACGCAGATAGTAAAGCTATACATACACGTAATTGAAGGAAAGAAACCTAATAAAAGAAAACGGACTGAAAATGACAAGAAACACTATTCTAAACAAGATTGTAATACTTAAGTCATTAGATTACAATTTCATGAGAGAAATAGAGAGGGGAGAAGAGAAGAAATGAGGAGAATAAAAGAGGACCAATAGCATGAGAGGAAGGAAAATAGGTAGGAAGACAAAGAAGAAGGTGTACAAAGGAATAGGAGAAGGAGAGAGAGAGAGAGAATGGGGAGGGAGGGAGGTTCAATAATAGAAAGGGAGGAGATATTTTACCGACAACATGAACAAAGTAACGGCAGGCGTTAATATCCATAGGAAAAACGGCTCTAATCATGCTTGTCTGACAAGACTATAGGTCACACTATGATATTATTTTAATAAGTAATAAAGATCCAAAAATAGAGAAAGAGCTTGACACGCAAATAACAAACGCTATTTTTCTCCAAAAAGTGCTCGTTCTTGGAGTTTTGAGCTTTGGATCCGCCAATAAGCAATTGTTTTCCACGAAACAGATTTTGAGCAATTTTCTTTCTGTATTAGGAGCAACAACGTTGTGTTTAACGAATCACAGTTAGGGAGGACCAATTATCGTAGGGGCAATTTCTTCCGTGGATCACATTTTGGGGTTAGTAATTGTCGGCGGAGCAATAATTGTAGGAGCATCTATCTTCCACGGGGCACTTTTGGATCGGAGCAATTGTCGGCGGAGTAATTGTCGTAGGAGCATTTGTCTTCTACAGGACACTTTTTGGGTGGAGCAATCGTCGGCGGAGCAATTGTCGTAGGAGGAAATTTCGGCGGAGCAACTGTCGGCAGGGCAATTGTCGGCGGAGCAAGTGTCGGCGGAGTAACTGTCGGCGGAGCGATTGACGCAGGAGCATTTGACGTCGGAGCAAATGTCGTGGAGCAAATGTCGCGGAGTAATTGTCATTTTTTGTGAAGTATTTGTCACCGGAGCAATTGCCGCCGGAGCATGTGTCGGGTCACCCTTAACAGGATGTCAATAACTTCTGCACAACGTCATATGTTTCATTAATTACGCGTTAATTACGCACATTCTGAATGCAGCACATTTGTTGTGGAGAAGTTATTGACATGTAATTAGCATGTGTTTAATTTGTGTTTGATTGGTTTGACAAAATATTGGCATTATTCTTTGGGTTTACCAAAATGACATGTTGATAGGATGTCAATAACTACTGAACAACGAATGCAGCACATTTGTTGTGCTGAAGTTATTGGCATCCTATTAACATGTCATTTTGATAAACCCAAAGAATAATACCAATAATTCATCAAACCAATCAAAGACAAATTTGACAACTCTACAGTACATAGAAAAAAAAGTACACACTTTGAAAATATCCTCCAACATGATAACTTCACAATATGGATATGTTTTTTTTTTGCTTATAGCATTATAGATTAGGGTGTTTAAGGATGACACTCTGAGTATTGACAATATTTTTTACGCTTGAATGAGCACTGGCTACTTTTGGAAAACTCGCAAAAATTGCTTTGCCCCAAAATGCCTCATTCTGAATTTTGATCAAAGTGCATATCAGGCAGTACGTACATGTGCTTCTGTTAACTATCAATAATTGATTTGAACATCCATTTGATCCTCAACCATATACCTAGCTGTGCACACCAACATGGCTTATCCAAAAACTGAGAGGGCAGGATCTCCAAACACAGGGGTTAAATGTATCTGGACAGCTCCGTTCTCGTACAAACATAGCAAGTCGTACTGATATTTTCCTGGGCCTTTAAGGAGGAGCTACACATACTTCACCCAGTGATGGATACGGCACTCCCTCCCAACCACTATCACCACCACCACCGCGAAAACCATTACCATTGCTGTGGTGTCTTTCCTGCACAAATCCGGGGGGGGGGGGCACTCAGTACAATTGTGCGGTGGGTAGGTGCCGCGGAGAAGACCCCCATTTTTACTCTCAAATTTCCGTTCCAAAGCACACCATTTTTTTCTTGTTGAGTAAAAGAGGAGAGAAAACCGTTCCAAAGCACCGCTTTTCATCATTCCGTCGTTCCGGCCGTTTTGGCCATCCCCGGCCCGTTTCGAAGAAAACAGTTTTGGTGATAAGTTGAAAACGAGTTTCATTCCAGGTGCTTAATTCCTACGGGCTTTCCCCATTGCTTCCAATCCGGTTCCAATCCACCCCAGGAACTTCAGTGTTCATTCATGCTGAGCGCATGCATTCGAATTAACCCCGCTTATACAGTGTTATATGAATACACAAACCATAAACTTGCCATGACACACAGCGTATTTAGCTAATGGGAGCTTGTGGGAACCAGTTCCGTAGCATCATATTTATATTGTAATCCGGTTCCAAAGACCCCCCCCCCCCCTTTCCCCAAAATGTTAGTAGTCCTTTTCATGATACGCTAGTTCCGAAGCCCCCGTTTTTGTTGTTGTTGTTGTTTTTTGTCTTGCCAGTTGCACATACCTACCACTTTCGGGGTCGAGCCCCCCCCCCCCCCCCCCCCCCCCCCCCGTCCCCGGGCACAAATCATCTGCATCGGTACCCATTTTTGCATGAAGAGTGTTGGAACGATTGAATTGTTCTCCTCCTTAAATTTCTAATTCATTTTAGATTTACAAGACCTCAGAAGCAACGTCTTGAAGGACGAATAAGAAATAAAAAAGGAAACATTTTTGGTAATGGGTAATGTTTTTATATTTCTTCATTTAAACCTGCACATGTGAAAGATATTAGCATGCATTACAGTGCATCACTACAACATGCTTCAGACAGTAACATATCCTGCAACTGGATGGAAGAGATGGGGCAAAGAAAAGTACCAAAGGAATATTCAGATACAGATTTTCTTTGTCTCTTCTTGAAAACTGAACATGTTAGGTCAATCTTCTTGTACTGCATTGCATCCTTTCGACATGCTCCAGACAAAAATAGAATTGTGTGCACAAAATACGTAGTCTGCAGTGTTGTGTGTGGGGCGTACGTGTGTGTGGGTGTGTGTGTGTGTGTGTGTGTGTGTGTGTGGAGGGGGGGGGGATTTGTGCGGTCATGTACAGGGTTGCATATTAAATGATAGTTCAAAACAGTCATTGATAGTTAACATGAACTTACTGCCAAATATGCACTTTGATCAAGTTCAAAACTGAGGCATTTTTGCCCAAACCAATTTTGGCGAGGATTCCTAAAGTAGCCAGTACTCACTTACGGGTAAAATATTGCCAATGCTCATGATGTCATCCGATTAAACAGACCCTTACCTAGTATTATATAAGAAAAAAAATATATCCATATTGTGAAATTATCATTTTGGAAAACATTTTCAAAGAGTGTACTTTTTTTTGGTGGATAAGCACAGTATAATTGCTTTTGCGAGTAAAGCTCATTCTTATTTAGATTGAAAATCCCATCTTCTTGGTAGTAGTGAGGGAATAAATCTATTCCATGGGCAAAGAGGGGGGGGGGGGGGTGGAATGGGTGTAAAACCATATGCCATATGTCCAGCAATATGTATATTACTGGACATATTACTGAAGGAAATGTATGTTAAACAGTTCCTTCGAGGATTGATTGGGTCTCTCTCTTTTCGTCTGACGGACTACAATAGTGCTGCTAATCAGGATCATAATAACTTACCAAAGTGGTCATTAACCTTGTCAGAAAACGCTTTAATAAAGACAAGTGCATTTTCCCGAGGAACTGGTTCACTGTATTGATAGAAAAAAGGAATAATTAGGAATCAGGACTTTGTTTGTAATATTGGATTCATAATCTTTAGTGTGTACTAGGGGTTAAGGCATATTATTTTGATAAATATTATGATTATTATGATAAATTGTATTGCTATTACTACTACTACTACTACTACTACTACTACTACTACTACTACTACTATTACTACTAGCAATACTCTTGCTACTACTTTTATTTTATAATCTATATGTTGACGGGTAACTTGTATTCTGTGAAGTGATATTTCAGTTATTACTCTGCTGTCAATGATGATTTAAGGAAGAAGTTTTCAGAAAAATCTTTCGAAGTCTCATTCTACCAAGTTTGGGCTGATAATATGTATACAATCGATAAAACATGAAGATAAGCATGTCCCATATACTAAAAAACGTCAAGGTGTGTTACCTTAGATTGCAAACGAATACAGGACAGTGGATCTGTTTTCCTCCCTTAACTTTATCCTTGGGGTTAATTCCTCGCTCTCCACCTGGATTAAAAAAAAAGAAACAAATGAAATTAGCACTTATTTATGTTAGAATGCTGAAACTCCAAACAGGGCATTATATAACAATTAAAGGGTGACTAAAATAAAAAATTAATTAAAAAAACCCATCGAGCGACATCATGATCACGTGATCTGTGACGTACGAGAAGTAAGGGAAAATATTCCACCAACCTATATACCGTGCGCACCCGCAGTCCCCGGCAGGCCCAGACCGGTGCCGAGCATGACATTCACCGCATCGACCATTTGCATCGCATATTTTCGTGTGTTTAATTCCTCACAATAACTTTGATTTTGGGACACAGTTTCATCAATAATGCCAAATCGGTGTATAATTGCGGGCTGTAGCAAGACCCCTAAAGATGATGTAAGCCTACGTACATCATTTTCCTAAAGATGAAAATCTACGGAAATTGTGGGTCGCAAAGGTATGCTCAGGCGGGAAGAGTGGCAAGCGCCAAGCGAGTGGAGTACAATTTGCAGTGATCACTTTTCTTCTCCAGCAGCTGCAGCAGCTTCACTCGCGGCCCCTTCCCCCGCGACCCCTTCACCATGCCCTGGCGCGTCTTCTGCGAGGGGTTCAAACATAATGGTAGAATTCCCAATGCCACTGCACTTGAGCTTCTTCTCTTTCGGGATCGATAAATCATCTGATAAATCAGAGTTCTTAACTGGCTCAAAAAAGTCCTCCAAATCGGACTCGCGATCACTATCCATCTCTCTAAGTTACTCGAAGAATTCAGCCAAAAATCTAAGTCAGTACTACCGTAATACATGTAAAGCGAAGTAAAAAAAGGCGAGAGTAAAAACAAACCAAACAAAAGCGTTCACCAGTCGCTTAGTACGAGGGGGAACATAGTTGCCGTACTAAAGATGTGTAGTACATTGCACATAAAACGGCTGTGTACGCGTTTAAGACCAATGCAAAACTATCGTTCGGCAAGCTCAGATGGATGAGAACATTGTTCAAAGAAAAGTTTTAAAAAAAACAAAGCAAGAGCTGTATACTTGGGCAAAAGTGTTCACTGATCTTAAAGAAAATATATTGATAATGATTATTCAGTCCTTAGACCGTATTGATTAATTTCCCTTTTTCATAAATTGTCCGTTGAACAGAGGGGTCAAATACCGCATTGTGTGTACAATGTTACATTGCCGCAGCTTGCAGATCTTGTGCATCTTACTCTTCATACGTCACTTGGGGGTGTGACGTCAATTAGCCAATCAGCTTACGAGTTTTAAGGAACGGTCCCCAAACCTCTACTTTTCCCCCTTTTTCGCCAAAACGAGACATAATTTTGACAATCAACTGCCAGATTCGTGATTTGAATGCAAAAATACGTGGAAACAGCACCTTTTTCTCTCTAATTTAGTCACCCTTTAAATTAATTTCCGATCGTTTCCAATATATGATTTTTTTATTTTTGCAAAATCTTTTCATGATATACAGTGCATCCCAGAAAAAAATCGAAACCGACATTTATCGATGTTTAACCATATGTTAATCACAATTATGATTAATAAATGACACATATTTGTAAAGCTTGGATCCTCTTCTTTCATTTTATGCCACTCATATGATACATACTTTTTGTACTAGTAAATAACGACAATATTGAGCAGGGCTACCAAAATGTCATTTGGCCAACGATATCTGAACTTCAAGGAGATAATCACATTTCTAGAAAGTTCATTTTCTGTCTTTTCATATGACACCACAATCGGGAAAAATGAGTAAGGGATGACAAAGCTCTGTTGGTGTAAAGTGATGCTTGCATTTCCATGATTTATTAAACGAATCCGTTGCCTGTCCTAGTAGTCTTGGAGCCTGTCCCGAAAAAGTCACCCCATTTTACCCATAAGATTTGACCCCATAAAGTTACTTAGACCATCTGAGTCACTGACAATAAGGTTGTCAGCCTGACCGTAGCCGCTGGGTTAAGCCCCCAGGGCCCCCAAAAGGGACCCCAAACTCGGGTCGATTTCACCCCATCTTACCCATGCACCAAACTTTGTCAGTAGGAAGTAGTATGACTGGACATTATAAAACACAAAAAAAATGATAAAAATTTCCGTCGGGATGGGGTGTCAGACAGCCCCTAAAAATTGGGGTAAATTTTTCCCCTTAAAGCCCAGAGACCAAATTTTGTCAGAAGGAAGAGCTGTGGATGTACATTCCAAAAACATAAAAACTGACAAAATTGTCCATCGGGAAGGGGGTGTCAGACCCCCTGAATTGAAAATCCCAAAGTGCCCTTTGACAATGCTTTGCCTCCCAAAATGCTCTGTATGGAAAGAAAAACCATTTTCTTACCTTCTGACTATGATAATTCAAAAGCGTTTCATTCAATTCACTTTATATTTGCCTAACATAATTTTGAGTATAATAATCTTTTTGAGGTGCAATTTGGTGTTAATTGGTATTTTGGTTAATAAGTTATTACATTGTAAAAAATGTATTGCTTTCTCAAAAGTAGCCAAAAAATATTGTCAGGATTATGTAAACACAGCCATTGACCATCTGACAAGGCATAATAGAGAAGCTTGCTTGGTATCTTTGCAATTAACACATGAATAATACATTTCAGCCTGGCAGTCACATACCACAGATACCTGAAAAGCTCTTCTATTATGCCTTGTAAAACAGGTGAAGATAGACAATGGGTGTGTTTACATAATCCTGACAATATTTTTTGGCTGCTTTTGAGAAAGCAATACTTTTTTTCACAATTTAATAACTTAATAATCAAAAGGCCAATTAACACCAAATTTCACCTCAAGAAGATTATTATACTCAAAATTATGTTATGAAAATTTAGAGTGAATTGAATGAAACGCTTTTGAATTATCATAGTGAGAAGGTAAGAAAATGGTTTTTCTTTTCCATACAGAGCATTTTGGGGGGCAAAGTGCTGTCAAAGGGCACTTTGGGGTTTCATTTCAGGGGATCTGACACCCCCTTCCCGATGGACAATTTTGTCAGTTTTTATATTTTTTGGAATGTACATCCATAGCTCTTCCTTCTGACAAAATTTGGTCTCTGGGCTTTAAGGGGAAAAAATTACCCCAATTTTTAGGGGCTGTCTGACACCCCATCCCGACGGAAATTTTTGTCAGTTTTTTGTGTTTTGTAATGTCCAGTCCTACTACTCCCTACTGACAAAGTTTGGTGCATGGGTGAGATGGGGTGAAATCAACCCGACTTTGGGGTCCCTTTTGGGGGCTCTTGGGGGCTTAACCCGGCGGCTACGGTCAGGCTGACAACCTTTTTGTCAATGACTTCGATGGTCTAAGTAACTTTACGGGGTCAATCTTATGGGTAAAATGGGGTGACTATTTCGGGACAGGCTCCTGGCCTATAGCAATAAACAAGACAAAATGCTTTATGCATGGCTGATCGTCAACAAAATGGAGTGGTGAGCACATAATGATAAAAGCTGATTGATAGTGAGGTACGTTTTCATTAACCTACTTGACTATGCAGTTAACAACAGAGCAACTAGTGTTTCTGGTAACAGAATGGGAACGATCTGGGAGCCTTTAATAAATCATGGAAATACAAGCATCAGTGTACACCAACAGAGCTTTTATCCCTGGCTCATTTTTCCGACTGAGGTGTTATGAAAGGGAAGAAAATGAACTTTTTAGAAATGTAATTGTCTCTTTGAAATTCAGATATCGTTGGCCTAAACGACTTTTTGATAGCCCTGCTTCATGATGTCTTTATTCACTCATGCCTGAAGTATGTATCATCATGAGTGACATCAAATGAAAGAAGAGGATCTAAAGCTTTAAAAAATATGTGTCATTTATTAATAATTGTGATTACGATAATTATGATTAAACATCGATAAATCTCCGTTTCGTTTTTTCTGGGGCGTACGGTATATGAAACGAAAAAAAAAAAAAAAAAAGGATTGATAAGTTGTTTGTCATTTAGATCTTGTACTGCATATTTCATTAGGCATGTAACACGTATCTTAATAATTGAAGTCATCGCTTTGGAAGTACATGGTATAAAAGGAAGAGAAATCGGTACTTACGAATCTGAGGCATCAAGTCTTTTTCTATTTGTTCCAGTGAGAAATTCGGCATTCCTCGATTGTCAACAATGTGTATGTTCTCCGTTAATTGTACTGTCTCCCTGAACTTGGTTTGACTACCAGATGCCTCCTTATCAGCTTCGATGGAAACGTTCTTGTACTCATCTGGTGTTGAAAGGTATGTAAGTGAAACAGAACAATTTGCATCAAACAAATCACAGTAACCTTGAATTACAGTTTATAACTAGGGGTCCTAGCAGGCATATCGATCGATGGGTGGTACTCCTCTCCCCAGAAACATTCGAAAGAGAATAATGTATATATCCCCTGTTATTTCAGATATCTAAAAGTGTCTTAATGATTCTAAAGGAAAGACATTGGAGTAAAATGGAAGGCATTCCAGCACATTATTTACTTTTCATGTCGACAGGTTCTTCAACGGAGCCTATGTTTAACTTACATGACACCTTGGTATTTAAGAATCCAAAATACCATTATCCAGCTTCCAGTGAAGACGGTGGAAGGCTAAGTCCACACTAATATCAAGTTGATGTGAATAAATAGAGTAAAATTTAACAAGCATAACAGTGAAAATTTTATTGAAATCGGATGTCAAATAAGAAAGTTACTGCATTTTGAAGTATTGCATTATTTCTTGAAACAGTGATATGGATAACATGGGCGGTATGCAAATGAGTGAACCGATGATGTCACACACTCACTTTTCCTTATGTATTTTATTATATGAAATGTCATATATTTCAAATTCTTTTTCTTTAATAATGTAAAACATGGTTTGACTCCTTATGGAACATGTAAAATCATCATTATTGTAACTTATTTTGATACAAGGGAGAGATTCTTTATTATCACATCCATAAACATTGAATTATTTGAAATTTCATATAATAAAATAGATGAGGTAAAGTAAGTGTGTGACATCATCGGTTCACTCACTTGCAAACGCTCGTTCATGAATTAATACAAAACTTCAAAATGCCGTAACTTTCTTATTTTACATCCGATTTCAGTGAAATTTTCACTGTTATGCTTGTTTAATTTTACTCTATTTATTCAAATCAACTAACGGATGTTACTGTGGACCTGGCCTTTATCTTTTAACGTTGTCTTCCACCTTCCCGCATTTTCTCTTTTGTTTCTTCAATAAGATTGGGATGGGGGGGGGGGGCGTTTTCCCTGTTCCCCGTATCTACGGCACTTATCATTTTAAGCTGTCATCTTCGAATTAAGGACATGTCAGGTTCTTCTAAAACCATGCGCTTTTTGCTACCATTTCACACACCGTTTACACCATTCACACTGCTTCTTTGCTACCAATCGGAAATTATGTTTCTATGAAGAACGTCATGAAAAAGAGCTAGACTCGGGTTCTTTTTGAAGACCGTATTCACAGTTAGTCTTTCAACGCTGAAGGAATTTCTACAGCCAATCAAGAGCTACTAGCTGACGTCTGTGTCTGGAAGCAATGACAAGTGCTTTGTCGTATAATAGCCACATTGTGGTCAAGATGACATCCAGAGTTCTTACTATGAGATTGGTGGCTGAAAGGCCACACCAACAGCACGGGAATGCCATTTCTACAAAATTGGGCATCCCAGTGTGCTCTATGTCTGTACCTGTTGATAACCATACTGAAGTATTAACAGTGAATCTTGATGGCGACATTTCGGTCACATTCGTCTACATACCACCAGCTTAAGACTTCCACCTGTCTCTTGATTTGGTTGGTCAGTGTAGAAACAAAATCTTCATTGGAGATTTCAACTGTCATAATATATATATTAGGGCTACCCAGACACAGATGAGAATGGAGAGTTTCTGAAAAAAATGAGTGGACTCGATCAACCTCCAACTTATTCATAACCCAGAATTAGTTGATGCATCACTGTTTGCAAGAAAACCAACCAAGAAAGACCATCTCTACTCTCCGGTACTGCTTCCCTAAGATAAGATGGACAGTAGCCAGCCAAAAGGAACCTCTCAGACAATCACTGGTACCTTAACGCTCATGACGCTTGAAATCGAGTAGAAATTTCCCTCTACTCTGTCTCTCCTTTCGGAAGCAGCGAAATACCCAGACGCCTCAAACTCTGGGAAGGGAGCCTTGGTAAACTTCCAGAGGATGCACACATGGCTGTTGACCCATCTGCATCATTTCCTACAGGCTTTGAATTATATGTATCATGGATCACATGGCGCAGCCTTAACAGACTACGAACAAACCGCCATGGGGAGGTGAAAAGGCAAACATGCGGAAGTTGGGATATACCGACACTGCAGCAGACTATAAGTGTAGGCAGGGCATCCTGGCCATGGACCATCTGCTAAGTTGTGACACGATGTACTGAGAAGGACCTGGCATAGACCAACGGCGTGGCTCT
This sequence comes from Heliocidaris tuberculata, assembly GCA_025618425.1. Classification (NCBI taxonomy): domain Eukaryota; kingdom Metazoa; phylum Echinodermata; class Echinoidea; order Camarodonta; family Echinometridae; genus Heliocidaris; species Heliocidaris tuberculata. Next base: position 15,626,249 of record CM046833.1, read on the forward strand.
CATTTTTCTAGAAATTCGGAAACGGTCGTGTGACCAGTGGCGTAATGAGCCGAAAAAAATGTGGGGGATGAACATGGCAGACGCGACACAATTTTTGAATACTTGTGAGCAAGCGAAATGAGCCCCCAAGCCCCCCCCCCCCCCAGTAGGCCGATGCGTGTGACGACCCGAAATGATGATGATGATGATGATGACGATCGACGTGGCATATAAGGCACGTATGATATAGCACTTTCCTCCTGTCGAACTATTTCAAATAAATATTCATATAGCGAAGAAAAATGCATTCACACGACTAAGCGAAGTATACTTCGGTTTTACTTACTCTTTAGAGCATAGCGCAGTGAATTGATGAAGGAGGATTTTCCTGCACCCATAACACCAAAAAGCCCGATACGGATAGCCGAATCAGGTATATTAGCACCTGTGGATCTTCCAGGTGTGTAGCTATTCAGGACCTGTCTCAGGTTATCCAACTTAGTTGGTTCTTTGTCGTATAAAATGAAAAAGAGCCATTTAAACAGAATCCACTATAATAATAATGATTAAAAAAAAACAACAACTTTAAATCCATCTCTTTTATTGCAGTGAGAGAAAGTGGGAGGTTACAACAAAGCCGATTAGAATTAAATTATTTCAATACAACTCCAATCTCGATATAACCACGAATGAATTATTAAATTATCAATTTGTAATTTTTTTTTCAGATTTGAATCGCTTTTTATGTCAGAAATAAAGGAAAAGGAAAGGGAAGGGTAAACACCGCCAATATCAAAACGTATTGACCATTTCCTGATACATGATTCAAAGCTCGTGATGTTCGCAATCAGCTGAAATGCCACTTTGGTGACAAACAATACATATCCCCCTAATGTAACCTTGATAATTAATTGTATTTGATTTTTGCTGTTTATTATGTCCGCTTCATATTCCTTTTTCTTTGTCTCACATTTTCTTTATTACGGCGTGTTCGTAAATCGCCTAATTCGAAAGCAAAGTAAGTTCTACGCAAGAAGTAACATCTTACTCAATGGTTGCTCCTCTTCCATTTTAGCGCCATCTGGTTTATTCAAAAAGAATATCCAGCGAACACAATCTGATTTATAAAAAAAAAGAAAAAGAAAAAAGAAATCATTGTGTAAATTTGTAGAATGTAACTAATGAAACACTAAACAATTTATGAGGCATTCCAAAATATGACTACAGATTGAAAATTCCTAACATTTATACAACTTTGAACTTTGAATGTATAGGTGTATTTAGATATTATGAAGAAAACAACTACAATAATGTTGTTCTTCAGTAAATTAACTCTAATGTTACAAGCTTTCAACTTACATCTTATCATCAAAGGAAATATAGATTTTCCCGGCCAATTTCGCAACTTTGTAAAATTCCTTTTACGAGCATTCAGTTTAAACAATATTTTCCCCAAGCCGTGTTATTCGGCAGTTTGTTTGTTTGATTGATTTTATGTCTGCGTTCAATAGCATGATACAAAATATAATAATATTACAGAAACAGTATATGAACACATTGTCAAATATTAACTACTACAAAGAAAATATGTGTACAGTATGGGAAATTAACATTTTACCATTAACAGGATTTGTGAACGCAGGAGACCGGCATCATGAGCGAGTTGCTTGATGTCGATGCTTCAGTTTAAATTCATGATCTGTACATTCGAATTCATCTTGGAAGCATTCGAATTCACATTTCAGGCAGTCAAATTAACACTCTTTTCATTAAAGTTCATAGGCAACGCACGTATTTCGTAAAGCCTTCATTCAATGTGGCATCGCATGGTCACGTGATTACGCAACAAACTCGTTCCTGCATTCCAATTCATATTGGAGCATCCAGTTTAGCGTGTTGAGCATTCAATCTAAAAATATCCCCCAACATTATGTGTGATATGTTCCTATTGTCTTTTGTTATGTGTTTGATATAATCTTCTTTTTTTTTGTCGCGTGTTCGTGGATGTATATATAAAAACATGAAACAACTATAGGTCGATAGAGAGGACTTACAAATTTAATTATTTTCTTTGTAAGTGAGGACACACTAAATGTTAGAAGACATTTTTGAAGACGTGAAGATTGTCGCTTATGCTTAGGTGCATGCATTTTCTCGTTCAAAGTATATGCCTATATTTTCAAATTAACCCTTCAGGTATATTCTCTAAACTTGCGTGACTTGGGAAATCTACAAAATACAATCCATCTTTTAAAATTTACAAATAGCCTACAGGACAATAAGGTCTACTATATTATGGACTCAAGAAGGAAATTAAATTCGAAATCAGCCTTATTTAGGGGGAATTATAAACAAAACAGGGGGGGGGGGTAATAATTTGTGTTTTAAACTGAATGAACATAGTGCAAATTTGAATCATCGAGGTGTCCTTTCGGCAGTTGCCGATCAATTTGAATGATCCTTACATACGTACTAATTTTAGTGCACGGAGATGAACTTGAATGTAACAAAAGCGAAATCCCTTTCGCGAAACGCTAAACTGAATGACTTAAATACACTTATGAATGACAGACGATGCGGTAAACAATGTTGTTGCTAAATTGCATGAGCGTTTATTAAATTAACTGACAAAAGTGCGAAATTGCCCTGGAAAACCTATTGTAGAAATTTTTAATCAATTCAATTTAATGAGAAATTTCCCTTCTCAGAAGTCTGGTCACGACGAAAAAAAAAAAAAAAATGGTGAAGGTTTGAGAAAAATCGGGAATTTTTTTTTTTTAGGAAGTTATGAATATTTTATGGCAGAGATCACAAATGATATGAGGAATATTCCATTGTCAGTTCGGTCATGATATGTGATGTCATACATGGGGAGCTCTCCCATTTGTTTTGTACACCCCCGCCAGAGAAATAATATTTTTAAAAGTGACGATTTTGTGTATTTAGAATGGAAGAGTATTACATTTTTTTGTAACATCAGATACCACACTTTGAACATGTTGGGTAAATTTAGTTGGGTAACTACTGGTTTGTTAAAAATATTCCCAATTTTGGGCTATTATTAACCAATTGGACACTCGAGTGGTGTAACCAATATTGGTTTATAGTTTTTACCTAAATATTTGGCATATATTTACCAACAGTATTTGGTAAGTATGGGTTGGGTACTTGTTGCCCAGTAGTTGTGTAATTTTGTCACATTCCCTTTGCCAGTTGGGTAAATTTTGTTGGGTAACTGATGCTTGTTTGGAAATTCGCTGAACAGTGTGTGTGTGTGTGTGTGTGTGTGTGTGTGTGAAGGGGATGGGGATTTTACCCAACAGGGGGAAACATTAGTTACATGTTGGAAAAAATTAATGGGTAATGAATTGCTGGTTGTGATAGTGCCCAATCAAAGATGAATATATTTCCACTACTTATTAATTTCATCATGTTATAACTAAATTGATCAAAATAAAATTCATTACACAACTAAAAGACATGCACTCTAAGAAATACTGGGTTAACTATGCTGGGTAAATTGAAATTGGGTAAATGTTGGGCACATTTTTCCAAACTGTTTGCTACTGTGAAAACGCTTTTGCCCAACGTGTGGTAAATATTTTTTTACCCAATATTGGGGAAAACACTTATATGAATATTCATGAATTTTTAAAAGCTTATGGTTTGGGGCGGCCCGATTTACTAACTGTCATCAAATGCATAAAAATTATAAAGGGTATATAAGAGCTGGCACTAGATTGTACCAAATGGGCTAGGCGTTGTGGCGTGCGCCTGTAATTCAGCTAACAGTGGAAGTTATAAACTGATTCAGCGGACCCAGGTTCGAGACTGAGTCACGTCTTTCGGATGGTGACGTTAAAGGTCGGTCCCCAGACGTAAATAATCATATCTGATTGATAACGTCTGTAAAAACCCAAATACACACACACACACACACATGTACCAAATGGATAGGATAGGACTAGGATAGGATAGGATAGGTTAAGATATAGGATAAAATAGCTTAAAGTAGGATAGGTTAGGATTGATTAGGTCAAGATCCAGAGAGACATAACAAGCAGTCTTCTCTAGGTTGGAGGAAAAAGGAAACAATGTGGCAACTAAATTTGCCCAACTACATAATATTTATTATCCAACAGCTGGACAAATAGACGGTTAGGCAATCCAATTGGGTAAAATTGGTTGGGCAAATAATTACCCTACTGAGAATATAACCAACAGTTGGGCAATTGTAGAATTGGGTAAAATCTGATGGGTAACCAACTGATGGGCAATTTAATTTGCCCAACAACATAGTAAATGGATTGCCCAACATCAGTTGGGCAAATTTTAACCAATTGTTGTGTGGACAGTATGTTGCCCAGTGTTGGTTAAAAGTTGGGCATTTTTTTTGCCCAATTCTTTTAAGAGTGCATGAACGCGTTGTCAATGATTCTCTTTGATACCAAGAATAGTTTTGAATTACAAAATCCTATACTTTCTTATTCTTGGTCCGATCTATCTCAAATTTCCCCGATCTGTTCTCTAATTGTTTTCTGTTAAAGGGGTTTTTTTTTCTCTTTGTGTCAACCTCCAAGAAAGATAAGTTAACACAATGTAAAATTTTTCTTCCTGTAAACACAACAAAACATTTACTACTACCCCTCCCTCCTGAGATCTCGACCGTCGACCGCGCGATCGCGCCGGAAATCAGCACGCACGTCGTCCACAACGTAATCTACAAAACTGTATAGTTAAATGCTCCTAAATAATTTCACATTAATTAGGCTAATTTATGCATGAAATCAAAATTTTGCTCTAAATCATTAAATAAAGCTCAAAATATGCTATTTTTTGGTCTAGACACTCTTTCCAGTATTCCTAGCAAATATACTTGAAAAAAATTCGGTATCAAAATTGATTTCTTATGTATTTTATTGTATTTAAAATTTCTTATGTATTTCTTTTTTTTTTTTTCACCTTTTGTTTTTTATTGTTTTTTTCAATTTAATTTGTCGGGGACACTTTTGCGATCATAAACAGCATAAAATAAATTAATTTTAATCAGTAAATGTAAAAATATTCCTAGATTTCTATATTTTGGCTGAAAACACATTTTGTAATGAAATCATACATGAAATCACGTTTTTGAGCAATTTTTGGTCTGACGTCCAAGTACGAAACGTTGAGTAACTTCGGAACCGCATGCCCGGACATCGCGAATTTGGTCTCAAAAGAGGCATGAGATTCGAAAGAAAAAAGTCACCTCCCGGCCTTTTTAGGGTTAAAATATGTTTAGAATGTAGAAAAGATAAACATGAAATATTGAATACAACGGTAATCGGCCTACCTTTCGTCATGATCGTTTTAAAACAAAATGAAGTGCTTGTGCCAGAGTTTCCTTCGGGATCTACAGATGAATAATTTTCCATAGGGTTCTCTGCGTGAATGAGAGAGAGAGAAAAAAAAAATGAAGGGAGATGCGACGATGGAAATATCTTTAAGGCACTTATTACTTTTCCCTCCCTTTCTGTGGAATCTTGAGGAGTCCCAATACTGTGTGCGAAAGCGTGTGTTTCGCATTGGAACACTTATTTGAGTTAATGAAGATAAGATAAGTGAAGCCATGTAGTAAGGTAAATAAGTAATTTGCAGTGACTGTAAGTTCACATTTCCCCTTACCAGTGTTAGCTTTCTAATGTCACATTTTCCCCCCTGCAATTGCAACGCAATATAATTTAATTAATTACTTTTATGTTACTTTCATATGTTTCACATGTTACTCTTATTTATTTGCAAAGAAATATGCATTGAGATGAAATTTTATGTAGACAGCACCAGAAAAACTTGGTGATGTCCCTACAAATAAGCCTGTGACTGTAAAATTTACACACTCTTTCATTATTAATATCCAACTTAATACTTCAATCAAGGTTGCGTTATCAGTAGGAGACACAGTTCAATCAACAACATTATCAAAATAATGACTGACCATTATTCTTATTTGACCTATCATTTTAATAATTTTACTAGGAACATCTCAGTACTGAAATACGAGATTTATGCCTACCTGATGAGATGAAAAATTTGTGATACTGTCTCACTCGGATCATGATGAATATCAGAAAGGCGACCATGGCCAGGACCAAAATAACAACAAAGAAAATAGCGACAGAGCTTGGTCCACGCAACGAGGACCCTGCATCTGTATAACAAAATTTACATTTATCAAATCTCGTTGGCTTAAAAACGTCTTCACACCAAACACTGGGGAAAGGAAATTATGCTTTGTTTGTAAATACAACATACGCCCACTATTGAGCTCATAACTGAACTTCAGAAAGTTCCATTATTATCTATTATCTCCTTAATTTAATGTATAATTTTCATTGTTAAGTTTGAATATGATTATGTAAAAAATATTGTTCATGATGTTTTTATACGCTGCACACATATCTGCAATTCAACCAGTTGGCTACAAATGACTTTTTAAATAAACCATTACCATGATCTGCAAGCCAATGCAGGTACTTTAACTGGTTGGTTTTCGAAAGCACGAAGCCTAGCATTTACAATAATTCAACGAAATATATTCGTTTTATCACAAAGTAACATACAAATGTTCAGTGTCTTTGTTTTGTATTTACGATAGTGTTACAGACCTATTTGCATTTGCAGTTCAGTACTAATCTTTCAATGCTATTTTGTTGCTACAGAAGTTCATGTCATATGGTTGTAAGGTTAATTAAATTAAATTCAGTCTAATTTAATCATACCTAAGAAATTAGTTAAACAAGAACGTGCACTTTAATTTCATTCTAGATACATAAAAATGAAAGTCGCATTGCTTACCTTTAGCAGATTTAGTGATGTGAACAGTAACAGTCCGTTCTGTTGTTCCATTGACAGCCAGTCCAGAAGCAATGCAGGTAAAAATGTAGGCGGTTTGATTTGTCATCCTGGTAATGGTTGCTGTCACATCAAAGGCATCATCGGACCTCTGAGTGACAATCGTTGCTGCGGTGAGGTTCCTCGATCCCTCCTGCCAAAGGATGTCAACCTGGGGCTTGGCTCGTATGACCGAGCACTGGAGTTCAAAGGAATCCTGGTCTTCAGTCACGTTGTAAAGACAGGGCTTTGGAGTCGTGCCATTTGTCACCATCTCGGGTTGAGACTTGCACTGTGGGATTTGGATGTACGGCTTTTTTGCCCGAGCTGAATGAAATGATTTAAAACAAACAAACAACAAGAGGTGAATCGAGCAATAAAGTATTTCAGATGTATTTTTTTGAGATATAATCTTAATGCTCTATCCTTTTAATAAACCATTTTAGGCTGACCTAGGGCCCGAGCTGAAAGGATACATAATCGTGGTGGTAGCGATTTTGTAAACTATAGGCTTTACATTCTCTGAAACGTAAATGTTAAAATGTAATCTAGAGGTTGTATCCCGTCAACCCTTACAGGTTAAGACACTGCAAAGTTTGGAGGTAGGCTTTTCAGCGCGACCTTAAAGGATACAAAGTAATAGGGGCGAATTGAGCAACAGGGTATACATTTTCTGAAATGCAGTTGTGTCGATATAACCTAAAGTTATATCACACATATATACTTCTAAAAAGATTATTAAGAATACACACTTATTTCATTAAAATCTTACTAGTTTTATTTTAAAAATTGTAGCGCAAAATCAAAGTAACTAGACGTAAAACGACTTGTAATCATATCTATTTATGATATCCTAGAATTTATATTTCTGTCTTCGGAATATACGCATTTTGTTTCCAACGGAGGGGGTGGATAAATATTACTCATTGTAGTCACTCCACACAAATAATGATGTTGTACCTAACATCGTCCTCAATTTTGTTTAAGTGTTATCTCACCATGTACGGTCAGGACTGTTGTATTTTGGATCTCGGTTCCATCTGTCTTAGAAACCATGCAAGTGAAGTTCCCTCCATCCAAGACCCTCAGGTCACGTATGATCAGTCCGTAGCTGTCGCTCCAGCTATACCGCCTGTCCCCAAGTACCTCGTAGCCATCTGATGTGTACCTCAACACAGTTTCGACGCTCTTGGTCTCAGGGTCTCTTTGGGCCCTGTTCCAGAGAACTCTTTTGGGAGTGCCTATGAAAGTGCACTGAAGACTGACAGAAGCATCTGCCCACCCTGTAATGCTTGGTTCTGTAAAAATACTCACTTGGTCCGGATCTAGACGGAAAAGGATTTGAAGTAACTTTCTGGATTTAGTTGTCAGACTTCAAAGTGTTTCAAATTCTTTGTGGGAAAAACAGCGTGTATGTTCGGCAATGATTGGATATGCTTTCCTCTACCTCACATAGGGAAGCAACTGAAAGCCCTATATATGTAACATATTATTCAGTCAAGTTTAGCAATTGCCATATGGTTTTATAACTATGTATTACTGTAATTTTGGGGGCCCCGTAGAATAATGGAAATTTTGATAAAAATTGAGGAGTATGCTGTTATCTAAGACATGTTAAAACAACATCAACAAAATGCAAGATGAAATTATATTTTTAAAAAAAATTGTCCGCAAAACAAAAAGGTTCCCCCACTTCCATTGTCCGATCCCGACGTTCCGCCGCGCCTGAACTTACCCAATACCCTGACATCAGTATTGTTGACGATGAGGAAACCGTTATGATTCGAAACTCTGCATATGTAATTCCCTGCATCTGCAGCTTGAATGTTATTGAAAACGAGAGAGTAGTCTTCAGTAATGGTGAGAGACCCATCATTAAACTTTGGCCCGGATAATTTCCCATTGATACGAGAAACTAGCGTGTCCGCAGTAGCCGGTGTACTCCCTGTAAATAGATTAGAACATTGTGTATTTCAGATGGAATTATCGAATCTACTCTCATTACCCTATTCCCCCATGTTCTTAAATTACTCATGATCTAGGCATTGCATTCTTTTAAGAGAGGTATGTGCGACACGTTTGACTTTGCGCGCATCGGTATCACAGACCTAAAAATCATCAAAAAGAAATGTTTTCAGACCCTTTCACGATGATCCTGGTTTATATCAATAGAGTGCTTTGTAAGAGAATAAAGCAAAATATATTCAAATTTTGTGAATAGCTTACAAACATTGCGGTGGAAATTATGCTTTCATACAATGTCGACGTCATAACTTTATTACACGTTATAATACTCTATAAATTAAAAAGTCAAGAATCAGTATCATAACATCTTCGAACCTGAAAAAAAAGTTCAGTGGAGGAAATAAATCAAGGTAGTATATACGTGTAGTTAATGGTGTATTAAGGAACAGTTAATTAGATGAGCACAATAATGTGACGAAAAGAGTAATGATTACTATAAGCCTAATAGGTAAAAAAGATTGATCAAGAAGATCCTAAAGACATTAACCCCCAAATCGAGTTACTAAACCGCAATCAAAGTGCGAGGCAGCAGAAATGGTACCGAACGGTATTACATTATGAGTTTACCAACCTCTTTAAAACTTTATTTAACCTGATTATGGAAAGGGGGAAAAGTGCAAAAACTCGAGGCGAACTTTAAATGATACTTATGACGAAGAGTCAACAGTCATCATGATATCAAGGTTTAAGGTTCGCTTTATTTTCATATTTCACATTTCACTTTTTTTATACATATTGTCAGTTTTGTTTTCAAGAAATAATAATGATAAGAATAAGAGTACATAGGAGTACATAATAATCAATCACTTTGGTTCGCTTGTCGTTACTAGTAAAATAATGATTAACTAACAAAATTGGAAATGAGGATATGAAGGAGCCTAAGGTAAAAGCAAAGCTTGTTGGTTGTAGGCTCCAGAGAGTAATACAATAATTATAATGTCTTACAAAGTTGTAAAAATGAACAAGAAACAGTTTACGAAAAGTGTAAATAAACAAATACATGTATTATTAAAACGCGCATCGAATGTGAATGAATAATCATCGAATAATACTTAAATGCATATCAATGAAGTTTGGATTTGTGTACGGAAAAGCGAAAAAAAAATTGATATGAAATTGATGAATGTAAGATCGCTATCATGTACACACTACCCATGTAAAATATGATGATGATGGATAGTAAGAAGGGTCATCATTTATGGGAAAGATTATGAATGCTTCGCCCGATAAGTACTTCAACAAAAGGAGAGTAGATATGTTATTATGAAATGAAATGATATTAAATGAGATACTGATAAGCGTTTACCTCCGACACGGTACTAGACCATACGTGTTTTATTTCACTTATTTATTTATGTATCTATTTATTTATTTGTTATTATTATTATTATTTTATTTGGCAGAAGTCACATAATATAAAACTAACAACACAGAAATGACAATTGCGGTTCACACAAAAGCACATTGACACTGGATGCACCTGGCTGAGCTGCCAGGATTTGGACAAAGTTAACCAAATAACTGTAGTCCGCAGACCGCCCTTACCTATATCCCGACCAGGTGTATCCAGTGCCGTAGGTTTGTGTGACTAAGACAAGAAAAATCTCATTCATAATAAAAAAAAAAACACAAACACAAAAAAAATTATACATGTATAAGAACGCAAATTACATTACACTAAACCAAAAGAATTCCACAGGTGTTGAATCACACTCCGGAGACACGAGACCGCACAAGCTAAAATAAAATGCGGCACAATACTAGATTACAAAACAATTGCCCCTCCACCCTCTCCCCTTCCTATTCCGAATCCAATAGGCCGGTTTACTAACATATTCAAATTTTATGCATGCTTTTTAAACAAAGGTTGTTCTTGACAACCTGAAAGCTTGCCCGATGCTTGCCCGACATAGCAACAAGTAATGTATGCAAACTGGATTCCTAGTATTGTAGTCCATTTATTAATAACAGGTTGGTGGAATACCTGGTCACTAGGTCCGTCCTCCGGAAAGAAACATCCATCAATTTGAATAACTTAATAAACCGGTCTATCGCGAAGGGACAATAATCGCCCCCACCCCTGCGTCCTCGATGAGATTACCTTTTTAAAAAATCACTGAAATTACTTGTAAAGAAGGAACAGAGACCCTGGACGTTCCTCTCCGACCCCACCCACAATCCATTCCATACATGCAAGACACACCAAGCCCTTCAACAAAATAAATACTTTACTCATACTCACATTCAAATTTAAAGAGAAAAGGTGGAATGGAATGTGAGAAAGAATCGGAGACAATAATTTACGGCATAACCAAACAATAAAGAATAAAATCATGATCAATAAGTTTGCTTACATTAAAAAACATCCCACGTATTGTAACAGAACACATGTATGTATCCAGAGTGTGATATCAACCCTGAGAAATTAAACATACATATAAAAAGTTACATTCACAACTGTAAATGCGTTGCACTGAAATTAAATGCATATGTACATGCAATTATGAGAAAAGAATTGTACGTATGAAGATTAAGTATACTAACTCAGTTGAGGTAGAAATCACTGAAATAACTGTGTTAATTGAGTTTATTGTTGTTTATTCATTCGTTATCATCATCATTATCATTTTGACCTTTCGTAGATTTGCAGTTATTCTTGTAATTAAATGCAATACAACTTCTTAAAGTTCTTCCAACACGATAAAAAATACTTTCGAAAAATAAACTCAAGGGCAATTTCAAAGGCCTATTGTACTGCCCATAGAAATCTTGTTCTATTGAAATTGTCTTGAGTTCATTTCTCGAAAGTAGTTTTTATCGTGTTTTCCGAAAATTCCACAATTTGGACGCTTTTCTGCAAACCCCCCCCCCACCCCCCCCCCCCCCCCCCCCCCCCCCCCCCCCCCGTTGACCGAGGATGCAGACAATACTTCGACCAAGGAAATAATTTTGATATAACTCACTGAACACAAAATGGCTTTCCCTGGTGGGAAGATAGGACGATAAAATATTTTTCATTTCCTAATATATTTCGAAGTCTCTACCTCTCTTCTCTCTTTTCACTCTTCGTCCGAGAGGGATTTCATTCCCTGTACATTATGCATTGCGCACATAAAGTCATTACAATAACTTCATATTTAAAGTCCAACAACACAGGAACGATCTATCATTATATTGGCTTCTTTCCAACAATCTCGCCTTTTTCTTGCTTGAAATCAAATGTGCCACATTCCGCGTTGAACCCAAATCTTTATTATAAAGATAACATTCATTGGCATATCTAGACGTTGGCTTCGGGGTTTTTTTTTCATTTTGTTATGTTATCATTTGCACAATATTATAGTATCATTAGTAATAGCATTATTAAAGGAATATATGAAGAGGTTAATTCCAAAAGGAGCTAAATCCATTTTGACCGAAATTGATAAATAATATATGCATCTCGGACATGGGAATCAAATGCACTATATCGCATGATTTTTTCATTTTTTTTTCGAAAGTTGAAAAAAAAATTAGTTAGAAATTTAGGTTTCATTCCAAAAGGAGCTAAATCCAGTGTGTCCATTTAGGATTTCTTCATTTAACCTCATTCCCTAAAGCTACGTATTAAGATTTTTACGCATATGATGCAGCTCCCAGTCTAGCCAATCAATGTAAAATTTTGATAACATTTACCTTTTTTGGATATTTTAATGAATATTTTTGGATTTAGCTCCTTTTAAAGTGAAACATCGAAAAATTTCGTATTTAGGAAAAATTGAGAAATTCACTAAAAAAAAAAAAATATATATATATATATATTTATATATATCAACAAATAAACATCTGAAAAGATGTAAAATGTACTCTGCTAGCAATATTAATGTGAATTCTGATTGTTAAAGGCGTTTAAATGTGCAGAAAAAGACAATCGACTAAGGTTTCATTCCAAAAGGAGCTAAATCCATGGAAATTAAAATCATAAAAATTTCCTAAAAATTGAAATTCGTTGCTAGATTTTTGAAAACACGGTGGAGGTAGTCTAAGACAATAGCCCTACCATATATATCAAAATAAAGTATCAGTGGACAAGGGAAAGTGGTAAATTAAAAAACCTTAATTTACTCCTTTTGGAATGAAACTCTTCATATATTCATTTCCGAGCGAGTGAGTCAACGTTGCGGCAACATTTCCATTTGAATCACAGTTTTGGCACAGGTGGAGTATTTACAAAGCATGCATGCTTGTTTTATTACCCACGCCGATAAAATCGGCAGGGTTATGTAAAGGGTTCCGTATGTTTGTTTGTTTGTTTGTTTGTTTATTTGTTTTTTGTTTGTTTGTTTGTTTGTTTGTTTGTGTACAAGATAACTAGAGAACGGGTGAACGGATTTGCACCAAATTTTCACGGATTGTTTGGATAGTGACAGGAAAGAATCGATTAGATTTTGGTGATGATTGGTTGATCCCTGCAAATTCTGTGTGACCTTCTAGTTTTGACTCTATAGTATAGTATATGTAAAGATCACCGTTTCGCGCGTATAAATACGAAACGGTTTTAGCAGCCATTGTACAATGCCTCAGTCGGACACAGGGGTCATATTTTTTCGGTACATAAATTTCGAGTTAGGTAAAGCCATGTGTTAAGACAAAATCATCAGGGGTTAGTACACATAATGGGTGACTTCACGCTCGGTGTTGGTGTTTGGTGTTGGTGTTCAGAGCAAAGATTCTCCTAAAATCGAGATCCAACACCGCTGTTCAGATTTAAGGAGCCGATACCGATATCCCAACAAAGCGCATCGATAGCTTAACACTGGTAATGGCGTCAGCACCATTTTCAACGAAGAAGAAAAAAATGTTTTTAACTACTGAATTATTAGTCTAGAATATCGTAAAATTACCCGAGTAGTCCGGTGATTCTAAAAGCAATCCTTATTTGATCTAGAGACCGGTAAGAAACTTCACAGAAATGGATAGTATTGATAGGAACAGTAAGTTTAGATTGAATTTCTCTCGAGTTTCTCACTTGCAGCAGAAAATGCTGCGGTAGTTAATGCAGCTATCGGCTCAGATTAGCCGTGAAGTTTCATTACTTTTGCATTGTGATTGTTGATTTAGAACTCATCCTAGTTAATAATGTGGATTCTCTGGGTCTTTTACTACGGAATATCGAACATCATATTTATCAAATCTATCTGGAAAAAAAACTAGGTAGGATTTTTTATTCACTCATTCCGCCCCTTTAAAAAGCAAAGGTAGATCTAGTTCCTTTCCGTGTGCTCATTGCGGCCGAGCAGAAAAATTCTGAGGAAATATCCATAGCCTATGAGGTTAAACAGCCATTGGGTGAATATTACCTTACCATACCTTCCTCACTCCACTTAAAGATCATTATTACATTTTTTCCCACGGTTGGATTTTTTTGAATTGCCCCTGTCCCCTTCAAATAAGCTAGTACGTACCTTTCATCCAGTAGACACCATATGGAGTCCCGAGAAATTTGCAGCTGATGTTTGCGTTGGACTGGCCATAGAAGAATGTTGCAGAAGGAGGGGTCCATACTTGATTGTCGGGAACCTGATCGCTTGCAAAAACGTTACCTGAAACGAGATAGTTGTTACAGATACTGGATACTGTTTGTCTGGATAGGTTTACTCGGTATGTGATCTCTACTTTGACAAGCTCGAAATAGAAAATGTGGAACAACTGCAGAATATCCCACCACAAAAGTAGCCGCGACCTTGACCTTAATCCTAATAACCCTGATCCCCTGCCCCTAACTCTAACCCTTATACATTGTACTGGTGTGTGTTGGGGGGGGGGGGGGGGGGTATTCTGCAGTAACACTGCAAATGTTAATGAATGCGAGCTTGACGATAGATGTTGTGTACATTTAATGTTCTGTTTAAAGCGAAATGTTAGAGGTGGTGTACCGAAATCGCGTCATTCCGGATAGGATAGATTATGAATCATTGTATTTGATTTGGGTAAACCCGTCAATTTAACCTTGATCTGAAAATGGTTGATCACATTATTCGTTAGTATGTCCCTTATATTAAAAGAATCGAGAACCATGCCTTGTGTTAGAAAATAATGCTTACACAGAAAACTAATACCCCCCCCCTTTTTTTTTAAAACCATTTTGAACATTTTTATGTTACTTAGTTTTATGGGTATGAACTATTAAAGAATATAAATGTTTATTTTGGGTCCGATAATAGTTTGTTTCACATTCACTTGTAGTTAAGCCATTGATATCCTCTACTAAATCTACAATGTTCTAAACAATGCTTCTGTGCCGTAAATTATTTAGAATGCTTGGTTCATGCTCTAAACATTGATGCAATATGAGACATATCCCGGTGGAACAATGTGTGATGAAACATGGCCTAGTTTGTTAGCCACATATGCATGTGAGTGACATCAGCAGAACAAGAACTAAACAGATGTATTGTGAAGAATCATATTTGTATCAAATTGAATAGCCTGATTACTTAATATTTGAAAATGTTTTGCTACTGATGATATCATTTATTTGTAATACTTCGTTTGTACATGTATGCTTAATATTGTCGCATTGAATTCACTATAAAGTGTTAATTTCAGTGTTAACGCCTTTATTAACCCTTTGACTACTGAATTTTCTCATTCCCATGGGCTTAATACAGGGGATATCATGTTCCCGTGACAACATGGACAATGGGTTAATTATACTAGCACAGTTGTGTATGGGTACCCATCGAGAGCTTTTCATAAAGGATAAAGCTCACAGATGTAAACAAAACTTATTTGAGTTGAGTATAAAAAAGACATTCTGATTACAGATCTACTCACTGGAATGCGGATGGTGTGGATTTTCACCCCCAAATCAAAAACAAAACAAAGAAATTGTAAAAATAATTATTTGTTCATAACAGAAACGATCAAATACAAACAACCGCACAAACGGATAACAAGCTATACGACAACAACATGAATTTGCCGATGTTTGCACAGTTGCACAATTATTAGCTACTAAGCATTTTTTAAACAGAGGAATGAAGTACTCGTGACCTTTCATCCCTGCATTTACCGATACATGGCTTACACTCTGTTTACTGTTCGTCCCTCACTCTACACAATACATTTTATTTTCATTGTTGGAATATTACAATGTTTTCAGTCTTGCGCAAGATAGCTTCACTTTTTCCTGACTATTTTAGAAAACGTATATTAAAAGGATATCTTTTCATTTCGCCAAGCCGAATTCAAACTCCGGCTACGCTGATACACTCACAACCCCCTTTACAAATTCTACAGTTATGTCCATAATAGAGAGATTATAGCCATGTTTGTTAAAGGTCATGTACAGTTTTGGTAGCAAAAAGAAAATTGGAAAGAAACGTGTTAAATATAGTCTTTTGTTGTTCTCCTTATATCAAAAGATGTTTGTACGAGATCATTTTGGTATTCCATCCATGATTTCCAATGAATTTCAGTGTAAATATTTGTAAGGAACGCTAGATCCTTTCCACCCCGACGGCGCCCAGCACAACAATATTGGGGCTTCGTATAGAGATAGCATATGTGTCACTATGTGTAGTATACACACAATCCTCATTGGTTTTGCACCTGTATACAGTGTAGGACATTCTGCCGTTATTGGGAGTTTACATCCCTTGGGAGGGGGGGGGGGGGGGTCGTATCGTAAAGCTGTTCGTAAATGACTTTACGAATGACTTAAATATGACAAGCCAAATGGGATGCTCAATCATTTTTAACTGCGTCAACTAAAGTTGAACAATCAAATAAATCTGACGAAAGGATTTTGAGGGCTTAACAAAACGGTACATTACCTTTAAGACCACAAGCATCTTTGGACTTTGAACAGTATTGAAATGTAATATCACGATGTGCAATAAATTCAATTCAATGGGGATAGATGTCTTTGCGTCATTATCACATGCGAGGTTTCACACACACCATGTTTATTGAAGTTATCTTTTACTGTTACATTCGGCAGTTATTTTAATATGATTCGACCAATAACTCCTTGATTTGACAAGGTTATATCAGGACTCTACATTGCAACTAAAAGCTGATCATAATTAAAATGACAAAGAGAGAGAGAGAAAGAGAGAGAGAAGAAGAAGAAGCAGAAGAAATTAATTCCATTATCTGATTATTGTAATATGGAAGAATGACGGATAATACTAATACTAGTACTAGAACTAATACTAGCACTAGCACTGTGTGCTAGCACTAGCATTAGCTTAGCGAAACGATGTGGCGCGTAAAACTGCGGGAAAGACGCATGTGACAAAATTATTCAAAATCAAAATGTTATTTTATAGAGGCAGAACCAAAATATGAGGATGTCGAATTAGTATTTACCTCTTTGAACAACTCAAACTTAGGTTTGCACATGGTGAAGTTTCAAGTATTCCATTATTTCATGGAGTCAATTTGAACATACATCTTCTAATGCTAGGCATATTCTTAAAGTGAATTTATTTAGTTCTTGGGTTTCACCTTTTTGCGAATGGAGAAAATGAAATGTGCTGGTTTAAAACGAAAAAAAAAAAATTGAAGTTTTATCAACAACACATATACAGTTGTACATGAGTATGCATTAAAACTTTATTTTTTTTTAATTTACTAGATAATGTAGACATGGGCATGGATATGCAGGTATACTGATTTGTCCTGTTAACATGTAAATGCACGATTCTTGGTAAAAAAAAAAAAAAAGACAGTTCTGAAAGCGTTTTAAACACAGTCTCGGCATGAGAGACTAAAAAGACCTGTAATTAGTAACATAACTATATGAAATATAAATGTGAGCGAGCGTAGTCGAAATCAAAGTAAAGTAGTTCTAAATCGCTATAAATAAGGAGCACAAATTATGGAGGAAGAAAAAGGGGCACTTATCAAGAACGAAATGGCACTTATCACAAAAGAAAAGGAGCAGGAATGTGTTATATTAAAAACAATAAATAAATAAATATATAAAATATATATATATATATATATATATATATTTAATAGCAATTATCAGAGGATGAAACATATGGTTTTTGTCGCAATTCAATATTGGCACCAGAGGTTCAAAAAAGGGCCACTTATGAAAATGGAAAGGGGGCGCTTGTTATAAAGGAAGAGGGGCTCTTATCAGAAGGAATAAGGGTACTTCTAAGAAAGGAAAGGAGCCCGTGTCAAAATGAATGAAGGGGCAATTATCAGAGATGTAAAGGGGCACTCATTAGAGATGACATGTGTCACTTAGCAGAAGACGGAAGGGCACTTATCAAATTAGAACGGGCACGTCTCAAATCTGAATAGAGGCCATTGCCACAGGTGAAGATGTAAAGGGGGTAATTCTTGTATCTGAAAATGGACACTTATGAGAATGGAAAAAGGGCACTTATTGCAAGGAATTAATAGGTACATTTGATGCAATTGATTTAAAAGGGAATTGCAAAGGAAATATTTTATTAGGGGTTTTACGAGAGGTGAAAAAGGAAGAGGCTCTTTTTCAGAAATAAAGTAAAGGGAGCACTTATAAGAAAGAATCGGGGCAATTATAAGATTGGGAAGGGACACGTGTTATGATATAATGGATACTTATAGAAGGGGAAGGGGCACTTCTTACAAAGGGAAAGGGACTGTTGTCAAGGAAGAAGGGGCACCTCTCACATTTTAATAGGCCCCTGGCAATTCTCAATGGTAATAAATGTAAAAAATGTAAAAATGTGGGCAGGAGTTATAAAGGAAAGGGGCACTTTCCTATGTAAAAGAGGGAACTTCTAGGATACCCAAATTTCTGAAATACTAGGGACACTGTACCCCCCCCCCCCCCCCACAGCGCATGATTGTAAATAATCCTAAACATTTCCCTAAAAAGTTGATGCTTCATTCTGAATCCTGAAAGAAGCCTCATGAACTTTTAGAAGATGTATTAGACTATCATTAATTTGGGGAATGCTGTACAGTCCCTAGAAGTCTCCTTGTGTCCTCAGCATAACGTGAAAATAGCTGAGCTTGCTTTCTACACTTTGTTTATAATACCATGTTTTATTAGGCCTATATTTTGCAGTCGAGGATGTAGTGCCCATTTGTATTAATGGAAAACACATTAGAAATGGATGAGAGATTTTTATTCATAAAATCGGAAATATCGGGACATTCAAATCATATATTAGGCATTTTAATTGCATTTGAGGAGGAATTCTCACTACTGTAACAATCCTTTATATTAATTATATCAATTTTATCATTAACTGACTGATATAGAAATGATTTTTCCTTAAAAATTTGGGGTATATTTGTACAGGCCATTCCCCCCTCCCCGAAAAAAAAAAGGGGGGGGGGGTAATACCAATGTCACAAAATGGTCCTTTTTGGGCTTCATTTTTACCCCTTGCAGGTGCTCCTTTTCCCCCAAAAGTGCACCTGGTGAACATGTCCTTTTCGTGAAGGCTTTGGGACGCAATTAATTCCCCTTTTCAAATGTTCCAGATTATATGTATTCTTCACCCAATATAAATCTCGTCATGCTGGCTGTAAATATGTTCATTTGGACAAAAATATAGTTACCTTTTTCTGAATTGGCAAATGGGAACATATTCTTTTTAAATTGCCAGTATAAAACTCAAGCAATATGATTTTGAATTTAATTAAACCCAGAACGTTTCAATTATTCTTATGTACAAGGAATCATGAAAATAATACATTATATCAATATTTTGTCATAGCGTCTATGTTCCTGTTCATAATATGTATCATTTTGAATACGTGCAAAGAGAGAAAGATTAGCTTTGCAATAAAAATAATTCTTGATTAGTAAAAATTCCTGTCAGCAGGTAATATATTGTCAGCCTTTTTTCCCTAGGCTTTGGCCAACATGCCATGATTGGCACTGTAGCACACAATTGATGCCTTCAGGCTTCAGACCGGATACACATACTACACCACATTTAAACGTAGAGAATTCAGTCACGCCAAACTGGCATTCCCCAGTCGACACATCCACTAGAATTGTACGACACATGCTCCAGCGACAAATGCTTTCGTGTCAATTTCGTACATTAACCAGGTTCTAGTCTTCAACCCTGGACCAGAAACCATACTTGACCCCGACCTTAATTCTAGACTTATCCCAGCGACCCTAACCCTGTATCAATTGTCGCCGGAGCATCCATTAGACCACGATACCCCTCAATAATTTCTACGACAATATTTATTTATTTTTATTTATTTATTTATTTTTTTTTTTTTAACTGAGGTGAGAACTGATCACATAGCTTCAAACATAGGCAGTCCTGTACAATTCGCTGTCGTCTTTTGCCAGCATACTGAGTGAGTAAACAAATTGAAACCTTACTGTATCAGCCACAGATGATGCATGTGTTTCAATTCATGGCATTTGAGTAAATTTGTCCTTGAATCACGATTACAGAAAAAGAAAAAAAAAATGAATAAATAAGAAATATAAAAAAATAAAAATAGAAAGAGACCATCTCGCGGTAAGAATATGAGGTGACGTTTGCCCGATTATTGGTACTTTAAAAAGTATTTGTATTTGTATTTTATTTGTTTAATCACGGTAAAAGACCTGCTATCAGCTAAAAGCTGCTTTTCAGAAAAGCCGTGAATAAAACGATAACATAACGATAAATAAATACATACAACATTATATACAAAAGAAATCACAACAATCATATACAAAAAGAAATCACAAAATCATTAAAAGTATTAAAAGAATAAAGTGAATACAAAGAAACAAAAAGAGAAATGGTATATGAAAATGAAAACTAGAAACATAACATAAAATCATATAAAATGAATTTATGAGTTTAAATTATAATGTAACAAACAGAGATGGGTGTGGGGGGGGGGGGGGGGGGAGTGGGTATTGTTTAGATGGGGATAGACTCCTTAAAAATGTTTTCGGGTTTTTTTCTGCTCGAATGTCTACCGGTAAATTATTGAAGAGTTTTGAAGCGGAATGTAGGGGACTATTTCTAAGACATTTCTAAGACAATTTGACAATTGATACTATGTAACATATATTCACTTGATTTAAGACGAATGCGAGAGCATAGTGAAGATGGGGCGATGTTATTCACTAATTCGTATATAACTAAAATATCTTGTTTTTTTTCCACCTTTCGGAAAGTTGATCGGTGTCAAGAGTATTATACAATGCGACTCTATTAAAACGATTTTCTACCTCTAATACGGATCTCAGCGCTCTGTTCTGTAGAATTTGGAGACGATTTAACTGGCTTTCATTGCCATTTCTCCACAGGGAACTACCATAATCAAAAAGTGGTTGAATTAACGATTTAAACAATAAGAGCGCAGTACTTCTGTCTACATAAAACCTAATACGCTTTAGTGAATAGTAGGTTTGTAATACCCTTTTTCTAACATTGTCAGTCTGGGGAGTCTATGCTAGACCAGTATCTATTATTACTCCAAGATATTTACATCGTGTAACCCTTTGTAGTTCAGTATTTTGAATTTTAATTTTCACATTTTCAAATGACCGTAATATTGCCTTAGAGCCTATCAACATGAACTGACATTTATCAATATTGATCAACAATTCATTATTGGAGAACCATTTAAAAAAACTATAGAGTAAATCTTCGTTTATGACTGTTTCTAAAACTGCCGGGTCTTTTGAAGAAAAATAAAGTGTCATGAAGCTGCAGATTTCACCCCCCCCCCCCCCCCCCCCCCGCGCCTCGTATGGGTTACACACTTCAGCGCTCGAACCGACCGGAAAAGCCAAGAGTTACTTTCATTTGCTGCTAGAGCAGGGAAAGTTTTGGGCCTTTTGAGATGATGTCTCTCATCCGTTATTCGGGGATTCCCCCGCGGGTTTTGCATTTACTGCTGAAGTGTAGTACAATAAGTATATACGAATGCAACATGCCCTCAAATTTACCCTTGGCTTCAGTCCAGTGAGTAGATTGCTACGTGTGCATCACATAACACATAATATTTAATATACACAGCACTGTTGCTCATCATCATGTCATGATTCATATACGAATGAAACACCTCTTTCACTGATCATAAATGTAATTATGTCGCCAAACGATATATCATTGTTTGCTAAACTCTTCCCTATTCATTATTTTTGGGTATGTACAAATTAAATGTAACAAAACGTTAAATATAATATACAACAAATTAATTTAATCAGAATCAAACGCAGACAATGCAATAATGTACGACCACATTAGCCACTACATGTACATTAGTTTATGTGATAGTATCAACGCTTACCCATGATGCAGGTCATGAATGTCGTCAATATGAAGGAAGTGCTTGAACGCTTCAAGGCCACCATAATTAATCTAAAAGATGGTACTTGGCGTTAATGTGGTAAAAAATAGTGATACGATTTGACGTAAGCTATTTTGATTGAATATGGCAACTCGTAAAGTCGATAGGTCACTCTTCTACAACGAAGTAAATCGTTTGAAGGTATGTACTGTGAGCTTATTTTTCACGCGCATGCGCGTTTAGGACCTGGGGAAAACCCAGTTACTTTGCTGAATCCTTTTGCTCACAGTGACAGAATTTCTAATGATGCCCCCAGTTAAAAATACCGATAATTAATAAATCATATAAATTAGTCGATATTTCGCTAACGGACTCACTAAACATCAAAGATATTTAGTGCCTACTTGGGAAATGGATCGAATAAACATGCTTGTATATTTTTCTTTTGCATAAGATATAAGTTTCAGAATCTAAAATAACCTGATTTGGAACACATTACCGAGCTATACCCCCCCCCCCCCCTCCTTTCGCGATCTTCTTCTTATCATCTCTGAATTCGGGTTACGCGCCTAATGCTGAAAAGTACCCTTTTTATCCGTTTTCGTGTACGCGGATGATGTACAGGCCTCAATGGGACATGCGTTTCACCAACGAATGTCAAATGAACTGCCAGCAAAAAGCAAATAATAGCAGGGAGATGGAATCTCTATTATAGCTATTACTGGTGAGCTTCTATTTTTGCATGACACAATCTTTAAACAGGAAACTTTGGAAATAGGAATTAATAGTGTTCGCATCTTGCACAGAGACTAGAGATGGGGGCTACTGCTCCATGTCTAGGACTAGGCGAAAGATAACAAGATAACTTCGAAAAAGTGCACATGAATGATATTACAAGGTTACAGCGAACAAAAATATCAGATTTGCGATGACAATTTCTTGACTTGCCGCGTGTGCCCACTACTTTGCTTGGCTCTATTTCCTAGAGCTGTCTTTCACGATGGTAACATATGAAATTTAATAATCGGTATTAAGAGAAAAGGTGTTAAAATTGCCCTTAACGAGGCATATATTTGTGACACCTTTAAAGCTACATCTCAAAAAATTGTTCATCCAGAGGCAGGGGAATTTCAGAATGAAATCGAAATTATTTACATTGAAACTGCAAGTTCACTTTCTGTGTTTGTCGATTAATGAATTTAAGTGCGCATGGTAAACATTCAAATATCAAAACTTATCTCTAAATCTTTCCCGTTTACTTTGGCGGCATCAGACATCGACGTCCAAGAATCAAGGAAGTTTATTAATCCAATTGTACATCCATAATCTTGCAAGTGTTTGCATTAATTATCGTTAGTTGAGACTCCATCTGTTTGAACCTCCTTGCTACTTAGGTGATTATGCAGTTACCGTGCAAGCAGAGGATGATGTCTGCCCTTTATCTATGACAGTTATGGTGAACAGGGTCATCATTTGTACACCACTGCACGGGGAATCCTCGTATGTGCAGAGTAGACATCGAGTGTTTGAAGAAAAATTAGTCATTGAAACCTTGATACTTCGAAATGATTCCTAAAAAGGGTAAATATATCTATCATGTTCTTCACATTGGTAAGATTAAGGATGCCCCCCCCCCCCCCCGTTGTTAAGTATAACGGGCACGAGATGATTGCCTGAGGAGTGAAAACCCTCACAAAGACCAAGGGTCTGAATGACGTAATGAGAAATACGCTACGTCTTCCCGCTGAGAGAGCACACTCGTAATGTATGGTGCAGAACCGTATATAATACCGAGAGGGTCTAGCCAACTCTGCTCTAGTGGCTAACAATTTGGCGGCATGATGCTTTGTTAGGCAAGCATGTAAAAAGGAAGAAACGCCATGTTGTGCCCAACTGAAACCGAGTTGGCCAGACTTTTATTTTGTTCAATCTTTTGGTTTGTGATGTTTGTTTTACATTGTTATATTTTGTTCATGTGCAGGGCCTTCGTGTAAAACAGTGTTAAACCACTGATGAAGCTACCCTGGGTAAAAAAGACTAAATAAATAAAATAAATAAAAAAAAACTCTCTCTATATACGGCACTGACATGGTGCAGAGCCAACTCGGTTTCAGTTGAGCATGTTGAACACAACATGGCATATTATGTTACCTGCTTACCTAACAAAGCAACATGCTTGGCTAAACCCTGTATATAGATGGCTCTGGCATGGTGGCAGGCTTAGGTAAAATGATGACATGGCAGGTGATCAAGAAATACGAAATTGAGAAATAGGCTGTAAGTCTACAAAAGAGAATTGTTTTCTTGAGGTAACAGTCTTTCATTTCTCACCCCTACAGAATCCTTATTTAAAGGTATTGTATGATCTGCAGTGCAATTCCACTGTTTTTATCTGTGAGTACTATTTTGTTCTTCTTCTTCAGGATACATCTGCCTCCTTCAGGTTTGAAGATTCTTGCAGACGGTTTGAGAGGAACGAAGCACAAATAAAGTTCTGTATCTGTTTTAGTCCTATAAATTTTGCTGCTCTTTGAATTAGAAAGAGTTTCGTCGATAGGTTATCAAAATATATTTTTATACCTTCTAGTCAGCAAGTATTTCTATGGGGCCTGAATTACAAAAAAGTGTAATATGACTACAGGTCTCATACTGCACTATTTTACCCCCACAGGGTGTTAAAAATTGAGCATTAAAAAAAATATATCATGAAATATCGATTTAAAAAAAAATAGCAACGAGACCTTTAATGCTTATTCCAGGGGGGGGGGGGGCACTCAACCCAAAAAGTGGTGGGTATGTGCCGCCGGCAAGACCCCCCCCCCCCCCCAAAAAAGGGGGGGGGCTTCGGAACGACCGTATCATGAAAAGGAGGGTCTTTGGAACTACTAACATTTTGGGAAAAGGCGGTCTTTGGAATTGGATTACAATATAAATAATGATGCTACGGAACTGGTTCCCACAAGCTCCCATTATCTAAATACGCTGCGTGTCATGGCAAGTCTATGGTGTGTGTATTATATGCAGGGTTAATGCACATGCATGCGCTCGCGCTCACCGTGAATGAAAACTGAATTCTCTGGGGTGGAGTTGAAACCGGATTGGAAGCAATGGGGAAAGCCCGGAGGAATTAAGCACCTGGATTGAAACTCGTTTCCAACTTTTAGCCAAAAATGATATTCCTCGAAACGGGCCGGGGCGGGGCGGGCCAGAACGGCCGGAATGACGGAATGAAAAAAAAAACGGTGCTTTGGAACGGTTTTCTCTCTTCTTTTTCTCAACAAGACAAAAATGGTATGCTTTGGAACGGAAATTTGAGTGTAAAAATGGCGGTCTACTGGGCGGCACATAGCCATCGCACACTATATACTGATTGCCCACCCCCCCCCCCCCCCGGGGCTTACATTATCCCTAGTCCCTAGATCCCTAGTCCCTAGATCACATGTCTAACCTTACTTCTTGAAAATATTTAGGCACATTCTTCATCTGGATTTTCATTTATTATGCTTGAAATAAGACTCAAGAATCGTGATCATTCATCGCTCTCTGATTCAGCTTTCAGAAAATTCAAATGGGACCCTGTCTAGCTGTCCAAAAGAGATAACCGATAATCCCTCTTTTTACAAATATATATATATATATATATATATATATATATATATATATATAAAACACAAAAACACTGGATTAATGTAACAATGATTTTACATGATTATTTTGTCTTCAATCCTTGGACTTCCCCAGATTTTCCGACATCTAGAGAGTTCAGGGAAAGGTGATTTTTTTTTTTTTTTTTTTTTTTTTTAGCTTTCTCGTTCTTTTCAAGTCAGTTTGGAAGGAAACCAAAGTATAAATCTCCCATGTGAAGGATTGCTCTTTAAATGCCCTCATATTCGAAATATGACGAGAAAAAGCTGAAATGTTCGGGCCGAACATTCATATTACCTGTGTGTGCAGTCCCATATACCATCTCTGAGTGTAGTGCATGTGCTTTTCACTCCGCTAGACTTAGTAAATTTCTTACCATTTTGAGGATTTCCAAACCTCACTTTATACACCAATTTTTATGTAGACATGATAAACCTTATTCAATTGCCTTGAGACCATTTCATCACAATGTAATCACATGATCGGAACTCAATTTTACTTTTAATGCAGAGGCATCGCGTACATGCAAAATGTCAAAAGATTGTACATGTACATTCTGCAAAAAATTTGTATAAATTTTCTTGTTTTAATTCACCCGATAATTTATTTGAAATACATTTCAGTAACTGCAAAATGCAAAATGTCAAAAGATTGTACATGTACATTTTGCAGAAAATTTGTATAAATTTTCTTGTTTTAATTCACCCGATATTTGAAATACATTTCAGTAACTGTAAAATTTTGTTCCTCATCACATTCAATCCAACCTTTGTAATAAGCCAACTTGTATGAAAGTAGGAATAAAAAAGAAACAGGTCGATGGTTAATGTTTGAAAGAAATCGGGAAAAAATGATAAGAAAGTTATGAATGTTTGAAAGACGAGATCAGTGAATCTGTGCCAATCGATTCTGACGTATGCCCGGTCAAATCTCTTGTGTGTCGAACACTAAAATATCATTAAAGGGAAATCCAGCCATAATTTTTTTTCTACTGATATTACATGAACCGTAACTTGCTGATTAATTTGATACCAAATTTACCAGAATTGCACAGCAATGAAGAAAGTTATAGAATGATGACCCCCAAACACGTCTTTCGCCCATCGTCTGCTGCACATCCATGGGGGCCGCCATTTTCCATGTTTCCAGTGGACTTAGTCAAAGAATGATGTATCTGTGGACAATTCCTAGTCTAGATTCTATCTGATTTTTTTTTTTTTTTTTTTTTTTTGATTATTCCCCTATGCTGCTCTTTCTCTACACGCATATCCAACGCAGAGCGCGACTCTTCACTACTACTAGGTATTCAAAAGAAAACCAATTTTGGACAATTTTGATTGTTAATAACTCAAAAATTATACATCGTATCGGACTGAAGTTGAAGGATGTAAAATCGATTGGGAGCAAGTTTCATCACATTTCTCTGAATACTTTTCTTAAAATATTGCTCTGAATATTTAATGAGACTTTTCACTTTACGAAAAATAAAGGCAACAGAATCTGTGTGTATTAGTAATTAATTCAGAACACAACAATGGCCATTGTGCGTTGCAGCTGTCGTTTTCCACACCTTTTGCGGTCCAGTGTCATTAATGATTCATGACTCTGGGTAAAAAAGGTGTTCTGGAATTTCAACTGCAACACACTATTGAATTAATTTGTGGCCCTGCTTTTTCAAAAAGCGAAAAATCGAATTAAATATTCAGAGAAATGCTTAAAGAAAAGCATTCAGAGAAACGTAATAAAACTTGCCCCTAATATTTTGTTTTATGGTCTCCGTAAAGCGCGATCCGAACATTAAGAGTCGATTTGCAATTCCACCTTCCGGTCGAAATTTTGGGGATCACTTTGTGGAGAGTTGCGTTCTGTGTAGTATATATAGAAAGAGCAGCGTAGGGGAATAAACCAAAAAATAAAAAATAAAATAAAATAAAATAAAATAAAATAAAATAAAAAAGGACACAATCTAGACTAGCCAGTTGTCCAGAGATACGTGATTCGTGGAAAATGGCGGCCCCATGTGCAGGAGACGACGGGCGAAAGCAGTGTTTGGTGGGATCTAAAACATTCTATAGCTTTCTTCATAGCTGTCCAATTCTGGTGAATTTGGGTATCAAACTAATCAGCAGGTTACGCTTCATATAATATCAATAGAAAAAAAAATTTAAGGTTGGATTTCCCTTTAATTTTCGTTTTGCTCCTAAGCTCCTTTTCCCTCAGAGCAGAGCTCAAAATATTTTGTAGATATCCCGAAAAGAAAAAGAAGACGATCATACTGAGTAATACTTAAAAAAAAAAAATTTAAGAAGATATTTTTGTCATTTTGTGTGTTGGAACAAATTGGAGAGTTGTCAGTCGCTTCATTACAGTGACATTGCCGATAATTCGGCCATTTGAAATTCCCATATGTATGGTGATTACAACTTCAAGAAATTCGCAACTTTCTCATTGCTTGTCCTATTTCGTTCAAACTGTCACCAACCTGCTTCTCTGATTTTTCTGCTTTCTTTCAGAGCAACTTGTCATTAAGGTTCGATTTCCCTTTATTGGACTTTCCCAAGAAGTATCCCTTTTAAAGCCAATTAATAATAATAATAATAATAATAATGATGATGATGATGATGATGATAATAATAATAAAATAATAATAATAATAATAATAATAATAACAATAATAAGGTAGCTTAGCGAAATGTAGTGGTGCATAAGCACGGGGGATTTAAACAAAAGAACGCAAGCGGCCAATCAGCGACAGCGTTTCTCGCTTCCGGGATTTTACCCCCTGGGGAACGAAGACTCTGTGTCTGACAAAAGCGATCCCGTCTCCCGGTGCTGAAAAGCCGCGATTTATTTTTGGTCTTCTCTGCAGACTCGTTAAAACGCTATAGCCCCCTCTACGGCTACATTATTGTGTACTTCTACGTGTTTTTCTCTACGCGGCAAACCACTATCATGACAGGTCAAGTCTGCGGGACACATTCATGATGATCCGTTGTATTAAATTTTCTCAATACGTATCTATCTATTCTTGTATTTATATACTTCGATAAAAACACTTGTAAATAACAATCTAATTGTTTCGTTCTATCTTACTGGGGACTCTAAAACTATAGCATTTACTAAGAGCAGTGAGTCTATCAGTATCGAAATTCTCTGTCTTTTAAAAATATTTTTAATATATATTTTCATGGTAGGCCAAAATCAGTATGTGGGCTTTATCGTTTAACGAGGGAATTCAAGAGAAACATCGATTTGAATACCGTTTTAAACATGTTTTCCTCATGAAGAGTATTATTGTTTATTCATAAATATTATTTATTTCTTCTTTCATTCATGGTTAAAACAAATATCCAAGAGAGTCTGGATCATTATTACGAGGTTAAAAGTATTGCGTGCCTTTCAAATATATTGCTCTTATTGACTTCAGTTATTTCTGCCCATCACCTTTTTCTGTCAATGACCTCTTCCTAATTGAGATCCCAATCTCCATCAGAATTTTGTGCAGTAATATATGCGCCCACAAGTATAAAGTGCATGAAATAGTAGGTAAAAGGTTCGAAATTCGAAGGAAATCGTAATTTCTGATTGCCTTGCTTCAGTCTTATAATCGCAAATCCAGAGGGACAGGGTTACATGTCCCCCCCCCCCCCCAACATGATGGTAATTGTCATTATGGTGATGATGATGATGTCGATGATACTACTACTAATAATAATTACATTATTAATAATATTAGTAAGTAGGCAAAAGATTGTTTTCTTGTTATATTGTGATAAGGATGTGCACTGATGAATATTTCGGATTATATTGTAGACATTCTTGTTGTCATGGCAATAAAATTTCAAAGTGATTTAGAAGCTCGAAGGGAGGGGGGGGGGGCTGTAAAGGTTGCGCCGTGGCTAATTATTTACATACATCAGCCAATCCTTTTCAGTTGTTTATCCATTCCTGAATAGCCTACTGAAGCAGGGAATGATAACATATAAAACGGAGAGAATGCAGCCCGTTCATTTGTCAGTAGTCGGAAAATTAGTCAACGTAGAGTAAGGGCGGCGCACCCGGGGCCAGGGGGCACAGTGCCCTCCCACTTTTTCAAGTACCCCAAAAGTGTCCTTTTTACATCTGAAAAAATGCCCCCCTTCCTCTCTGATAAGTGCCCTTTTTACTACTAAAAGTGCCCCTTTTCCTTTCTAATAAGTGCCCCTTCCCCTTCTAATAAGTGTTTTTTTCCCTCCTGATAAGTGCCCCTTTTCAATTCTGATAATTGGCTCCTTATCTCTCTAATAAGTGCCCTTTTCTTCTGATGATAAGTACATTTTTACTTCTGATAGGTGCCCCTTTTCCCTTCTAAATAGTGCCAACTTTCCCCTTCTGATAAATGCCATTTTTACATCTCATAAGCTCCCCTTTTCCTATCTAATATGTGCCATTTTCCTCTTCTCATGAGTGCCCCCTTTTCACTTCTTATAAGTGCCCCATTCCATCTCTGATAAGCGCCCTTTCCTCTTCGGATAAATGCCCCCTTTTACGTATGTTTCCCGTTGTATCTTACAAAAAAAGCCATATCTAACTTCAAATTATCGATGCGGCTTTATGTAGTAGCAGGTACACATACATGTATTACTACAATGTAAGGCAGTGGAGCTGGAGGCAAGAGGGGCATAATGCCTACCTCCCCCCCCCCCCCCCCCCAGTAAAGGAATTCTTATTCCGCTCGCTCGAATATGCCCATAATTTACACCAATTAAGGGCAATATTTTCTGAAAATCTCCCCAAAACTCCCTCGCTACGCTCGCTAGCTCTTATGAAAGCAAGCAGATCGCATAAAGTATGTTGATATAGATGTAATCCTAAAGAAAAGCGACAGGGATAATGTATGAATTAAAAGATAATTCGACATTCCCCCAATTAATTTGCTGTTGTCAATTTCATTATATCGCTATAAATGATTCTCAACCAAAGGAATTCAGCATTAGAAAAAAGTCTGAAAATGTTTGCTCGTTCGCTTCGCTCGCTCGCACATGAGTCATTAAACAACCACACACAACTGCTAATTTATTGGGGAAGCTGAAGCAGTGTCCAGAACCACAATAAAAAGGAAGAAGATGATGCTTGATAATGTATTAATCATGTTAACTGGGCTGTAGGGTAATAACAATGTCACAAAAATGGTCCCTTTTTTCGTTTTATGTTCACCCCTTGTAGGTGCCCCCTTTTCCCAAAAAGTGCCCTATTTGGCTGGTGCCCCCCCCCCCCCCACTTTGAAAGACGCTCCGCTGCCCCTGACGTAGAGAAATAGCCCAGGCCAAACCCGGTTCAAGCTGACAAGCTTTTTGTGAATAACATGGATAGTCTAAGTAACTGTAAGGGGGTAAAATCTCATAATTTATGTAAAATGGGGTGACTATTTCGGGAAGGTTCCCAGACTATGTAAGTTCTATGTAAAACAAATTGCATGGGTTAATCAATGTGAACAAGAAAAGAGTAGGTCCTATTTAAGTTAATTATAGGCTAAATTGCAAGTTCAGTGTATGATAACAGAAGGACGATACAGGTGACAAACCAGTATTATGTAACAGGGAACAAAGAAAGACATCCCAACGGAGTGAATAGGCATTGTCTAGTGCAGGTGTCAGGCCACCGGCCGAGGTGCGCTTAATCTCTCCAGAATGGAGAGTGTTCTTAGAACACTCCGAGTCATGTGCATCATAACAACTTTCGAATGACTAAAGTTCACAATTTGAACTCTTGGTAATACAATGAATAACCTATGTTTAACACTCCTACAAAATATCAACCCAATCCGACAATTCATTTCATGGCGGTTGCTATGGCCTTTTGATTCACTCTCTATTGATTTTCTTTCTTGTTTTCTTGCTCCTCACGCTTGAATGGTCCCTCTGTAGAACAGCTGAGCTGCAATGGCACGGCTGAGCAGGGCGATCCTTCCAATATTATTTTCTCATGTTATCATGTATGTTATTATATATATGTTTTTATAATTGGTAAATAAAATAAGAATAGTCTACCCTTAAACATTCGTTCCTGCCCTTCAGCTGAATCTTTCAAAAGAAATCTTAAGACTTATTTGTTTTCTCTATGATTGAATTTGGTTGTGTGCACTTGGAGAGCAAAATAATTACTTTGTTTCATTTTTTCTTATTGTAAAGCGCCTTGAGCATGTTTATATGGAAAGGCGCTGTATGTATGTATGTAAATCGATCAAATCAAATATAGGCCTCAACTTTAGAGCTCATTTCCTCCCTAACTGATACCAGCAAACCTATCTTACAAACTCTTTTCGTTCGCTAAATCAAAAGGGTTATAAAGTTTCAAGTTTAAAGCTGAGACTTTGTTCTATCCAAATAGAATAAAATTAGATTTGTTTGTTTGTTTGTTTGTGTGTTTGTTTGTTTGTTGTTTTTTATTTGTTTGTTTGTCTCTTTTTGTTTTTTCGGGGGGGGGGGGGGGGTTGGTGGTTTTGTGGTGCCGGGTCACAAATGTTCAAGGACGTTTTTTGTTTAAAGGGCCCTGTCCAAGGGTCCCCGCCGCAATACTCGCAATACACGCGAATACACCCCTCCCCTTCCCTTTCAGTCACATAACAGAGAAAAAAGAGAAGGTGAAAGAGGGTGAAAAGAAAAGAAAAAAAATCATTACGAAAAATATGCGAATTCGCTGGCTCGCAATTTATTCATTTATTTTCATTTTTAGATTACATGCAAACATGATACTCGGTTGAAAGGCATCAGTCCCTCCCACGAGAAAATATGGCCATACGCCAGGATTTGATCATAAGTGAGCTGTTCTTTTATTTACGGGTGTGAAAAATTCGGGAGTGGGAAGGGGGTGGGTCTTGAAGTTCTTGACAAATTAAAGTCGGTTTATTTTTAAGCTTGTGCATGCAAGCCGGTGAATATAATTTAGTCAAAATTAGAAGTGAAAATTCTAAATAGAAGTCCTGCCCCCTCCCCGAACATGATTAATACATATCAAGCATCATCTTCTTCCTTTTTATTGTGGTTCTGGACATGTTTCAGCTTCCCTAACTGGCAGTAATGTGTGATAGTCTAATGATCCATGTGCGAGCGAAGCGAGGAGCAAAAGTTTTCAGACTTTTTTCTAACGTTGAAGTCCTATGTTTGTGCATTTTTTTTACGGCGATATAATGAAAATGACAAGAGAAACTTAATTTGGGGAATGTCGAAAGATATTTTAATTCGTGCTTTAACCCTGTCGTTTTTCTTTAGGATTTCATCGATATCAACATAATTTAGTATGATAAATGCTTGATTTCATTATGTATTATAAGAGTTTCGGGGAAATTTTCGGAAAATATTATCCTTACTTGGTAGTATTATGGCATATTCGAGAGAGCGGAATGACAAATACTTTGCTGGGGGGGGGGGGGGGCATGGCATGCCCCTCTTGCCTCCAGCCCCACTGCTTTACATTGTAGTTTAGTAATGGGTACCTGTTAAGCCGCACCGATTATTTGAAGCTATATAAATATGGCTCTTTTTGTAAGAAACAATGGGAAATATTGGTAAAAGGGGCATTTATCAGAAGAGGAAAGGGTGCTTATCAGAGGTGGGAAGGGGCAATTAAAAGAGGTGAAAAGAGGAACTTATGAGGAAGAGGGCACATATTACGTAGGGAAAGGGGTAATTATCAGAAGGGGAAAAGGGCACTTATTAGAAGGGAAAATGGGCACCTACCAGAAGCATAAATGCTCTTATGAAATGAGAAAAGGGCACAAATTAGAAAGAATTAGGGGCATTTATCAAAAGGAGAAAAGGGCACCTATAAGAGAGAAAGGGAACAGTTTTCAGAAAAAAAGGGACACGTTTTGGGTACTTCAAAAGTGGTCCCCCCCCCCCTGCTCCCACGAGAGCGCCGCCTCTGCCTACCCTCCAAGGGCGCTAAACCCGAGGGGCATTTGGTGTCTGTGTGTGTTGGGGGGGGGGGGGGGTCTAGGAGCAACAAAATTCCCCAGATCGTATTTGTGGCGGGTGTCACACGCGCGCTAACACACACACACACACACACACACAGAGGGAAGGGGGAAATAATATCCAACTTATATTTTTAACTAGGTACATATGACATTGGGAATGCACCACATGACTTCCCAAGGTTTTCGAGGGGAAAGGGGAGGGAGTTAGGAAAACAATGTTGTGATGGCAGATGCAAATTATCTCGAATTGTCAGGGAAATGAAAAGGAATTATATTTTAGAAAATTATGAGCCGAAGATTTAGAACTCCAGTAAGAAATTGACAAAACGGTCCAAGTCAAAATAGAGTTTGTGTCGCAGACTTTAATAGGGGAAGTATGGGGAAGGGAGTTAGGGGCAGGATTAAGATTAACAATTTTTGTCTACCTGGAAATAGTTTTTCAGAATACTGCTGACTGGCCGTATTCTGAAATACTATGGGGTGGCGAAGGAATTAAGCTACAGGGCCAAGAAAGTTTTTCCTGATGTGTTTTCCTCCCCGGAATATGAAAAAAATTCGTGAATTTTATATGATTTTCAGAATAAAGATGACTTAAAAACATTGCAATGTAATTGATCGACGTCAATGTTTATTAACATAAAACAGAGTCGTAATCACGATATCCACAAATGTATTGTTTTAGTTTGTATGATCCTTCCATTGTCATGGAAATTAAGTTAAAAATAACCATATACATCAGTCTGGGATTATTTAATCCCCTTATTCGAGGAAATTATAAATGATATGGAGAGACGAAGAACGAAAGAGAAGAAATGGAAAAAGTATTGAAAACATGGAGAAGTCAAGAAAATAAGAAAAAGAAGACTATAGAAAAACAGAGGGGGAATCACATCAACTGCACGTGGCCTTTAGTTATAAGCACTTTTTTATAGGGTGCTGCCATCAGTTAGGGTTTGATATATTTCAAGATATGTATCATACACTGAAGCCCCTACTCTGTGCAATGAAAAGCTACTTCAGTGAAAGGCTTGTCTCAAATTTTGCATAGAGCTATATAGTTCGAAGAAGAAATAATAATGGGGGATCGGACCTATTGTGTTGAGTTGAATGCATGCATGTAGGACGGAGGAATAATGGGGAGGCGGCTTTGGTTATACGTGCGTTCGAGCAGCGTCAGCGTTTGTTCTTATGAAAAGACAGGAAGTCTATTGACTACTTATATAAAGAAGTAATAGGAGAGAGAGAGCCCTACTGGTAATCCCTGTTAAACTGAACTTCCCTCAGTGACATAACAACATGTTATGCATAGGCAGCTATTACATGACTCAGGCCGACAGCATGGATTGATGATAGTATTGATTTGATTTGGTTTGATGGATTCATGATATATTCTAGAGTAAAAATCCCCTCATTATACCATACTTGCCTCTTCGCTACTTTTTTGCTGCATATCTAGATTAGATCAAGCTAGAACGACACGCACTCTAAAAAGAAAATGCTCATGCGGACAAATATTATTGCATGCAAAGGGCTCTTTTGGTATTCAGTTTTAAATGTAATTTTCAATTCGATAATTTAAAAAGACATAAAAAACTGTATTTCTCATTATCTTATACTAGTTCACTTTCTGCAGAGACGTCGCTAGAAAATTTTGAATGGGGAGGGGATGACGCCAAAATTTTCCCGACAAATCTTTAAGGTCTGACACTCGAATTTGCCTACAAAAAATGCCGCACCCTAAGCTGTACCCACAGAGTTCAGTGGCTATACCCTAATTCCCCCCCCCCCCCCCCCCCCACACACACACATAGAGAGAGCTTGATCATACCGGCCAGGCGGCCACTATTCTAATCTAAATACAGAAGTTACATAATTATCCTGGCTGCCCAAATATTTGAATATTCTGGCACCTCGCTACCTGAATATGAAGTGTTGCATTGTTGCCCGAATATCGGAACTTGAAAAAATCATCAGGGGGAGGGGGGGTGGGGGGTGGGGCGCAGTCCATTATCGAAGGGGTGCCTTTTGTCCGAATATTAACTTTCCACTTTTTTTTGGGGGGGGGGGGGTAGCAGAAACAAATTGTGGCGAGTGTGGAACCGAAAATTTAAGCAGTGGAAAGGAGAAATAATGGCCAACTTTAAATTCTAACTAGGCATATGATATTGGGAATACACCAAAGGCCTTCCCAAGGTTCTCGAGGGAAGAGGGGAGAGGGGGTTAGGACCAACAACAACCAAAATGATAGTAGATGCAAATCATCTAGAATTGTCAGGAAAAAGAAAACGGTTTATATTTTCGCCGACAGCGCTTTGAACTGGTAGTAAGTTTATGGGGAACCGCTGGCCCTCTAGATCTGTAGGGTCCATCGAGGGATGGGAAGGGGGGGGGGGGAGGGGGGGGGGGAGTAAAACGGACCCCCGCAAAAAGTAATAATATGTATATGAAAATTGTATCCCGGAATAAGATTCATAATGTATTTTTTCTCAGTCACACGAGAAAACATTCCATTTCGCGCCCAAAATGAATGGTAAATGAATCGTAAGCTAATTTCAAAATAATGCCGACTTTAAAAATATGACGATAAGAGTTATCGGCAGTGGCGTCGATGGGGGGGGGGGGGGCTTGAGGGATCACACTCCCACTCAAAATTGCTGTCGGCAAATGCGCCACCTCTGTCGGCAAAAAAAGGAGGGAGAAAATGGGGAGAGGGAAGAGGAAAGAGAAAAGAAAAAGGAGAAAAGAGAAAGGAAAAGGGAAAGGGGGAGAAAAGGAAAAGGAAAGGAATTCAAAACTAAAACAGAAAGAAAAGAGGGAAAGGAAAAGGGAAGCAAAGAAAAAGAAGGAAAAACTTTTTTTTTTTTTTTTTTTTTTTCCTCGCTCTCAAAAAAGTGAATAGATAATATTCGGGCAAAATGCGTCCCCCTTCGGCAATGGGCTGTACATAGCCCCCTCCCGAGGATTTTCAAAGTTCCGATGTATGGCCAGCCACCACTTCATATTCGGGTAGAGAGGTGCCAGAATATCCACATATTTGGGTAGTGAGGTTTTCTTGATATGTAACTTCTGTACATTTTTACTAAGAAAAGTTTTTTTTGTTGTTGTTGTTGTTTTTTTTTTTTTTTTTTAATTTAGAAGTTTAAAAGTTGATAT
The DNA here is from genome assembly GCA_025618425.1 of Heliocidaris tuberculata. Taxonomy (NCBI): domain Eukaryota; kingdom Metazoa; phylum Echinodermata; class Echinoidea; order Camarodonta; family Echinometridae; genus Heliocidaris; species Heliocidaris tuberculata. The sequence goes on from CM046833.1 coordinate 15,663,138, forward strand.
TCGGGTAAAAGGTGTCACCAACCTGCTTCTCTGATTTTTCTGCTTTCTTTCAGAGCAACTTGTCATTAAGGTTCGATTTCCCTTTATTGGACTTTCCCAAGAAGTATCCCTTTTAAAGCCAATTAATAATAATAATAATAATAATAATGATGATGATGATGATGATGATAATAATAATAAAATAATAATAATAATAATAATAATAATAACAATAAGATATAGTATTTGTATTGCGTCAACTTCAAGTGACTAATGAGCTCAAGGCGCAATGGAGAAGAAAAAACTACAAGTACACGACAATACACACACAAACAACAACAGCAAACAAACATACAAAAAAAAAACACAACAATGTGAAAGTAAATCTACTTGAAAGCAATTTTGAAAAAATGAGTTTTAAGGGTATTTTTAAAGAATCTACACCTGAAATGTTACGAATATCTTGTAGTAATTGATTCCATAGGTAAGGTCCAGCGTGTGCAAATGACCGGTCCCCCATGATTTCTTAGTTTTAGGAACAACAAACAATTTAGACTCGGGTGATCTTAAGTGTCTGGGATGATTATAAGGCATCAACAAATTAACATTTACTCTGGGGCAGATCCATGTATACAGTAAAAAAAAGCAATAATAATTTAAATACAATACGGGATTCAACAGGTAACCAATGGAGTGAAGACGAAACAGGAGTAATGTGATTAGTACGTATAGTAAGGGTAACAATTCGGGCTGCTGATTTGTGTAATTTTGTAACTGTGAAAGTTAAGATTGTGGTAGCTGAAACAAAAGTGCATTACCAAAGTCAAGCCGGGACGATATGAGAGCATGAACTATTTTTTCTGTGGCCGAGGAGGTTAAATACTTGCGAATGATGCTTAAATTACGTAATTGATACCTGGCAGATTTACAAATTGCAGGGATTTGAATGGACATTGACATTGTAGAATGAAATAAAACTCCAAGATTTCTACATGATTTAAACGGAGGAATAACAACATCATCAACCTTAATCAGAGGGAAGGCTGACCTTGTCTAATAGAGTTTTTGTACCAATAAACAACAGCTTCGATTTCTCTTGATTTAATTTCAAGGAATTTTATAGAGCTCATCCATTTCCTGATATCATGAACACAAGCCTCAAGTTTTTGAATGGTATCAATGATATTGCTTTGGCTAGGTAGGAATGATGTATACACTTGGATATCGTCTGCATAACAATGGTAATCAAAAGAGTGACATTTTAAAATCTGTTTCAGACCACTTAAGTAAATTGAGAGAAGTGTCGGGCCTCCAACAGATCCTTTCGGAACACGAGAAACCAACGCAGCAGAATCAAACTTTGAATTATTGACACAAACAATTCCATGTGTATGTTGAGTCAACTTCCGTTCTTATCATGATCAGGACAGAGATGTGTATTTCGTTTTCTTTCACTACTATATGAACCGATCTGTATATATTTCTTTGTCTCGTCTGCCTCTCTTTCTCCGTCTCTCTCTCTCTCTCTCTCTCTCTCTCTCTCACTTGTTCTTTCTTTTCATATATTCCTCTGTTCTGTTTCCCCCCTCTTCCATCGGTTATTCCGCTTTCAGTCAGTTCTGTGTTAAGAATGAATTTTCATCTTTCCTTGCTAGCCTAGTGCACTCCTCCAAAAGTTTACACACCTACGCATCACTGTTGCCCACTGGCGTAGCCAGGATTTTTCAAGAGGGGGGGGGCCAAGGCGAGGGAGCGAAGCGACCGAGCGGGGGAGGGTGTGGGAGGGGGTATCCCCCTCCCACGGTAGGAAATTTTTTTTAAACCAGGTCATGAAAATGGCATTTTCTGCACCCTAAAATTCTATTCTGGTGTAACCTACTTGAGAAGTGACAGATGAAATAGGATTTTTTTTTCTCTACTCCGCTGGAATGAATTGTAGTGGAAGGATTACCACTCCTTGGGGCTCCAGAATTCCAAGCAATACGCAAAATTACATGTAGTTGGTGTGTATAAATAGCTGTACCAGTGTACATACGAAACGTTGAAACCCGTGTTTTCGGATAGGAAAATATACAGACTAACAACCAAAAACCCACACACAGACACACTGACTATTGACTAACATATGACTAAGAGGACGCCCTTTCTCATGGAGTGGAATTTATATCTCATCTCAAGCGGTAGTCTCATTTGAAAACACATGCAACATCTTTATTAGGTGTATGTAAAAGACTTTAGCAATTTATTTAGCTGCCTTGTTTAGCTCTTTATCTCATTTTCTCGGTTAGAGGTTGTTCATTAGTTGCCTAATTCGTATATACTACACGAATCCAGCTACGTACTCCTTCATTTAAGTACTGAGGAATTATATAGTTTGATTAATTTTTGTAACCAAAATGAACATCAATGTGAGTATTTAGCACGGAAAAATATTAGAATTACATCGTGTAAAGAGTATAGAGATCACAATTTGTAATAAAAACATATGGAAATAATGTAATTACACATAGAGAACGGGCTAAACAAAGTCTTCATACAACCAAGTCAAGCGCACATGATTTGCCACATGTGAAGGCCGTTTTTGTCATTCAATTTAGTGATAATAGATTTGACTCAAAACTGTAAACATCAAAGCAGAAAGCATCTCGTCCGATGACTTACTAGTATATAAAATACGACTTGAACAAAGAATGAAATTGTATCTTTTTTGAATATTCCTCTATAAAATCGAACTCTACCTTGAAAAACAGTGTTTTGCTTCTCCTCGGATGAAGACCATAAAAATGATATAACGGTGACATTGTTTTCGTATAAAAGCAATGTTGGCTACCACAATGATAACTCTTAAACAAACTCAAGATTTACAAAACGAAGAAAATGGTTATTGCCTCCATCGGACATATACCCATTCACAAAGAGAGGTTTATATTCGGCCAAAATAACTGATACGCCTCTTCATCATTCTGAGTACAATTTCTTTCAACTCTCGACAAACTAAAAGAAATATAAATGTTCTGTTACCAATCTACTTAGTCAATGTTGTTAACAAAGTTTCGGGGTTATGATTTGGAAAGGAACAGTTTTTGCTGGAAATGAAAGCAGTGTTTATTTTGTTTACTTTTTTGGTAATATTTCCATTTTATTTTTCCTTATTTCGATTGTAAGGTAGGGGTAGGGTAAGTCCTAGTAAGACCAGCATGTGAAAAGGAAATTAGTTGTTTTGTTTTTTTTTGTTTTTTTTTTTTTTTTTGCTCTCCGATCAACAGGGGGGGGGGGCCATGGCCCCCTTGTGCCCCCCTGGCTACGCCAGTGCTGTTGCCCATGCTAATATTATATGAATATCACTATCATACACCGTTAAGGACTAGGAATTTTGGTAGATCCTATTCCTAACCATAACCCTTAAAGATAACGACACATACTATGAAAATACCCATTTTAAACCAATGTTGCGTATAGCGAGTGGTGTATCACCTGAATTATAGGCATACACGTAAATGTAAAAAAAAAAAAAAAAAAAAAAAAATTCTCTTACGTCTGCCATTTCGACGTATCTATTCTTTATCCACTTTCAAAACAGAGGCTAATTATCAGAAAGTGACAGCTGTCCTTATTTTTTTTTTTTAAATAAAAGAGTCATTATTGAGAGTTTGTGACATGGCTCCACAGAATGGTACAATTTGTTTCTTTGCTAAACCCTTCCCTATTCATTACCTTTTGCTATGTACAAATTAAATGTTATACAGCGTTTAATAATAAATGGGCACAGGTCTGATGTATTTATGCTTATGAACGTAGAATGGAAAATATACAACATAATCAATTTCATGAGAATCAAACGCAGACAATGCAATAATACGACCACACCCGCCACTACATGTACATTTATATAACTTATAAGTTCATTTGGTAGTATCACCGCTTACCCATGATGCAAGTCATGATTGTCGCCAATATGATTGAAGTGCTTGAACGCTTCAAGATCACCATAATTAAAAGATGGTGCTTGGTGTTATTGTGGTAGAAGATAGTGATACGAATTTACGTAAAATATTTTGATTGAATATGGCAACTCGTAAAGTCGATAGGTCACTCTTCTACAACGAAGTATGACGTTTGACAATACTATGTCTACTGCGAGCTTATTTCTCACGCGCATGCGCGTTTAGGACCTGGGGAAAACCCATTATCTTTGCTGAATCTTTTTTTGCTCACAGTGACAGAACAGCTATTTTGCACAGAGACTAGAGATAGGGGATACTGCTTCATGTCTAGGACTAGGCGAAAGATAACAATTATCCTCTGAAATGACAGTTTATGTGCGCAAATGCTACGAGCAATTATGCAGCTACCGTGCGAGCAGAGGATGATGTCTGCCCCTCTATCTATGACAGTTAGGGTGAACATGGTCATCATTTGTGCACCACTGCACGGGGAATCCCCGTTTGTGCAGAGCAGACATTGTGCGGTAATGTGAGTGTTTGAAGAAAAAATAGTCAATGAAACCTTGATACTTCGAAATGATTCCTAAAAAGGGTAAATATCTATCATGTCCTTCACATTGGTAAGATTAAGGACCCCCGGTTGTTAAGTATAACGGGCACGAGATGATTGCCTGGTGAGTAAAAATCCACAAAGGCCAAGGTTCGTCTGAATGATGTAATGAGAAATACGCTCTGTCTTCCCGCTGAGAGGGTAGAGGGCACACTCGTAATGCATGGTGCAGTGCGGAATATAGAGAGAGAGTCTGGCCAACTCTGCTCAAGTGGGTAGCAATATAGCGGCATGATGCTTTGTTAGGCAAGCATGTAACAAAGGAATATACGCCATGTTGTGCCCACCTGAAAAGGAGTTGGCCAGACTCTCTCTATATACGGCACTGGCATGGTGCAGAGCCATGCTAATAGTTTGGCCAAAGCGGTTTCAGTTGAGCATGTTGAGCACAACATGGCATATGTTCCTTTGTTACATGCCTGCCTAACAAAGCAACATGCGCCATATTGCTACCCACTGGCCAAACTCTCTATATAGATGGTTCTGTCATGGTGGACAGGCTTAGATAAATCGATGACATGGCAGCTGATCAAAAATGAAATTGAGTAATTGGATGTAAATTTACAAAAGAGAAATGGTTTCTTGAAGTAACAGTCTTTCATTTCTCACCCCTACAGAATCCGTATTGTATTTAAAGGAATTGTATGATCTGCAGTGCATTTCCACTATTTCTGTCTGTGAGTACTTTTTTGTACTGTGTAAATTGTCTGTCAGTAAGTTAAAGTAGTAAAACCGTCCATTATTTTCACATCTAGGGAACTTATTTCACAAGGCCTCCTGGCCTTATTTTAGTCTCCCTATTTTCATTTTCAACTGGTTTACATGCTTTATTTATTATTTGGAAAGATAAGTCTGACATTATTCTTGTTTATTTTGCTCACATATTATATTTATATGAATTTATCTATATGTATTTCTTTTTCATATGTATATTGTTATAATGACCTGTTGTATGTTTTTATATGAAGATGAAAATAAATGAATGAATGAATGAATAATGAAAATGAATGAATGAGTAATATTTTGTTTGAGAGGAACAGAGCCCAAACAAAGTACTGCATCTGTTTTAGCCCTATAAACTTTGCTACTCTTTGAATTAGAATGATTTTCGTTGAGAGGTTATCAAAATATATGTTTATACCTTCTAATCAGCACGTATTCCCATGGGGCTTGAATTACAAAAAAGTGTCTCGTGACCTACAGGGCTCACACGACACTATTTTTCTTCATAGGGTGTTAAAAATGAACTGAGTAAAAAAATATGAAAATCGATTTTAGCAATGAGAACTTTAAATACTTACATTTAATCCCTAGATCACATGTCTGACCTTACTTCCTAAAAACATTTAGGCACATTCCTCCACTGGATTTTCATTTATTATGCCTGAAATGAGACTTAAGAAACGTGATCATTCATCGCTCTCTGATTCAGCGTTTGTACCAAAGTCTTCATCAAATTCAAATGCGGACCCTGTCTGTTGCCCAAAAGGGCTCATTTGAAGCACCGATAATCCCTATTTCTCCACATATTAAATGATATTGGTCTAATATGCAACAATGACTTTACATGATTATTTTCTTTAGAATCCTTGGACTTCCACAGATTTTCCAGAATCTTGAGAAGATTGAGTTTTGGGAAAGGTTTCCCGCTTTCTCGTTCTTTTCAAGTCAGTTCGGGGGAAAAAAGACCCATAGTAGAAATGTCCCATGAAAAGGATTGCCCTTCAAATGCCCTCATATTCAGAATACGACAAGAAAAAGCTGAAATGTTCGGGCCGAACATTCATATTACCTGTGTGTGAAGTCCCATATACCCATCACTGAGTGTAGTGCATGTGCTTTTCAGCGAGACTGAGTAAATATCTTACCATTTTGATGATTCCAAAACCTCACTCAGTTTACACAAACTCTTATGTAAACATGATAAACCTTATCTAATTGCTCTGAGACCATTTCATGAACAATGTAGTCGCATGACCAGAACTCAATTTTATTTTTAATGCAGTGGCAAAAATGTCAAAAATGTCAAAAATGTCAAAAATGAAAAATGTCAAAAGATTGTACATGTACATTCTGCAGAAAATTTGTAAAAATGTTCTTCTTTTAATTCACCCGATATTTGAAATACATTTCAGTAATAGTCAAATACATTTCAGTACTAGTGAAATTTTATCCCTCATCACATTCGATATTTTGTCTTCTTAAAGGTCATGTAGAGTTTTGGTAAGCCCTCAAAAACTGTTCGTCAGATTTCTTCAATTTTTGTTGATAAATAGCAAGATACTAGCAATTCTAAGACACTGTGAAGATTTCGCCTTCTAAAGTTGAATATTAAACAAATAAGAGGCAAAAGCTAATTTATGTGCCGGGACAGGCACGTAAAATCCCAACAAAGGCAACATGTGCTATACACTGTACACACACGTGTAAAACCAATGGGTAGCTACACACAGTGACACACATGATGTTTCTGTGTGAAGCCCCAAGATTGCTGTGCGGGGAGCCGTCGGGGTGGAAGGGTCTTAGCATAATGGCAGTGATCGAGCATTCCTTAAAGATATTTACACTGAAATTCACCAGAAATCATGAATGGAATACCAAATGTGACCAGGCACCACAAAACCACCAAAAAAGTCGCCAAATATGAATTTTTAGTTAAGGTCTGATTCCGAAAGAGGAGATTCTCGGCTTTAAAATTATATATAACTCATTAGCATTGGATGAGTCCCTCATAATGTTACTTCTGAGAAATAAGGGTTCAAAGCTTGCAGTCTATTGAAGCACTCTGACTTGCAAGGTGTTGTGCTAAGGTGACAAAAGGAGGATTAGAGCTCAATGAAAATTTCTATGAAGGGATTATCAGATTGTCCTAAAACTTGGCGTACATATTCTGTTCATCATAGTGCACAAGTATCAATGCAAGAACTTACTCTGTTTAAAAGTTATGGGAGATCAAAATGAGACAAGTATTCAGGGTCGTAAAAAAGGAAAAGTAATACCACAAAATCCAGGGAAGACAAACATCAGTCTAATAAAAAAACTGTCAAAAATACCACTTTTAGATTGTTTGGTGCCTCCAAAATTTTAAATTACATAGAAAAAAGTATACTCTTTTAGGAAATACCCAAAACTAAAATTTGACCATGCCAACCAAAAACACATTGATTGAGCTCTCACTGAAAATCACACAGTGCGACTTTTTGGTGGTGCCTGGTCACAAATATTCTCTTACAGGCATCTTTTGATACAAGGAAAACAACACGAGACTATATTTAACATGTTTCTTTCCAATTTCCTTTTTGCTACCAATACTGTACATGAGCTTTAAAGGGCAATCCAACATTTGTAATAAGCCGATTTGTATGAAAGCAGGAATAACAAAGAAACAGGACGGTTAAATTTTGAAAGAAATCGGAAAAATAATCAGAAAGTTATGAATGTTTGAAAAATGAGATCACTGAATCTATGCAAATCTAAAATTGGCAATTTGGTCAATCGATTCTGACGCATGCCCGGCCAACTCTCCCGTTTGTCGTACACTAAAATGTCATTAATTTCCGTTTTTCTCCTAAGCTCCTTTTCCCTCAGAGCAGCACTCAAAATATATTGTAGATAGCCCGAAAAGAAAAAGGAGACGATCATACTGAGTAATACTTAAAAAAAAGAAGATATCTTTGTAATTTTGCGTGTTGGAACAAATTTGAGAGTTGTCCGCCGCTACATCACAGTGACGGTTCTAGGACACCTACCCCCTGGCAACCACCCCCGGATAACCACCCCTAGGATAACCACCCTCTAGGACAACTACCCCCTAGGACAACTACACCCTGGGGCAACCACCCTCTAGGACGACTCCCCCCGGGACAATTATCTTCTAGGATGATTACCCCCTGACTAACTACCCCCTAGGGCAACCACCCTCTAGGAAAACTACCCCCTAGACAACTACCCCAGACAACTACCCCCTAGGACAATCATGCTCTAGGACAACTACCCCCGGACAACTACCCCCAGACAACTACCCCTAGAACAACCACCCTCTAGGACAAATACCCCTGGACAACCACCCCCGGACAGCTACCCCCGGACAATTACCCCCGGATAACTACCCCCCCGGACAACTACCCCCCGGACAGCTACCCCCCCGGACAGCTACCCCCAGACAACTACCCCCAGACAGCTACCCCCGGACAACTACCCCCAGACAACTACCCCCTAGGACAACCAACCTCGAGGACAAGTACCCCCCGGACAACTACCCCCAGACAACTACCCCTTAGGGCAACCACCCTCTAGGACATCTCCTTGACAAATACCATCTAAGGTAACTACCACCCAAATAACTACCCCCGGACATTAACGACTTAGGGTAATTATCAATCGGACAACAACCAACATACTCTCACCCATGGCATGTAGGTCAACTTTCCCCCAAACATTTACATCTCCCAGGTACTCGATGGCATTTAAACTGATTTCGGCCAGGGGAGGACGTGGAGGGGGGGGGGGGGGGTGACAATCAATCAGTAAGGATATAATGAGTATCCAGAGGAGGGGGTATCTGCCTCCCATGGTGAGAACTTCATGGAAATCTGGTTATAAATAGAAGGATTTTGGTGCATTATAATGTTAAAATCCACCTCACCACGTGAAAAATTATATGACTGCAGTTGAATGTGTCTATACCCATGAGCACCGGGGGGGGGGAGATTTCCCCTGGTATTACATTTTTGTTTTAAAAATTGGGTGTTTTAACTCGGTGTTTGATGGTGCAATGTACTGTTGAATTTTTTATCAAATTTGGACGAAAAATTCTGTGATTTTTTTTTCAAAGGTAACTTTCTGAGAATTTCTATGATATATTCAATATTAAATACCAACTGGGAAGGGTATAAGAGGTTGCTCTCCCACAGTAAGATCTTCTGGAAATTGGGGGGTTACAACCAAGGGTTTGAGTGAGTATAAGTAGGCCTATGCATTTTCATGAATAATAAATCCAATATCTTGCCGTGTTTCCTACTGAAAAGGCGAACTTAAAATAACAATCTGCAACTGTCTGCGAGTAAAATTTCAGACAAAATCTATGGCCCCAAATGATAATTATAACTGTCACTTGTATAGCGCATAATGCATAATCAATTAAAACTGCTGTATGCACTTTAGAGCTATCCAAGATTATTACAATACCAACAAATATGTCTTTTGATTCCTTTTAATAATAATAGTTATTGAAACAAAAAAAATTCAAAAAACAATAATTCCGGGAAATTATGTCGTGAATAAACGTGATTTTCTTTCTTTTTCAATTAATTTTCCCAATTTTTTCTTGTGTCAGGTATTTTAATACAGGATTTTGTCGAATTTTGCCCAAATTTACTGAAAATTTTGCCGAAATTTGCCAGAACTTTGCCCAATTTTCTTTTCTTCCAAAAATAGGGGCACAGTGCCCCCTGCCCCAAATGCCAGTGAAATGAGCGTGTCAAAATTGTGTTTTCATAATAATTTTAAGTGTCTCAAAAGTGTGAAGATCTGATTATTCTCTCCGTGATTATGATAGCGTTTTTGATGGAATAAATGTTTCAAAAGTCATTTATGCTAGTATTCATAAATTTTTTGACGGTGAAAAGGCATAAATTTCCGAACATTGTGATCTAGGTTGCTTTCTCATCCTTCTTAACATAATAATACACCCCATACTATTTTTTGAAATCGACCAACCATAATGCTAATTTCCTTTAATACTCGATTGAGTTGTAGCTTTGTAACGAGTTGCATAATTTTAAAGTGCGTGAGGGAGGGGGGGGGGGGTGAAAAACGGCTGGAATATTTGCTTTCCGTCTCGTCCCCCCCCCCCCCTTAATTGTTGACCATGCAAAACGTCCAATAGAGAGTTGATATTGCACACGGGAATATCTGCCTTCATGTATTGGAGAAATCTAAAGCTATATTTTACAATTAAAGCTCATAGACAGTCTCGGTAGCAAAAATCATACTGGCAAGAAACTTACCTAACATAGTCACATACTATTCTCCTTTTATCATAAGGCACATGTACGAGATTATTTAACATTCCATTCACGATTTCGAACAAATTTTAGTGTAAATATCTGTAAGAAACGCTTGGTAACGGCTTTTCACTGCCTCACGCTGAGACCATATCCACCCGAAGGTTCCCCATACAATAAACCCAGCACTTCGCACTATGTGTAACGTATTCTATAACACACAACAGTCCTCGTGTGAGTAATGTGTGTGGCCGTTGTTCGAATTTACATACCCTCTTTTTGGGGCCAGGGATTTTTATTCTTTTCACCTCTAATTCGATAAATATTTCACTTGAGGAGGAAAAAACTTCACAGCATCTTAGTTATGTTAGAACCCTGTTATTTATTATGTAAAATCAAAGAAATCTCACGAACAGTTTTTGAGGGCTTCCCAAAACTATCTAATACCTTTTCAACTAGTGTTCAATCGTATTCAATGTGCTTTTAGTGGTACTTCCATTTCGGCCAGCGAGCGTAGCCAGCCACCCCCCCCCCCCCTCCCTCTCCCCCCAAAAAATAAAAAATAAAAAAAATTAAATGATAGTTAGTATACATAAACTAGTTTTTTTTTTAATGTGATAAACTAGGTTTTATTGTTGGAGGTTGGAGTAGGAACAATTAAGAAAGCAAGCATGAGCGAAAACAAACACTTTTCTTTTTCTCTTTTAATAAAATTTGGTATGTTATCTGGGTTTTATTGTTGCAGGTAGGGGGAGAAATTGTGCTTAAGGCCTTTAATTGTATTTTGGCGAGCGAGCGTAGCGAACGGGCACAATCTTGTTCAATGTGATGTTAAGTCCAATTTGGGGTACTTTTCCTAGAAAGTGGTTGTCCTGGGGGTAGTTGTCCGGGGTAGTTCGTTGTCCCAGAGGGTGGTTTACCTAGGGGGTAGTTGTCCGGGGTTACTTGTCCTAGAGGGTGGTTGTCCTATGGGGTAGTTGTCTGGGGGTAGTTGTCCGGGGGGGGTACTTGTCCTAGAGGGTGGTTGTCCTAGGGGGTAGTTGTCGGGGGAGGGGGGTTGTCCGTGGGGTAGTTGTCTGGGGTTAGTTGTCCAGGGAGTAGTTGTCCGGTGGGTAGCTGTCCGGGGGTAGCTGTCCGGGGATAGTTACCCAGGGGTAGTTGTCCCGGGGGGGGGGGTAGTTGTCCTGGAGGGTAGTTGTCCGGGGGGTAGTTGTCCTATAGAGGGTGGTTGTCTTAGGGGGTAGTTGTCTGGGGGTAGCTGTCAAGGGGTAGTTGTCCTAGAGGGTGGTTGTCTTAGGGGTAGTTGTCCGGGGGGTAGTTGTCCTAGAGGGTGGTTGCCTTAGGGGTAGTTGTCTGGGGGGTAGTTGTCCAGGGGGTAGGTGTCCGGATACGCACAGTGACATTACCGATTCGGCCAATTTGAAATTCCCAGTATAGTGACTACAACTTTTAAAAAATCGCAACTTCCATATTGCCTGTCCGATTTCGTTCAAACTTTCACCAGTTGGTTTCTATGATTTTTTTCTGCTTTCATTCAGAGCAACGTGCCATTAAACTTCGATTTCCCTTTAACAGGCTTTCCCGATAAGTATCACTTTGTATAGTCAGTTTCATTTGTATTTTAAGTCAACTATCTTATTATGATCAGAACACAGATATCTTTTTTCCCACTACTTTATAATCCGATTGGTATTTATTTTTTGTTTCGTCTCTCTCTCTCTCTCTCTCTCTCTCTTATCTTTCTTTTCATAACTTCGTCTATCCTCTCCCTCTTCCATCTTTCATTCTACTTTCAGTTTTGTGTTAAGAATGGATTCTCATCTTCTTTAGCCAAAAGTTTACACATCTACGCATCACTGTTGCCCATGCTAAACTTATCTGAAAATCATTATTATTCACCGTTAGGTATTAGGAATTCTGGTAGATCCTATCCCTATCCATAACCCTTAAAAATAACGGCAAATAATAAGGAAATGCCAAACTTAGACAAATGTTGCGTATGGCCAATGGTGTATCACCTGAATTATAGGCATGTAATTATAGGCATTTTCACATAAATGTAAAAAATATTTTCCGTACAGAAAGACAGGCTTACGTCATCTCGTACGTCTGCCCTGTCACATGACCATTACTTATCCACTTCCACAACAGAAATAGACAGGTCTTCATTAAATAAAAAACACGTGATTTAATTTTCCAATGAAAGAGTAATTATTGTGACATGGTTCCACAGAATAGTACAGTATGCATTAAAGTGTCAAATACACGATCTACAAATCTATATTAAAAAAACAACAACAACACATTGACAATCATTTTGAAGCTTGTAAAAAAAACTTACGGGTTAGTTTTTGCCATTTCTGTCAAAATGTCATTGGCTTACAAAACCTACATACAACATAAACCAAAACCCTTATGGTTTGATCTGCACTCGTGTACAAAATGCATAAAAACAAATGTAGCCTAATCTGTTAAAAGTTATCATATCAGTACTAGATAGCAATGCACTGCCGTATTGTCAACAATACACTGACGAAAGGGAAAAGGCTCGTTGGCTAATAATTTCAGAAAGAATTCAGAACTGAAAGTATATAGTTGCGTGTAGAAAGAACTATTATAGACAAATCATATCTCATTGATATGAAAGAAGTGTAAAAATAAACTATACCTGATGTAAGACCTATACAGTGTGTCCCAGAAAAAAGGAAACCGGATTTCATGGCATAAATTTTCTATCATAATGAATAATTTCCTTGATGAGATATTTATGTATGAAAAGTTCTGCTTCTCTTCTTTCATGTAATGCACAATGTATTATTTATAACTCACGCATAATTGAATTAAAACAATGGAAAATGGTGGTACCAAAATTTCATATGCACGCACAAATTGCAAATATGAGTGGGTTTTTAGGGTAGTAACCGTAATCGTATTGAAAAAAGAAAAACATTACATACAAATCAACTATTTCTCTTTTATATGACAGCTCATGCGTAGAAAATCACTAATGTATGCTAGAGAACAAGTAAAATGAAAACATGCTTGATTTCTGATGAGTGGATAGTTGAGTAAGCCATTCAGCTTTTCTGACCTAGCAGCTGACAATGGACTTAATGCTTGGGTGAATTTACACAAACGTGGGGGATGAAAAGGAACATTAGAGATGGTTGGGGACTTGGGGTATAAAAAGGCTAAAAAATACGAGATATACTTGGGAATTCCCATGGAAGACACGCCTTACTTCTGCCACATTCTCTTCCGATATGGCAATTCTTCTTCGACCAAATCGGCCCTTGTTGACATTAAGGTTCGTCCCTCCCTGCTGATATTTTCTTATGTTTGTCCATAAGGTAGACTTCGCAGGAACGTCGCGATTTGGAAGTAACGAGCTTACGATTTCAGGACGGGAGCCTTTGAAGACGGGGAGGCAAGCGAAAAATCGATGTGCGCATGCGCGACTCGAAGTATCTCTCCGTCCTGTTGATTTCAGGACGGTTCTCGAGCGAAATAGCGTCCGGTCTAAAGTGGGGACGGGAAGCCGAAAACCGCAGCGCGTCGCCGTCCACTTTTTCGCAACTTGATTGAAAAACAAGACGGGGAGAGTGCGAGGACCGTCACAGTCGTTTAATCTTCCCCCCTTCCCCTTTTGCTCTCCCGTCCCGTTTCGTAAGCTCCCTAGTTACTCACTGAAGACGGCAGCAACTTGCTGCATGCTCCCAGAGCGAGCCCATTCCGTTAGATGATCACCCTTTATTCTGTGGTCAGATGCATGGTCACGCAACCTAAAAAAGATGGTTTGCTTAATTTTCAGCTTTTTTTATTACCCCCAACCATCTTTAATGTTCCTTGTAATTCCCCATGTTTGTGTAAATTCACCCAAGAATTAAATCCATTGTCAGCTGCTAGGTCAGGAGAACTGAATGGCTTCATACTCAACTATCCACTCATTTGGGCAGAAATCAAGCATTTTTTCATTGTACTTGTTCTCTGACATTACGCATTAAAAAAGAGAATATAAAAGGGAACATTATTAATTTTGATCTGATGTTTTCCTTTTTTCAAAATAATTACGTTTAATACCCTAAAAAACTAATTTCAAAGTAGCAATTTGTTCGTGCAAATGATATTTTGGTACCACCACTTTCCATTGTTTTAATTCAATCATGCGTGAATTAAAGATAGTAATAAATTGTGCATCAAATGAAAGAAGACAAGCACAGCTTTTCATAGATGTATAACTCATCAAGGAAATCATTCGTTATGATAGAAAATTTCTGCCATGAAATCCGGTTTCCTTTTTTTCTGGGACACACTGTAAAATAAAGCTTACATATTTTGTTGTACCTGTCTTAGTTGCTTGTCCAACCAAACCTCTCAAGCACTATCATCATTTAACTGTATGATATACCCTGAACTCTTTATGCCATGCGTTGACAATGAATGACGCAGCTTTTCCCTGAGTCAGCCAGTGTTAACTTTTAGAGCTCCAGCAATTCCCCACGACGTCGAATGAATTATAACCTTTACATAAATATTCTCGAAAATGTTAGAATTGCTCTATAACTGCATGCCAAATAAAGTTTATGCTATAACGTTTTCATATTTCCAATATGACTGTAAAAGTTAATAATACTCGGTCTCAAACGGGCATAATTCCGTTTCAAAATAATATATTTCGAGTATTAATTATTAAGTATTAAATTAACATGTTCCTTACTCATGCTGTCATTAAGGACTTATTTCAGTTCTTTCAACATTCACATTGGTATATTTAAAGGCTGTACTCCTTCTTCCCCCCTCCTTGTGTTAAAAATCTAAAACTCAAAGAAACAAAATTATTTTTATGATTATTCAAAAGTACTAATAATATCCAGTCAATTCAACTATAGCATTAGCATCCTCTTTATTAGAGACAAATTTTGAAACCATGTCACCATTTCATAAACATTTGTAGTACATTTGCTTGTTTTGATTGTTAATGTCTTTCAGTTTAGGAACATATTTGATGAAAAAGTAACAATCTGGGTGAATGAATAAATAATGATGATAAAACTACTACTAATAATACCATTTAATGATAATAATGATTATGATAATAATAATAATAACACTAATTATATACTAGTCATAATAATAATAATAATAAATAATAATAATAATAATAATAATAATAATAATAATAATAATGATAAGTATAACGATAATAATAATGATGATACTTATAACAATGATGACAATAAAAATCATAATAAAATAGTAATAATCATTATAATAATATTAATTTTGATAATAATAATAATAATAATAATAATAATAATAATAATAATATAATAATAATAATAATATGATACTAATAATAGTGATGATAAAAACACAATGATAACAAAGTATACCACCTTTAAAAGCTTGTAATTGAAATATCTATTTCATGATGAAGAGTAACTTGTTTTCTGTTCAACGATACCTCATTCATGACTTTTTGCCATGGATGAATGAGCACCAGTTTTTTTAAAGTGTCGTAAAAATCTCCTTCTACCATGTTTGGGGTGATGTGGGTCAAGCCATATGAATGTTTTACTTTAGTCTAAAATCATTTCAAAAGTTGAATTCTCTTTCGTGCTTCTTTGCTTCATTGTTTAAACTGATCCAGTGTATCTAAGCTTCCACTTGACCTTGTTTCAATCCATATGTTAATTTTAATTTATTCTAACTGCTTTCTAACTTCTAGTCTCATGATTATTAAAGACTATCTGCTTATTTGTCCGTTGTAACATTTCTCGTGCTTAAGGTGCACAAGGTGTTTTTGATCTCAAAGGTTTATACAATGAAGGATACATGTCTTGAGAATTACCAAAATAATTGATAGTAGTCTTTCAGGAAAAACAGATAGCAAATGAGGTACAACTAGACGGAATTCAAATTGGTCTTTACCATGAAAAAGAAAATCAAGCTCACAGAGGTTATAACGTTTTAATTAGAAGCTAACATCGTTGGGTATATTTTTTTGATACGCACTGTATAGCGCAGTAAAACATCCAAAATATAACAAAAGACATGTAGAGGGATATTAGCTTAATATAAAAAAATAATAACAAAAGAAAATGTACACTCATATTTATATTTGAATTACAAAGCACAGCCTAATACAAAGTAATTTCAGACAAACCATAGTAAGCATGAGGAAGCATACAAAGTTAGCAATGAAATCACATGTCTGTAATGAAACTTACACCAAGAATTATAATCATAATTACTATTACGATTACTACGGCGAATTTAAAAGGGATGTCTTTGAAGAAGAATTGCAAAAGAATACCCCTCAAAAAAGAAAAAAACAAACACACACACAAAAAACACACACACAAAAAAAAAAAACAGACAATTAGCATCCCAGAAACAATGTTTGTTCGGTTACATGTCGTTTTCCCAAGGTTTATAATGCCGAAGATTCATAATTCCGTAAAGGTTCATAATTCAGAAAATAAAATAGGGTTCGTAATTCTGAAATAAAAATAGGATTATTAGGACCCTATTAGAACCCTACATCATGATTCGGACCAGGGGCGTCGCTAGAGGGGGGGGGGGGGTCACATCCCCTCTCATAATTGTTGTCGGCAAATGCGCCACCTCTCGGCAAAAAAATAAGAGGAGGGGAAAAAGGAGAGGGAAGAGGAAAGGGAAAAGAAAAAGAGAAAGAAGAAGAAAAAAGAAAAGGGAAATGAAAGAAAAAGAAGAAAACTGCCATTTTTTTTTTTTGGGGGAGGCTCGCTCGCATAGACACTGGAAGGATTTTTCTGGCAAAAGGCGTCCCCCTTCGGCAACTAGGCTGCACCCCCCCCCCCCCAGGATTTTCAAAGTATATTCGGGGAACACCACTTCATATTCAGGCAGCGAAGTGAGGTGCCAGAATATCCACATATGTGGGCACGAGGCCCAGATAATTAGTAACTTCTGTATGTAACTTATGCACATTTCCACTACAAAAACTTTTGAAAAAAAATAAATTTGAAATTCGGCAAAAGGCTTTCCACTTCAGCAAGGGCTGCAGCCCCCACCCCCGATGAATTCAAAGTTCCGAGGAGAAAGAATATCCACATACTTGGCAGCGAGGTTCCAACATAATTACATGCATGTAACTTCTGTACATTTTCACTACGAAAACTTTACCCCAAAAAATGCTTGCTCGCTTTGCTTGCTTTAGTAATTTAAATAAGTAATTAAAAGTTGATATTCGGGCAAAAGACGTCAGCCCCCTTCTTACGAAAAGGGCCTGTATGATCAAGATATCTGGGGGGAGGTGGATTAGGGTGCAGCATTTTTGTCGGCAAATTGGATGTCAGATCCTAATTTGTCGGCAAATTTGGGTGTCACCTCCCCCCCCCCCCCTTCAAAATGTTCTAGGACTCTCCTGATTCGGACACGGTTCCAGAATTTTTAAGTGACTTTTTCTTTATTGTTTGGAAGAATATAATCCTCGTTCAAATTATTATGCCGCGGAAAACCGCGGTGGATTTTTTCACGTGTGTATGTAAATGAATGAAGGAGAATAAAGTAGCTGTGCGCAACAAAGGTCCTTCGGGTAACTTCTGACTGAAATGTGTCATGATTACGCTTACGTCATTATATATATATATATAATTTTTAAAAAACTACTATTTTCTGCGTCAATGCAAACGAGCGTTAATCCATCACTTTCTGCGCTGCAATCTGTCTAAAGATGTAGTGTTGGTTTTAGGAAGAAGTACAGTTCCTGTCCACGCCTTGCTTGATGAGTGTTGTGCTCTGAGTGCCACATTCTTGGCTTTATAAAGAGCTGTCCGTTCCGCATAAGGTTTGTCACCTGTGACAGGAACAATAAGATGATTTGTGTCCTTGTGAGTAAAAGGCTGATCAGACCTCACGATGACTATACAGTGCGTCCAGAAAAAAACGAAACCCTAAACAAAGGGTTATTGTGACCACAGTACGCTCTATGACAATAATTATCTATTTTCCAAAACTAGAAGTATTATGCTTTGAAATGATACCTTATGACATCCATCCGTTCATGCTTTACCAAGCAGCAATATTTTGAAAATGAAATGAAAAAGTAAAAACTCAGTTGTGCCGATTTTCAAAGTTCCGATATTCGGGGAACTACCACTTCATATTCAGGCAGCGAAGTGAGGTGCCAGAATATCCACATATGTGGGCAGCGAGGTTCCCAGATAATTATGTAACTTCTGTATGTAACTTATGCACATTTCCACTACAAAAACTTTTGAAAAAAAATAAATTTGAAATTCGGGCAAAAGGCTTTCCACTTCAGCAATGGGCTGCAGCCCCCACCCCGATGATATTCAAAGTTCCGAGGAGAAAGAATATCCACATACTTGGGCAGCGAGGTTCCAACATAATTACATGCATGTAACTTCTGTACATTTTCACTACGAAAACTTTACCCCAAAAAATGCTTGCTCGCTTTGCTTGCTTTAGTAATTTAAATTAAGTAATTTAAAAGTTGATATTCGGGCAAAAGACGTCAGCCCCCTTCTTACAAAATGGGCCTGTATGATCAAGATATCTGGGGGGAGGGGTGGATTAGGGTGCAGCATTTTTGTCGGCAAATTTGGATGTCAGATCCTAAAAGTTTGTCGGCAAATTTGGTGTCACCCCCCCCCCCCCCCCCCCTCAAAATGTTCTAGGGACTCTCCTGATTCGGACACGGTTGTTCCAGATTTTTTAAGTGACTTTTTCTTTATTGTTTGGAAAGACTATTAATCCTCGTTCAAATTATTATGCCGCGGAAAACCGCGGTGGATTTTTTCACGTGTGTATGTAAATGGCATGAAGGAGAATAAAGTAGCTGTGCGCAACAAAGGTCCTTCGGGTACCCACTTCTGCGTGTTACTGAAATGTGTCATGGATTACGCTTACGTCATTAATATATATTAATATATTTTTAAAAAACTACTATTTTCTGCGTCATATGCAAACGAGCGTTAATCCATCACTTTCTGCGCTGCAATCTGTCTAAAGATGTAGTGTTGGTTTAGGAAAGAAGTACAGTTTCCTGTCCACGCCTTGCTTGATGAGTGTTTGTGCTCTGAGTGCCACATTCTTGGCCTTTATAAAGAGCTGTCCGTTTCCGCATAAGGTTTGTCACCTGTGACAGGAACAATAAGATGATTTGTGTCCTTGTGAGTAAAGGCTGATCAGACCTCACCGATGACTATACAGTGCGTCCCAGAAAAAAACGAAACCTAAAACAAAGGTTATTGTACCACAGTACGTGCTCTATGACAATAAATATCTATTTTCCATAAACTAAAGTATTATGCTTTGAAATGTACCTTTATGACATCCATCCGTTCATGCTTTACCAAGCAGCAATATTTTGAAAATGAAAATGAAAAAGTAAAAACTCAGTTGTGCCGGATTTTCAAAGTTCCGATATTCGGGGAACTACCACTTCATATTCAGGCAGCGAAGTGAGGTGCCAGAATATCCACATATGTGGCAGCGAGTTCCCAATAATTATGTAACTTCTGTATGTAACTTATGCACATTTCCACTACAAAAACTTTTGAAAAAAAATAATTTGAAATTCGGGCAAAAGCTTTCCACTTCAGCAATGGGCTGCACCCCACCCCGATGATATTCAAAGTTCCGAGGAGAAAGAATATCCACATACTTGGGCAGCGAGGTTCCAACATAATTACATGCATGTAACTTCTGTACATTTTCACTACGAAAACTTTACCCAAAAAATGCTTGCTCGCTTTGCTTGCTTTAGTAATTTAAATTAAGTAATTTAAAAGTTGATATTCGGGCAAAAGACGTCAGCCCCTTCTTACGAAAATGGGCCTGTATGATCAAGATATCGGGGGAGGGTGGATTAGGGTGCAGCATTTTTGTCGGCAAATTTGGATGTCAGATCCTAAAAGTTTGTCGGCAAATTTGGGTGTCACCTCCCCCCCCCCCCCCTTCAAAATGTTCTAGGGACTCTCCTGATTCGGACACGGTTGTTCCAGATTTTTTAAGTGACTTTTTCTTTATTGTTTGAAAGACTATTAATCCTCGTTCAAATTATTATGCCGCGGAAAACCGCGGTGGATTTTTTCACGTGTGTATGTAAATGGCATGAAGGAGAATAAAGTAGCTGTGCGCAACAAAGGTCCTTCGGTACCCACTTCTGCGTGTTACTGAAATGTGTCATGGATTACGCTTACGTCATTATATATATATATATATATTTTTAAAAACTACTATTTTCTGCGTCATATGCAAACGAGCGTTAATCCATCACTTTCTGCGCTGCAATCTGTCTAAAGATGTAGTGTTGGTTTTAGGAAAGAAGTACAGTTTCCTGTCCACGCCTTGCTTGATGAGTGTTGTGCTCTGAGTGCCACATTCTTGCCTTTATAAAGAGCTGTCCGTTTCCGCATAAGGTTTGTCACCTGTGACAGGAACAATAAGATGATTTGTGTCCTTGTGAGTAAAAGGCTGATCAGACCTCACCGATGACTATACAGTGCGTCCCAAAAAAAACGAAACCCTAAAACAAAGGGTTATTGTGACCACAGTACGTGCTCTATGACAATAATTATCTATTTTCCATAAACTAGAAGTATTATGCTTTGAAATGATACCTTTATGACATCCATCCGTTCATGCTTTACCAAGCAGCAATATTTTGAAAATGAAAATGAAAAAGTAAACTCAGTTGTGCGGATTTGGGTAAAACGGTGGACTCATGTTAGGATCACATGCGACCATGACCCAAATGCAACATGACTTTTCAAATCCTATGAGAAGACTGTTTTCATCTGTTTAATTTTTTGTCATTTTTCAGAACTGAAATTTCTTTCAAGAACAAATCGGACAAAAAGGTGATATTTTCGTAAAAGTAAAGAAATATACACATTCCACTGTCATCAAATGGAAATACAAGGTAGAAAGGAACATAAGGTAGAAAATATCAAGATTATGGCAATTAACCACCTCAGGAGGAGCACCTTTTCCATCACAGGAAGGGCACATTTTCATCTTTTAAGGGATATTCATTGATATTGGAAATTTGAGGCGTATGCCCCTGCCGCCACTGGAAATTGGTATTGGTGAATGTATGCCATCACACAAAAGAATTTCACGTATCATATCTCTTAAAGCTGGTACTAATGTTTTCGCGGTTTTACCCAATTCCGGCACAACTGAGTTTTTACATGTCATTTTCAAAATGCTGCTGCTCGGTAAAGCATGTACGGATGGATGCTACGAAGGTATCTTTTAAAAGCATAATATTTCTAGTTTATGGAAAATAGCTAATTACTGTCATAGAGCACATAGTGTTGTCAAAATAAGACTTTGTATTAGGGTTTCGTGTTTCCTGGGATGCACTGTACATTAACGATATCTTTAATTAAGGGTACATCCTACTAGGTGTTAAAAAAAAACTGTGTACACTTTTGATCGTTAATAACTCAAAAAGTATACATCACATCAGACTGAGGTTTTTACATCGTGAAGTTGAATAATGTAAAATTTACTGGGAGCAAGTTTCATTACATTTCTCTGAATACTTTTCTTAAAATATTGCTCTGAATATTTAATTAGATATTTCACTTGTTGAAAAATCAAGGCCACAAAATCTGCGTGTATCAGTAATTAATTCAGAACACAACAATTGATATTGTGCCTTGCAGCTAAAATTCCAGAACACCTTGTTAACCCGGAGTCATGAATCATTAACGACACTGGACAGCAAAAGATTGGCAGAAATGACAGCTGCAACACACAATTGCAATGTTTGTGTTCTGAATTAATTACTGATACGCACAGATTTTGTGGCCTAGATTTTTCAAAAAGTGAAAAATCTATTTAAATATTCAGAGCAATATTTTAACAAAAGTATTCAGAGAAATGTAATAAATCTTGCTCCTAATAAATTTAACATCTTTCAACTTTACAATGTAAAAACCCTCAGTCTGATGTGAGGTATAATTTTTTGAGTTATTAACGATCAAAAATGTCCACTATTTTGTTAACACCTTGTGTAGTATGTTGTGCTCGAATATTCTAATAGTACTGAGGGCTGCTGTAGAGTGTATCCTTGAAGGGAAATCCAACCTCAGTAGCAAGTTGCTTTGAAAGAAAGAGGAAAAAGCAAAGAAGCAGATTGTTGAAAGTTTGAACGAAATCGGACAAGCAATAAGAAAGTTATGAATTTTTGGAAGTTGTTATCACTATACATATGGGAATTTCAGATTGGCCGAATAGGTAATGTCACTGTGATGTAGCTGTGGACAACTCCCCCATTCGCTCCAACACACACAATGACTAAAGTGTCACTTTTTTTCAAAATGTATTACTCAGTAGGATCTTTTTCTTTCATGAGGACCTATAACAATATGCTATCTCCAATATATTTTGAGTACTGCCCCGGGGGTAAAAGCGCCTCGAAGAAAACCGCAAATTAATGATATTTTAGTGTACGACAAACGGGAGAGTTGTGCACAAAAATGTCACAATCGACTCACCAAATTGCCAATTTGAGATTCGCATAGATGTAGTGATCTCATTTTTCAAACATCCATAAATTTCTTAGTCCTTGTCCGATTTCTTTCAAACTTTCACCATCCTGTTTATCTTATTTTTCTGATTTCACACAAATCATCTTACCAAGGTTGGATTGCCCTTTAATGAAAAATCTCGTTATCGTAAACGTTATCGGTGAGGTCTGACCAGCATTTTATTAACTAGAGGGTTGGTGGCAACGAATGGGATTTGAATCCCTGCGACATGACTAACGTCCTTCGGCAAGGCATTAAAGGGCTTGTCAGACTTCACCGACAGCGATAACGATAACGATAATTTGATGACATTATAATGGTACAGACCTATACTATTAAGATTCAATTTATAAGTCAGAAAACCAGGGGAAAGAAATTAGTTATCATGATTTACCAGAAAATCATC
The DNA here is from genome assembly GCA_025618425.1 of Heliocidaris tuberculata. Classification (NCBI taxonomy): domain Eukaryota; kingdom Metazoa; phylum Echinodermata; class Echinoidea; order Camarodonta; family Echinometridae; genus Heliocidaris; species Heliocidaris tuberculata. The sequence continues at coordinate 15,686,633 of CM046833.1, forward strand.
TTATAATTTCAAGTACATGCACTTCATTATAAAACAAAACAAACATTAGAATCTAAACTTTATCAGTTTATGGGGAAATAAATATTCACAATTCTTTTATTTTTCATTCTAATAAGGTTGAATAAACCAGTAAACTAATTCGCAAAAAAAAAATCTGATACCGTATAGACCCCCCCCCCCCAACCGTCTTTCGGTGTATACGGCGGGATTGGCAGGTTTTTTTTTTTTTTTTTTTTTTTTTTTTTTTTTTGGGGGGGGGGGGGTTAAGAGCTGTTAAAGAAAAAAAATGTTCCTTGTTAGCTTATGGAATTGGACTGGAACAGCTGCATTGTTAGATTTGTCCGCGCGTACAGATGACCACGATTTTAGGTCCCCGTGTAAACTTCGGGGCATTTGGAGGGGAAAATGGATGTCATTTGGTAAAATACGAACAAAAAGAATAAAGAAACAACTTGATCCATGACCCTGACTACAGTGCGTATATAAAAAAGTACACACTGTGAAAATATCCTTCAAAATAAAAATTTCATAATATCGGTATGATTTTTTCTCATAAAATTATGAGTTAGGGTTTAGTTAATATGATCATGGATCTACTAGACTAGTAGGTCCATGATCGAATAGAACTGCGAGTATTGAGAACACGTCACGATTGAGTGAGCATTGGCTACCTTTGGAAAACTTGCAAATATTGCTTTGTGCTAAAATGCTTTTGTCTTGAATTGGAGGAAAGAGCCATTCTTCGTGCTCCTTCAGCTTTTTAATAATTAATTTCAACAATCATTTCATTTTTGAAGACACGCACTGCTCCGTCTCCCGCTCTCTCTCTCACACACACGGACCTACACACACAACATTGAATTCAGGGGTGGAGCATTTTTCAAAGTGGATGGGGGGGGGGCACCAGCAACAAAGGGCCGTTTTGGGGGAAAAAAGGAGCACCTACAAAGGGTGAACACAAAGCAAAAAAGGGATCATTTTGTGACATTGGTAATACCCTACAGTCTAATTGATACATTATCGAGCATCATCTTCTTCATTTTTTGATTTTTCTTTGTATGTGGTTCTGGATACTGCTTCAGCTCCCCCAATTAGCAATTGTGTGTACTGGCCTAATGATGTGCGAGTGAGCGAAGCGAGCGAGAATTTTTTCTCACATATTAGTAGAAAAAGGGCACGTATAAGAGGTAAAAGGTTGTACTTATCAGAAGGGGGAAAAGGGGGCACTTATTAGAATGAAATGGGCACCTATCAGTAAAACAGCACTTATCAAAGGAGAAAAAGGCAAATATTAGAGAGAAGTGGCGGCAAGTATTATATTTGAAAAGGGGTACTGATCAAAAGGTGAAAAGGGGAAATTTTCTGAAGGGGAAAGGACACTCATTAAAAAGCAAAAGGGCACCTATTTGAAATAAAAAGGGGTACTTATCAGAAGGAGAACAGGGCACTTATTAGAGAGAGAAGAGGGGCGGGGCGCAGCCTCTGATTGAATTGATGTATATTCTCTGCACACATTTTCCATTTTTGTTTGGAGCATGTCGAAAGGATACATTGCAGGAAGATGCACGTAAAATGTTCATTTGCCATAGAAAAAAGAGAACAAAATCTATTTTTGAGCATTCAGTTTGGTTCCTCTTTTTTTTTCCAGAGGGAAGTGGCGTATCCACCATCGGTTCAAGGTATAGAAAGTCCATCTTGAAGGCTCAGGAGGGGAAAAATCAGGACAAGTTCATACAAGAGTACATCACGGAAGCTGCCCAGATACATAATTTTCCTGTCATGGATTCTACCCAACCCCCAATTCATTAATGTCTGGATACACCACTACGGGATATGCACGGCCAGGTATGGATTAAGGATCCAATGAATATTCAACTCAATTGCTGATAGTTAACAGGGCACATGTATTCACTGCCTGAAATAATTTGATCAAATTTTTATGAGGCTGACGCATTTTTGCGCAAACAATTTTTTGCGAGTTTTCCAAAAAAAGCCAGTGGTCACTTTAAAAGACTAACATATTGCCAATACTCATAGTGTCATTCGAATGAATAGACCCTAACACATAATCGATAAGAAAGAAAAAATCTTCAAGACATTGTGAAATTAATATTTTTAAGGATATTTGCAAAGTGTGTACTTTTTATACGCACTGTTTTTTGAAAATAAAGGGTTGTAGCGCACAGACATATAAATTAATTGAAAAGAAGAATCGAAACGAACCCTTCGCATGATAGTATCCAAGTCTTCAAGGCGATAGTTCTTGACAACTTGGCACAGGTCCTGAACAAACCAAGATCCCTTTTTTGGAGAACTCCACGACACATTTCCTGAGAACATAAGAAATGCAAATGTACAAACTTCTCGCAATAAAATAATGACATACATGAAAAACATATCAACTAAACAAATTAACCAAAATCAAGCACTTTAAGTTTTCTTATTTCCTTTATTTTTTCTTAATTTGCCAGTTTTTAAAACAGAAGTAAACGCCAATTGAAAAAATGCATCCTGGATTTATGCATAGATGTTTAATGTATATGTTTTATCCATGTGATGTGCTGGAGAAAAAAGGCCTGAGTTCTGGTAAAGGTAAACGATGCGAGCTTTCTCATCTCTTTTTTTTTTTAATGTACCCTAACAAATTGCTTTTCAACTCCCCTAATATTCAAAATGTGACGAGAAATAACTGTAATGTTTGGACCAAATTTTGATGCCCCATGTGTGTGTAGTCCCATATAGGCCTACACATTTCTTTGTGCGGTTCATGTGATTTCCCTCTAGATCTAGTTAAATATCTTATCATTTTGATGATTCCGAAACCTCAGGTATCTTATTTACAACAGTTTCTTTCACAATGTAATCACATTGTCCTAAACTCAACTTTATCTTTAAAAAAAAGAAAAGAATTTTGCATCCTACAGATGCCTGTCCCTATTACATTATGTCCCTTAAGGCAGTGGCGACGAGAAAGGTATGCGTGCAGGGTGGGGGGGGGGGGGGTGAGTGTGAGTGATAATTAAGTACAACTTTGTTTTGATATAATGTTCGTTTGCTTTGTTGTATCCTGTTCCTATTTAACCGGCTTCTTTTGAATTTTGTTTTGTTTTGTTTTGTTGATAATCCTATCATGGCAGGATTCTATTTCAATAAATTTGAATTTGAATTTGAATTGTGTGTTGTGTACAGGGGGGGGGGGGGGGGTTGACAATATCAGTTATACCATTAATTGTATCTCACTAATTCACTAACATAGGATTTGCAGTTTCCCTAAATACCCGTGAATGAAAGCAAAATATTTTCCAATGTGCCCGTCGTATTGCATGTAGAGTACATGTATTTTGCCATCGTACGTGTCCCCTGAACTTTCTATGCACCCCCGTGTCTTACTTGAAAGGTATTTCAGAATATTTCTTGGCTTGATAAATACCGTAAGAGGTGGTATGTATGATGAAAATATCAGCGTTCTCCGGAAATAGGATTGTTTGTGATGAGCCTCCCGTCGTATTTGGCACTGAAGCTTCTACGCGGCTTGTGTGAGAACCTGGTACAGAAAAAATATAAAGAAAATCATCTTTAGTATGGCACCTGAATCAATTTGCCATGATGACTGTGGTATCATCGTTACTATGGCATCCTCCTACTTGTTATACATGTACATAAAAACACACTTGCCTATCAACAGAACTGTATCCAGTGCAGTGGCGCATCCCGACCCTGGAGCAATGGGAGGGGGGGGGGGGGCATCCGAGGTGATATGATTCATATAATTAAAAGCGGGGTTTACCTATCAGGAGCTAAGTGAATCCCATTTCCCCTTCTCTTCATTTATGAAGTTTGCCTTCATAAACTATGCTTTAAGTGACCGTTTTGCAAGGCTCCACAGATTTGTAATATATTTTTTTCAAAGAATATGTTCATGATTCAAGAGGTATTCGAGAAGTATTCGATCATCATCTCCTCACGTAGCTAAAAAGTCATTTAATTTTATTTTTTTTCTAGGCTGGAAATTAACCGGGGGGGGGGGGCAGATCACCCTTGCTCCATTTAAATACGCTACAAAGTTAGTACAGTATGATGTGAATACATAATTGAATGCCTTAAGTGACAGCCCTGAAAAACAACAACAACAGAAGACTGGATAAGGGGGGGGGGCATACTGGCAATGTCATTGTATATCATTGATAGAATTAGCAAAACGATGTCTAACAGCTAATTCATGAGTGAACAATTACTCCTAGGACGATTGTCCCAGGAAAGTTACCACTAGGACAGTTACAACCAAGAACCCCCGGACACCCATCTTCCCCTTAAAATTGGTCTTAGAAGCTACTGAGAACATTTTGAATTACATAAAGTACAAAATTATACATGTGGACATAGACAAAAAAACTTAGAGTCAACAAAAACAAGGATTTATGTAATACGAGTTGACTCCTGTGAGTGACTGCTTTCATAAAAAATAACAACCTTGCCAAGCAGAACTGAATAAAATGCCTTTGTAGAAGTACAGTTTGCTTAGCTAGATAGTCACGTATACCCCTTGAAAGATTACCCCCCCCCCTCCCCCCCCCCCCCCCCACAATTATCCACAGGAACTACTGCTAGGACATTGGCTCCCCATCCCACCTCGGAAATATCCGCAGGCATGCAGGACAGTTAATATTACCCTCTAAAGAGCCTAGAACATCTATGTCCTATTAGTTGTTTTTTTAGGGGTAATTGTTCACGGGTTGGTTATTCGAGGAGTTATTTATTAAAATTTATTGAAGGTGGTAATTATTTTGAATTATCTGGTAAAAAAACTGTTGTCCAATTTTCATTACTATATTCATATAGTCAATATATATATATATATAGAGAGAGAGAGAGAGAGAGAGAGAGAGAGACAGAAAGACACAGAATAAATGACTCCGTTAGACACAAAAGGTTCAATATTTCGCCGATAAGGCGAAATATTCTGTGTCTGTCTCTATTTTTAATCTCCGTAGCAGAACTTTTGAACTCTATGTATGTATATATATATATATATATATATTTCTCTCTAATAAAAGATGGTCAAAAACCTGTTTTCCTGAGGTATGTAATCACTTTTCCATTCATTATTGCCTCTATAATGCCGAATCTGTGTATGTATACCTTTATGCAGTTTCAGCTCAACTACTTAAATGTTGCAGTAGACTTCCTTTCTCTGTCACTGCCAGTCCCCTATCCTTTTCCTCACACTTTCTTTCTACGTTGTATGTTCCCCTTTCCTTCTTCTCATCATCTGCTTATATTATCGTGTCATGTACTCAGCTAAATTAATACACTACCGACATCAAATTAGATCAGGATTTAATATTTCATGCCTGCATGGGCATGTTCATTTAATCGTTAGAAGGTCGGATTAAGTAAATTGCAAAGATAGAGCAAGTAGCCATTCAAATGTGTGAGGAATATGTGCATCTGTATGACATTGTTGTTCAACAATGAAAACAAAGAATGAGAAACAATGAGGAGGATTGGCCTCTGGATATCAACTGTAGTATCAGGACCGCATTCAAGTGTTTCTTATGATTGCTTTTTTTTTCATTGTTTCAATTTGACTCTACAAGATGGAAATGTTCATTAATATCTGAATGGCCAGAGTCCCCATTTTTTGCAGTTTTATTTCAGAGACTCATTCATTTTTGAATAAACATAAATCCTCTTTAAGATGATTATGCAATTATAATCGTACCATTCACACATGAGTGAGCATAGCCATTAAAAAAAAATGAGTCTGTGAAAGAAAAGTGCAAAAATGGGGCATATGGCCATTCAAATTTTGATGAGCATTTCCAACATGTAAAGTCAAATAAAAAACAATGCAGTCCTGAGAATACAGTTGACATCCAGAGCTCAAGCCTCATCATTGTTTCTCATTCTTTGTTTTCATTGTTGAACAATAGTGTCATACGAATAAACATAATCAACATTTGAATGGCTACTTGCTCCATTTTTGCAATTTTCTTAATCTGTCCTTCTAACGATTAAATGAATGTGTCTATACCAAGCGTGAAAGTTTAAAACTTGATCTTAATTGATGTTGGTAGAGAATAATATTTTCTTTGATTTGATATATATTTCATTATATGTTATTGACAGTTTATATGAAAATTTTGAACAATGCAGAGTGTTTACTTTCTTTCTTTGCTGAGTGTATAATATTATATATATTCAAACGTTAATGAAAATGTGCATCAGAAAGACATTCAGCAATGAAAAACAAAGAATGAGAAACAATGAAAATGACTGAACTCTGGATGTCAACTGTAGTCTCTGGACAACATGGTTTTGACGACACGATCCCAAATTCAAATGTTTCTCGTAATTTTTGTTTTCATTATTTTAATTTGACTCTACAAGATGGAAATGCTCATCAACATTTAAATGGCTATTTGCTCTATATTTTTGCAGTTTTCTTAAACAGACCTTCTAACGGCTAATGTGCCCATCAAAGCGTGAAAGTTTAAAACGTGATCTTAATTGATGTTGGTAGATTATTTTTTTTTCTTTTTTTGTACATTTCATTATATTTTATTGCTGGTATATATGGAAATTTTGAACAATAAAGAGTGTTCCACTTTCTTTTTTTGCTGAGTGTGTATATATATAATATATATATATTGTTACGCTCTAAGTCATAGAGTTAGACATGTCTCCCCTCCTAGTCCTACTTGGGCATACACGTGTCCATTTCATGAATTATTCACAGCTCTAGTTTTATATACACAGCCTGTCATTCAGCTGGTCAGTCTTAGTACGTACAGAGTGGGTCATTATAGTGATATATGAACTTGGGTATGAACTATGGGTCAAGCCTAATGGGATATCATAATGGAGTGTCATATACAGAGACCAGAATAGCTGTCATTATAAATATAAACAATATAATACATCATTCAGGAGCAGTGATTCTATATATAAGCACCTCTGGTTAGGACATGAGAGTCAGTTAGTGATATGAGTTAGCTTGAGTAGTATTCAGTTGTGAACCTCTGAATATTCCAGCATTAATTGAAGCAGCTACAATGAAGTCTGGACTAAGAAGTAATATATGACATGACTTCAGAGTTCAGAGTCTTTATTCCCTTTGTCTTAAACCGGCTATATACAAAGCCGTGACAATATATACATATATATATATATATATATATATATATATATATATATATAGCAAAGAATTATGTTGAAATAAAAACACCGCAAGACGTAAAATTTACTGACGTTTCGGTCACAGACCTTTATCAAAGTAAAAGACTGAACACATTCAAGTAATAATAATCAGATGCATGAATTATGAAGACGCGGGCAGTTGCTTGGATACAAAAAATTAGGCGCGAGAATTGAGATTTTGGGCGCAAGTGACGCCACAAAGAAAAATAAAAAAAAAAAAAAATTGTGCGTATTTTGAACAAAAATTAAAAGCCATGATCAAAGCAGTAAGAATGAAGCAACAAAGAGGCAAGACATGAATTTAACAAAAACTATGTCTGCTGCGCAAAAAAAAAAAAAAAAAAAAAAAAAACAGGCGGGGAAGCAGACGGTTGCCTGATAGCAAGTGACGCCACAAAGGAAACCAAAAATAGTACGAATTTGGGAAAAGTAAATGAAAAGCCAAGATTAAGGTGGCACCAAAAAGATTTAAAAAAAACAAAAACAAAAACAAAACAAAACAAAAACAAAAACTCAAAAAAGGGGATATGCGCAAAGCAGTAAGAGAAAGAGAGAGAGAGAGGGAGAAGGGGGGGGGGGGAGAAAAGAGAAGAGTAAAGTCCAATAAAGTCCAATAAATGGGGAACATTTATTGGACTTTACTCTTCTCTTCTCTTCCCCCCCTTCTCCCTCTCTTTCCCTTACTGCTTTGCGCATATCCCCTTTTTTGAGTTTTTTTTTAATTTTTTTTTTTTAATCTTTTTGGTGCCACCTTAATTTTGGCTTTTCATTTACTTTTCCCAAATTCGTACTATTTTTGGTTTCCTTTGTGCCGTCACTTGCTACCAGGCAACCGTCTGCTTCCCCGTGTTTTTTTTTTTTTTTTTTTTTTTTTTGCGCAGCAGACATAGTTTTTGTTAAATTGCGCGTCTATTCATGTCTTGCCTCTTTGTTGCGTCATTCTTACTGCTTTGATTATGGCTTTTAATTTTTGTTCAAAATACGCACAATTTTTTTTTTTTTTTTTTCTTTGTGGCGTCACTTGCGACCAAAATCTCAATTCTCGCGCCTAATTTTTTGTATCCAAGCAACTGCCCGCGTCTTCATAAGTCATGCATGCATCTGATTATTATTACTTGAATGTGTTCAGTCTTTTACTTTGATAAAGGTCTGTGACCGAAACGTCAGTAAATTTTACGTCTTGCGGTGTTTTTATTTCAACATAATTGTTTGCTATCTATTTCAACACACCGACGCAGAACCTTCTTGATTTGTTTACGACTTATATATATATATATATATATATATATATATATATATATATATATATATATATTTATATATATATATATATATATATATATATATATATATATATATTTATATATATATATATATATATATATATATATTATGTGTGTGTGTTTGTGCGTGTGTGGGTGCCCGCGCGTTTGTAGGCGTGTCTGTATGTTAAGCACATAATATTTTCATTTTGTCGAAAATTAATATTCTTCATTATACTGCAATAAAAGTTTTGGAACAAAAATCATACTTCCCCAACAGGTATCAATGATGAGGATTTTCGGCTTGCCTGGCAGAACTCCTTTAAACAGTTCCAGCAAATATTGAATCGAAAGGAATTTTCCATTGACCCCTTGGATTCCCTGTGAACCTCCGTGGCTAGATATGTAAACCAAGGCGGATTGGGGATCTTTGGACTTGAGCTTCGCCGTAAACTCCTGAAGAGCTTGTTTCATGCAATTTGTTTTTTTCTTAAGTGAAAAGAAACCCCAAAAAAACTTCATTATTTTGAAAGCAAATTGCATCTGCAGGAAAGCTATGGGATAAGGGCTAAGCATGCTAACGGTTATTATATAAACACTGCATATCTTTCTAATGTGTATTCTGAATAACAAATGAAATGTAATGTGTTCTAATTTTTCCAATACATTAATTGCTGAAAATACACTCGGAAAAAAAAGGAAATGCAGTCCTGAGACTAAAGTAGAGATAATGAGCTCACTTTCTAGTATCAAAACTTCATCAAATTTAATAGTTTTTATATTTCTTGATATTTTGGGGGTTTTGTGTACAAAACGAACGAAAAAATTATGGTTTTGTTTAATCCATTTGTTAATGAGATGCATTGTTTTCCTCTATAGATTTGATTGTCCTGTATTTCAGATCTAAATATTGATCTATATGATAGTATCAAATAGAACAAATCATATGATGAAATTTATAAATATTGAAAAACAATAGATTACATAAGAAATTCATAAAAACAATGAAATACATGCAATATTAAATGGAATATAATAATTAAATCTATCTTAATGTGTTTTTAAGTTTGGCAGCAACATTTTACACAAATAAATACTCGTCAGATTTTTTCAAAAATCTAGTTATTAGCAATTTATGAATATATTTTGCATAAGTTATCGTTAATTAATAAATATGAACGGAGTTATTTTAACACAGATATCTTAGGTAAACAAAAATTATCAAATCTTTTGCTCAATCTTTGTTTCAAACTATGTTTTAACTACTTATTTGCATAATATGAATTTTTTACACTTTATTTCCATTGATTTTCAGAAGTCATTCCGTAACGCTGTTTCATTTCATGTTTTTTATCATATTTCGAATATTTTCTAACAGATTTCCAGGAACATGTTGACACATCAAAGCTGACATACTACAGAATGACACAGCAATATTGAAAACCGGATATACATTTTCAGTTCACAGAGTTTAAGCAATTTTTATTGTGGGTGAAAAAGTCATGCCCTTTCTGTGTCATTCCGTAACAAAGCAATATAATATTTAATATTTCATAAATTTGATTAATGGTTGACATGAAAGGCATCAGTTAAGAAAGTAGCTCAAATTAGTTTATGTATTGTACTATCAATTTGTAGATACTCATAACGATGTTCATAATATTCTTCTTTTAATCTTGAAAATTCTTTGTGAATGTCATCCATTACAATCATTTAGGGGTAGAGACCTATAGGCCTAAATTGAGGGGCAATTTGAATCTAATATTGCTTATTTGCGTTTTACTCGGGGAAACAACTAAGGGCACCTTTAGTCGAACAAGAATGTGGAGCGCTCGAAAATTACATTTAGAGACTAATTCTAATCTGGATTGATGTTACATTAATTTCATTAGGCCTCCTATTAAGATATGTTATACAAAATCACCTGATATCATTCATGCTATTAGAATTTATTTTACCCTTCTAAATTTTGACCAAGTCCAAACTATTCCTCAAACCAAGGTACTACAATAATGCAATAAAACTTCTTATTGTTCTTGCAGTCTTCCTCTTCTGTTCTCTGCTCTCTTTGCGCTCTTTCGCCTTTCTATGTCTGGCATTACTTTATGATCTCAATTAAGCTACATTTATATTGGCCCGTATTCTTGAAAGAAGTTTATTTTAAACCATGGTCTAAACCATTGTTTAAACATCGGCCGTGATCTAAATTAGGCATATATAAGTGCATTACGGTCCGCCCATTGGTCAAGATGACATCCGCGTACGACGCTTATGGAGGTTTAAACCGTGGTTTAAAATAAACCTCTTTCGAGATTACGGGCCATTATGTTTTAACTTAACAACTGATTTTTTTTTAAATGTGATACTATTTATTGCTGTTAGGGAAGGAAGGCCTGTGGGCCATGATCATTAAGTTGACTTGTTCCTTACCGAACTAGGCCACCTGGTCGGGTGCGCAACTGTCAATGAAATTATTTTATTCATTCGAGTTCAACTATGTACATTGTATACTGTATCTTGATTAATAAAAATAGATATATTGATAATAATAATAATAATAATAATAATAATAATAATAATAATGATAATAATAATAATAACAACAACAACAACAACAACAACAACAATAATAATAATAATAATAATAATAATAATAATAATAATAATAATAACTAGAGGTGAACAAGTACAACTATACAGGTGGGCTGTGGAAGAATTGAAATGCGATAGAGTAATAATATTGAAGTATGAAGTAGGCATGTTCCTACATAAATGCTTTGACGCGTGCACAGTGAAGTGTATTGAAATGTCAAAATGATGCGCAATCAACGTTAGAATTAATTATAGAGCAATAAAAGCATTTCTACATGTTTGCGCGCATGCGGGTAATGCGCGCGTGCGCGTAGTAGGAGTTATAATGCACGCACCAATTGCAAATGTTCAACAATACCCTGTAACAAATGCAGCCTATTCCAGTCAATCTAAGGCATTTTTACCGCTTGCGCGCGTATGCGCGTACGTAAGCGCGCGTGAAGAAAATATTCTAGAAATCATGTAGGATCAATTAAAATGCTAAAACAGTCCAAGAAAAGTCATTTTCGGCCTGAAATATGCCCAAAATTAATTATAGACCATTTTGAGCATTTTCAGATTTTGCGCGCGCACGTTCACCGACGCGCGCGTACGTGCACGCACCCAGTGTTCAATTAATTTCATTTTTAATTAACTTGCATCATGCCAAATATTGCTATGTTATGACTTTGTATTGCAGAAATATAGCATATGTCAGAATTTTACAAAATAGCGCCTAGATGACGTCACGATACATTGACTATGTTGAAAAAATTTCTGTGCTGAGACAATAACCATATATACTATCGTACAAAATTTGAATACATTTGAATAAGCCGTTTTGGAGATATTGTGCATACAAAAAAAGTGAGTAGAAATAAAAATAAATAAAAAATAAAGAAAGAAAAAAAATCGTACAAAAACATAAAGTGGTCTGTACTTAAAGTACAGCCCACCTAATAATAATAATAAATAGTCAAATGCACTGCACAATATGTACATCGTGTTCTTTTCAAGGCATAAATCCTTTCTTCTTTTCTCCATTTCCTCTTGATCCGTTTTACTTTAAAATATACCTTGTCTACGGGGAGGTCTATGTAAGTCTCCTGCACATATCCAAGATACTTCAAAAGATCTTCCATATTGCTGACATCATTCGTGGCCCAAGGTCTGGATGTTTCTTATATGTTTCGTTGCTTATGATGAGTGCATATCCTTTCTCACGATCGGTCATGATGTATTTCTGTAATGGAAATGTTCAAAAAAATAAAGGAGCATTTAGAAATATCTGAAAATGTTCATAAAGTAAAGATCATGATTTCCAGCAAGGATTTGATATTTTATATGTATCTTTACGGATTGAACATCCTACCTACACTCTAAAAGATTGGGTAAAATTTTTACCGAATATGGAAGGAACATGCATGTTGGGCAAAATGTATTAATACACTATTGATTAAATTTACCCATGATTTGGTAAAAAAGTAGCCAAATAATGAGTTACATTTTACCCAACATTTTTTAGACTGTAATTAATCATAAACAATTCATAAAATTAATATTGTGTGCCAGATTCTCTTGAAATGGAATTCCGTTACCCAAACTCAAAAGATTAGATTAATTATGTTTGACAGTATCTTATATTTTTCAAAAGAATATTGTTTTAAAAGGATATGGTAACGACCAATCAGAGTAAATTCATTTTTTTTTTTCCACAATCAGTCAATACGCGCTATTCGGAACTTTATCCGAACCCGATCTTCCCATAAAATACAAGCTTTTGGCCAGAGTAAAACTGAAACTGAATATCTTGCGATGAGATACACATTTAAAATAAATACCATATCGGTGTTCCAGTCTTCAAGCGTCTGCACATCTAACTCCATTCCATGGTCATCAAACGTATCTACACGAGACAATTAATTTGATGAGAATAGAGAAGAGCCTACATTGATTCTCATGTCTTAAAATGATAAACTTCCATACAACATATTCAGAGCTTTCAAACAAGGTAACACTTTGGAAATATAAAAAAGTCTCTGAAATGCACACACAATCATAGAATGATTGGTAAAACAACTTTTTAGTAACCGCCATAAGCTTGGGAGGGCAAATGAAGTATATGAGCAGCTCAATGAGGGGGGGGGGGGTGGACGTCCCCGGATAATATTTCGAGGGAATCGCTCTCCCCCGGGGGAAAAAAAAATCCTCAAAGGTCTTTGTCAAATAGCGAATAAAAGCTTCAACGCGCTGTTTATGCCCTAATGTAAAATAGGACAAATTTTCACCGCAAATAATCTTTATCATCGGTCGCTACGCTCCCTCGTTATGCATTATTTAACTTTTACATAATGTATAAGATCTCTAAATAGAACATACTACATAATATAGGCATAAATACCGTGACCCCCACACAAAATGAGCCTGCTTGGAACGCCGAATGTACTTTTTATGTTTTTTTTTTATAATGAGCCTCCTTCATATCCTTGATATGTTAGTTTACAATTCATATTATCCTTGATCTTGCGTTATATATATGGCTAATTTCAAAATCATGGATCAATCATGTGATAGTCCTTCGTAAAAGGAATGGATATGAAATACTTTGAAATCCCCAAAGCACCCATTATCACAGACACGGCCTTCGCACTACTCTCATTCTGATACCTTGTTTTTTCGACTTCTTTCTTCGTGGTTCTGTAGGTAGCTCCCTTTCGGATTTTCTTTTCGTGGCATGACGTTTATCTGCATTGTGAAATGGAACAGACGATAAAATATAACAATGCTTACATTAACGTCGCAATAAATGAATGCAGTTGGTAGGGACGGCTAAAAGTCCCTGTCAAGTACAAAGAAGCATCTTTTGATTATTGCTGCAAGAATACTGGGTGGATATTTAAAGATAATTACTAATGAAAGTAATCATGTGTACATAGTAATTATATTTGATTTACAAGGCTGCACCTAAAACATTAAAATATTAAATAAAAATGACAAAAAGAAAAAATACACCCGTAAGTACTAAAACATTGCAAGTAGATGTTCTTTATATATAGTGTACAAACCTGTAAAAATGTTTGTTTTTGTTGTTTGTTTTTTTTTGTGAGAACACAGAGAAGGTCATTGCATGAAGAAAAAAAAAGTGATGTAAAAACTCGTCACAAAATCAGGCCCCTGGGAGCCGGGGATGCTGGGGTGCTGTAGGGGGAGCTGGGGGTGCTGTAGCCAGCAAAATGCTGATGTTTTTTGTTGTTTTTTTGCTTGTGAGAGATTTTTGGAGTTAAAAAGAGACCCCAAAACGCTGAGGACCTTTTTTTTTTTTTTTTGCTTGTCAGAGATTTTTGGAGTTAAAAAGAGACCCAAAAACGCTGAGGACCCCTTTTTTTTGCTTGTCAAGCAATTTCGTACCCCCCCCCAAAAAAAAAAGGAGAAAGAAACTGCTCACAGCACCCCGAGTAACAAAATCGTTCCCAGGGGCCTCCACAAAATCCACGGTGTACTGAAACTTTTGACCAGCACTATATATCTACTGACGACATAAATGTCATCAAAAGGCCTGTTGTTGATAGAAGCTTTCAAGCGTTTCTACTTTTTTTACTTTTTCCTACTTTTTTTCTACCATGCTCCTTGTTGTATCTATTTCAGAGATTTTTCTATTGTTTTATTCTGACGGACATTGTGACGTCAGGAGCGAGAAGTTTATCGCTTTCTAAGCTAAGCCGTGGAGGGCGAAGATGTTTTGGTTGAGGAGCTAATTTACGTGTGTCAAGTTGTGTTGTCTACATTAAAGATCACCGTTTTTTTTACTGTTTTTTCATTGTTTGTTAGAAATGATTAAAGATTATTGAAGTTTATTGATTTTTTTCTTGTTTGAAGCTATATTGTATACAATTGAAGAAATATGAGTGGGCTAAATTTGAGTATGAAGAGTTGTAGTTTGAGTACAAAATTCACGTTGTGCCAATGAAATTTTTGCAGTGCATAACATACACGTGAGGGTCTGTTCAGTGAAAGTACACGGGATGAAATTGAAAATGATGATTGACCTTGATTACAATAGGTTGAATACTTGTAAGAACTAAGAAGAAAATTTTGTATGAATCATAATTCTAGTTAAGTTGGTTTCTTAATAATGGCAGAAAGCCAGAAAGACAGTATAACAGAGAAAGTTGGTCAGGTCAGAGGGGTCAGTTAGTAAAGGGTCAAGCTATCGTCTATGTGTATGTTTGGATGTAGGTTTGGATCATTAGTATATGATATGCAAGGTTATGAACATTAAGTATAAATGATGAATGATATCGGGTTAAAGAGTATTTTCTGTGTGTTATCAATTCACCCTTACAGCAGAAAGTATATCAATATTTTATGCTAATTTAACATCTCAAAATTCCTCAAATTAAACCATAGGATCCAGGATCCTGAAGTAATTAAAGCCAGACAAAGCTAGTGCCACTTTTTAACCAGGCCCTAGAGTCCTGCGGAAATGCACTGCAGAACTGGCAGGCCCTCTTGGTCGCCTTTTCCGATTATGCTTCTCGCACGGTGTTTTTCCAAGCCAGTGGAAAACAGATTCAGTTACACCAGTACACAAAAGAGACTCTAAGTCTAACCCCTCAAAGTACCGTTCTATATCACTTCTGAGCTGCATCAGCAAGGTTATGGAAGATGCAGTGAGCATGCAATGGCAGAAGTATCTATTTATGAATGACTTGATCTCTTACAGACAGTTCGGCTTTAGGCTAGGTCACATCACTGATGATCTCCTGACAATCCTCTCACAAAAGTGGAATAGCTGCCTAGACAGAAGTGAAGATGTTTGTGTTGTAGCTCTTGATATAAAAGGTGCCTTTGAAGAGTCTGGCAAAATGGATTACTTGCCAAGCTCCTAGCAAAGGGTATGTCTGGTAATATTCTTACCTGGATTCAAAGCTATCTCTCTGGAAGGTCAATCAATGTTGTTCTTTCTGGTCAGGCTTCCTATACTGCACGTATGAATGCATCTGTATCCAAAGGTTCTGTATCCCAAGGTTCAGTCCTCGGTTTTCATTGATGATCTCATCAATATATGCGAGAACAACCTGTACTTGTATGCTGATGAATTAACTCTCTATGCTCCAATATTATAAGATCTGTTGAGGAGGGTAACTCAGTTGTTGCTAGCATGAACCATGAACAGGGACTTAGAATAACAGCCTGGGCTGACAAATGGAAAGCCACCTTTGAGCCCACAAAGTGTAAGGCTATGGTGATCTCAAAGAAGAGAAACCCGTCCAACCCTAAACTCCAATTTAGTAATCAAGCATTAGAATTTATTGAAGGACCAGTTAGAGATTTTAGGTTTAAACATAGACAATAAACTTGTGTGGGCTAAACATCTGTCTGAAATATCCAAAAGAGCCGGCCAAAGTTGTTGTTGTTGAAAGATATTGACCAGCTGGATAATATTTATAGAAAGGCTCTCCAAATCAATGGAAGTGATGAGGCCTCTGCATGTAAACAGCTGCTGACTAGCATAAGCCTAAGTCACCGACGGCAAGTAGCTGCTGCTACAGTGCCGTACAAATGCATAGAGATATAGTAGAATTACAATATCAACTGCCGCCTCCATATGAAAGGTGCAGAATCACCCGACCTAGTCTATCCATGCCTCCCCATAACCTCTCCCTGCCTGCCATTAAAACATGCACATTAGACAGAAGTTTCATTCCAACTGCTGTCCGCCTATGGAACTCCCTCCCTGCCTGTTGGAGAAAACGTTTCAGATAATGATCTTCAAGCTTTTAAATGCAGAATACACGGATAACTCATTGATGTGACATGATTTGTTGTTTACTTGTTTATTTGGTGTTTGCAATAATTTGTTCTTTTTTCCCTCAGTCAGTCGGCAGGTCTGCATGCTAATGAGCAAATCAGCAGGATTCATCCAGATTATCTCGTGGCAAAAATCTTCCCTCCGGTAAAATCTCGTGAATCGTGAGATTTTTTTTTTCTCTGGAAGAAATTAGCCACTTTATCATCAAGTAAAGTCAATGATTACCACACCATTGAAAATAGGAAATTTTACTCTTTTTACACTAGTCCATTCTTCGTCTTTTATTCTTCTTAAGGATGTAGACAAATAAGTGAAATTTTGAGAGAAAAACTTGCTTCAGAAGAATAAAAGAAGAAGAATGAACACAATTTTCTCCCCTCATTTCTTTTGATCAGTGTGCAATTTTTTTTTTTTTTTTTTTTTTTTTTTTTTGAGGCCAAATGATATTTATATCATAATAGAGCTGGAAGTCTGTATTTTGTCAAAATACCATTCTTGATATGGGGAACCTTTTAATCGGGTAAAGAACACACTTTGAAGCTCCAAGGTACAGAACAAGATTTCTTGATTTTCTGAAAAACTTGAAACCCAGGCTTCTGATTGTCTGGATAAGGCGAAAAACAAGCCAGCGCGGTTGTTTTGAACAAAATATCACATGGGGAGAGTGACCTTTGAGTGACCCAGCTGGCAAACACCCGTGGAATATTGAGATTCCCTGGTTGGTGGGCGGGCTATCTGGCCAGTCACAGTGCAGTATTCTTGGTTTTAGGCAGGTAATTTGCATTTGCATGGCTTAGGAAAAATGTGTTCTTGACCCGATTTAAAGGTGTCCTTTGTTATAAATGATGTTCTCGCGAAGCAAAGATCTTCAGCTTTAATATAATTTGGGCTCAAAATAAAAAGAATTGCAAAATAACCATTTTTTTCAAAGGTGAACATTTAATTTTCATATCATTCTGGAAATCCAAAATTTCACCTAATTAACACTTTTTGTCATTAAAATGAAAAACAGAACATACAAGTTTGTTTCTTTTTCTTTACTTAGATACTAAAAACGTCCGATTTGATGAAGATTTAGAGCAGCTAGGGCCTGAATATAAGAGGTGTTCCAAACTGATCTTCCTCATTATATATTCAGACACCGCACAGGTCATGCTTACGACTTGGATGAAATGAGCCACTCTTTGTGGACCTGCTGACTGACTGTTTCGTAATACTTGTAGTCAGCATGGTCAGCATGGTCAGCAGTGAACTGTTTGATTGGCCCAACGGAGCACTAGTGAGAGTCTGTTTTTCAGCACATCTAACGAATCCGTAAAAGTTTAGTGAAGCTATTGTTCACGTTATGCGTTATATATATATATATATATATATATATATATATATATATATATACCCCTCCCCCCCCCCAAAAAAAGAGAAGAAATCAACAAATATCAACAACAACAAAAAGTTGTAGAACAAGATAAGCAATACATTTGCAAGAGGTTTATGTATTTGTTTAGGTCTATTATTCAATTTATTAGAGACAAAAATTACATTCGCAAAGGAGAGTGAACATGTACAAGGTATATAACGCTGTAAAGGCTGTTTTATTCATTTTATCAGCTTGTCTATGCTCACTGGCATTCATATTATTCAATAATGCTTGTGACTATGTTTTTTTTTATTCGTTTCATTAAAGGCTGAACCATTTGCTGGTTGGAGTCATGATATCAGCTTAAGGGTGTCACTTTCAAGTGCGTTTTGTTCGTCAATGGTGGCCTTTAGTAAAGAGTTAATATATCGTCAACACTCCTACTTATTCTAATTTTTTCCAAATTATCTTTTTTTTTCGTCCTTTTTTTTTTCATTTTCCTTTCTTTTTTGAACACATCTCAAACATTTATACAAAAGCATCATACAGGAATTGCGAAAATGTGAACATTTTCTAAACTCGCCTGCTTGTCTCGCTTAAACAGAAGTGCATTCTTTTTTGTTTTTCTTCTAAAAATATGTTGGTTTGGATGTTACTGAGTTATATTTACAATAGTTCCAAAGAACCATTAGGGCAACATGATATATGATATAGGCCATAACATCATCATGCATTATACTATGTCATTAGCTTTGTAATTCATGTCAGAATGTATAATGTACACGCGAGGATATATGTGATTACTGACAACAATGTCTAAAGAAATACTGTATGATTTCAAAACTTAAGTGTGAACATTTTCTAAACTCGCTGGCTTGTCTCGCTCAAACAAAGTTATTATTTTCTCTTTTTTTAATGTCATGAAGACTGTATAGAAGTGAAAGGGTGAGAATCATTGCAAACTTATATTCTGGAAAATTAATTATTATCAAAAAAGCTGTCACCAAATATCCGGCCAGCGAGTAGGTTTTGTTTTAATTTTCCGTTTTGGCTAGTTATATTTTTACTATAATCAATGTCTAATGTTTGTTCGCTCGCTTGTAAATTTTAGGAGTGGTGAAAAAATGGGTATTTGGGCCAGAGATGACAGCCCCTAGGGAACATGTGCCATGTTTACGGCAAATTATGAAAAAACAGAAAAAAAATGAATTTAATCATTACCATTATTGTTATCACAATGGATGTATGTGTAAATAATACTGAAAACTGGCTACGCTACTGAATATTGTGCTATATAGTCAGAACACTCGACCCGAAAAAAACAAAACAAAATAAACTTTGAGAACCTACAAATATTCCACCTTTATCCTATTTTCTGTCTCCTAAATCATATTTTTCTCATACTGTTTCCTTAAAGATGACATCAGTAATATATAGCGTAATGAATTCGGCCGAACGTTCTTACCAGACATGGAGGGGTGATCATCCTCTTCTTCATCACTGAGCTCTACAGAATAAAAAAAAAATATATATATTTTTGGTATTTGTACTCCCTCCCTTGACATAGGCTTGTGATATTTTTCCCGTAAGTCTTCTCGAATACACACAACATTATAAATAAAACACGCATTCCAATTAAGAATACAGCATGGAACATGTCTATAAAAAAATTAAAAATGTTACAAGAGTTTCACCTGTCAATAATGAAAAGAGTGATAGTTTGGAAGATATAACAATTGTGCTGGTCTCCAAGGAATTGTGAATCTTTTTAATATTCAAGTTAAAGCTAGGTGCTGGCCATGAATATATATATATATATATATATATATATATATATATATTTGTTGTTGTTGAAAGATATTGTCCAATGTTGTCTGAGAACAACTGGAAAAAGGTTGACTATGCAGTACATACGAAATGATGTGTTCGACGAGGCTTTGTAAAGATCAAAATGAAAAGAAATGGACACAGTCTTACGGAAGATCATATGCACAGCATATGACATGACTGAAATAGGCATACGAGACAAATATACGTATGTGACGTGACAGTATGGTCCAAAATTTTCAGTTATTGTCAAATGCGAGGGAATATGAACAATACTTTTTAGGGAACACTGCTATTATGATATTCCTCCAAACTGACATAAAATGAATGAGAAAACTAACAAATAATATTTCGTCTTTACCAGAACTAGACCTTCTCTTTAAAGTTATTTCAATGCGCTATTTTGTGTGACTCTTACCTGACTCGGAGGGGGTCTGATAACTTGTGCCTTCTACATTGGGATCTAAGAAATAGAAACATGCTGGTTAAAACTGTTTCTGTCTCTCTCTTTTTTCTATAGCTGTAGCTATACTGAATGAATGCCCCTTTAACGGCATTTGTATAATAAAATAAAACAGATATAATCAAGGGGAAAATATGTCCTAATATCATAATGATTAAAGTGGCAGAGACGAAAAGTAGACAAAAATCATGCAAGGCCATTACATATTTTTCCTAATAAACTTATATATTTACCTCCATTACCGTACGACGTTTGATAA
The DNA here is from genome assembly GCA_025618425.1 of Heliocidaris tuberculata. NCBI lineage: Eukaryota > Metazoa > Echinodermata > Echinoidea > Camarodonta > Echinometridae > Heliocidaris > Heliocidaris tuberculata. Next base: position 15,707,384 of record CM046833.1, read on the forward strand.
ATGAGCAAAAACGTATTATCTTCGGCAATGTTAAAGTTACTCTTGGTAAAGATGAAAACATGGAGATGAGCTGAATTACCTTCTCTCGTATTGCGTTTCCTTTTCTTCTTGGTTTGTTTTGCCTTTTTTGCTGGATCTTTTCCTTTAGTAGTACGCTTACTTTCTATGTTTGAGATAAAATATGGCAAGATGAAGATGAAAGCTACATGCATTACTCGATTGCTTTTTACATTGACTATCGTTTTTCCTGGAAAACGAATGTATTGATTCCTAGACAGAACGACATGTCGGTCAGGTTGGCTGTCGGTCAAGTGAACCCACACAAAAAAGTTGCCAAAAGGCCTGTGAGACCGACATTGTCGGTCTTGTTCGCTGTCGATGGCTATGGCATATACATAAGGTTTTGAAAATAAATACTAGTACTACCAGAGTTTATATAGGCAATATTAGAATAAGTGCTATTATGTGTTATGCTACCAATTCTTTCTCGTTACAGATTTTGAAAAAGCTACATGTTTTGCTCGACGGAAGTAGTGCAAGGGAATAGCTTTCTTTCATGTACTTAATAATCAAAGGGCAGTTGAACGTTTAGATAAAAAAAAAGAGAGCAATCATTCATCCATCCTGATTAACTAATTTTAATTTGGTCCTAACAGACATTTTTTTTAATCTGATAATAAATTCCTCCGTATTATTAACGGCAAAACAGCACATCCTCCATATCAAAAACAAAATTACAGTTATATTGCTGATAGGCTCTTCATTATAAAATTTACGTATCACAATGGAAAGATAAAAACAGAAACATCCTATGCACAGACGATACTTCAAAGGAAAGCATACATTTATAATATTATTATGACCATAAAGGACTAAGAACTTATGACTAAAAAGCAGTTCTTGATGTAGGCCGTTATTTCATAAACTGCCTACATAAGCATTAAGCAATACACTTAGTATTTTTCTTAACTAAAGGAGACATCATCAATGTGTTTTTGCTTAATTTGTTTTGGGTTTCATACTGCTCTCCTAGAATAAAAAAATTCAGCTTTAATGCATGTTTTTGTTTTTTTAAGAAAGTCTTCCTTTTTATGTCCGAGTCTTTATGTTATAATAGAGCTTGGGATTATAAAATGAACAATTTCATTTTTTTTTTTTTTTTTTTTGCGCAGGAGAGTGTATATGACGTGCTATCCATGTAAAATGCCAAACTGATATCAAACTCTTGAGGACGAAAAGCCAAGAGAGCCTCGATACAGCAAGTGGCGACTCGTAATCAAACAAGGCTTTTTCTTTAATTTTGATCTCATCGTACTTTTGAACGCTCAATGATTTAGACATTCAATACTGATGTAAAGCCTTCCTTTCAATTATGGTAATATAAATAATTTGTAATTTAAGGAATAGATGAAAATTTTAGGTTTCCATTTTTTAGAATGTTTAAATTTTATTTTCGTTTGGGTGACAGTTTTGTTTCAGTTTGATGACAGTGGAATTTTGGAAGCGTGAACGTTTTAAATAGGACAAAAATTTTTTTTTTTTGCATGCGATGTTTTCCCCACCGGCCTTTGACGTTTCCTTTCGGTTTGTATCCTTCCATCTTTTCAATAAAGGGGAAAAGACAAAGGAAAATGGATGTGGAGGTCTGTGGATTTTGTTTAAAGAGTGATTTCCTTATCCCAATAGTACGAAGTAGCGTGTTTTGGAATGAAACTCATAATTCATTCTTACTGTTTGTTACTGACTTATCAGCTTATACGAATTACAATCTTTATTTTATGAAGATATGGAACATATCAAATTGAAAATAAAAAAGAAATATATTTGTATTGGTCAGTTGATGTGTTTGAAGTGAAAACGAAATCATTTTTTTTTTCACATATTTGTGATCATTTATTCTATACATCATATAGATTTGCAGAAGTTAAAACACAATAGCTTTAATAGGGCAAGATAATACCCGAACCGAAAATTCTGGTCCGTTAAACATTAAAAAAAAAAAACGTTTAAACTGACTTGTCTAAAGGAATGCTTGAATATATATTTTGCAGATTTCATCTTCTTATTAATGAAATATGACATGAATACCAACTGGTGATAATTTTGGAGTTTGAACAAAATTGGTCACGTCCTCTTCCGCATTTTCTCTGTGCATTCATTTCTTACCAGAATCGGAGGAGGTGCCTGAGTCTTCTTCACATGCATGTTCTTCGCTGTACACTTCACTTGAATCATCTACAAAAAGAAAAAAAGTCAAGTAAGAATTTTATGTGTTGATTTTTTTTCCAGTCTAACAGTATGAGTTCTAAAATGTCACAAAGCCTTTGTCCCACGTGTTAAATAAGGAGGAGCTATGGCTCAGTGGTAGAGAAGTGGTCTCTTAACTGGGAGGACCCAGGTTAGAAACCAAGTGGATGCGCTATGGTAATGCATTAATTCTCTCGCAGAGGACTTAAGGCCGTTGGTCCCTGATTGCTTACTTACAAGTATACAAATGCTTTCTTAGCAGTCATGTAAATAAACCATCAAAGCAAACCAAACCTAAATAACGATGACTCTAATAGTCTGTCCCAAAATAGTCACCCCATTTTCAGTGGCGGCACCAGGGGTGGGGGGGGGGGGGGCAAATGGGGGGCAAAAGAAAATGTTGGGGGGGGGGCAAGGGCGGACAAAAAAATTTTTGACACTTTTTGTAGTGAAAATGTACAGAATATTCGGCTATAAACCTCCCCAGATATGAGGACATTTTGAGCATCTAGCAGAACTGCCCGATTATAAAGAGGTGTTAGTTATATACTGCGAGCGAGCGAAGCGAGCGAGCAAATATTTTGACATTTTTCGTAGTAAAAATGTACAGAAATTACATATTCGGCTATAAAACTACCCCTGAATATGCATGAGGACATTTGAGCATCTTGCTGCCCGATTATGAGGTGGTAGTTATTTATTGCGAACACTTTTTGTCGTGAAAATATACAGAAATTATATTCGGCTATGAAACTACCCAGATATGAGGACATTTGAGCATCTTGCTGCCCGATAATAAGGTGGTAGTTACACATTGCGACGGGCAAAAATCTTGAAACTTTTTGTGTGAAAATGTACAGAAATGATTATTTGGCTATAAAACTACCCCAATATGAGG
>CM046833.1:15711028-15843528 GCA_025618425.1 Heliocidaris tuberculata
AATTACAAAATCCTATACTTTCTTATTCTTGGTCCGATCTATCTCAAATTTCCCCGATCTGTTCTCTAATTGTTTTCTGTTAAAGGGTTTTTTTTTTCTCTTTGTGTCAACCTCCAAGAAAGATAAGTTAACACAATGTAAAATTTTCTTCCTGTAAACACAAAAAAACATTTACTACTACCCCTCCCTCCTGAGATCTCGACCGTCGACCGCGCGATCGCGCCGGAAATCAGCACGCACGTCGTCCACAACGTAATCTACAAAACTGTATAGTTAAATAAATGCTTCTAAATAATTTCACATTAATTATGCTAATTTATGCATGAAATCAAATTTTGCTCTAAATCATTAAATAAAGCTCAAAATATGCTATTTTTTGGTCTAGACACTCTTTCCAGTATTCCTAGCAAATATACTTGAAAAAATTCGGTATCAAAATTGATTTCTTATGTATTTTATTGTATTTAAAATTTCTTATGTATTTTTTTTTTTTTTTTACCTTTTTTTTTTTTTTTTTGTTTTTTTCGATTTAATTTGTCGGGGACACTTTTGCGATGATAAACAGCATAAAATAAATCAATTTTAATCAGTAAATGTAAAAATATTCCTAGATTTCTATATTTTGGCTGAAAACACATTTTGTAATGAAATCATACATGAAATCACGTTTTGAGCAATTTTTGGTCTGACGTCCAAGTACGAAACGTTGAGTAACTTCGGAACCGCATGCCCGGACATCGCGAATTTGGTCTCAAAAGAGGCATGAGATTCGAAAGAAAAAAAGTCACCTCCCGCCTTTTTAGGGTTAAAATATGTTTAGAATGTAGAAAAGATAAACATGAAAAATTGAATACAACGGTAATCGGCCTACCTTTCGTCATGACCGTTTTAAAACAAAATGAAGTGCTTGTGCCAGAGTTTCCTTCGGGATCTACAGATGAATAATTTTCCATAGGGTTCTCTGCGTGAATGAGAGAGAGAGAAAAAAAAAATGAAGGGAGATGCGACGATGGAAATATCTGTAAGGCACTTATTACTTTTCCCTCCCTTTCTGTGGAATCTTGAGGAGTCCCAATACTGTGTGCGAAAGCGTGTGTTTCGCATTGGAACACTTATTTGAGTTAATGAAGATAAGATAAGTGAAGCCATGTAGTAAGGTAAATAAGTAATTTGCAGTGACTGTAAGTTCACATTTCCCCTTACCAGTGTTAGCTTTCTAATGTCACATTTTCCCCCCCTGCAATTGCAACGCAATATAATTTAAGTAATTACTTTTATGTTACTTTCATATGTTTCACATGTTACTCTTATTTATTTGCAAAGAAATATGCATTGAGATGAAATTTTATGTAGACAGCACCAGAAAAACTTGGTGATGTCCCTACAAATAAGCCTGTGACTGTAAAATTTACACACTCTTTCATTATTAATATCCAACTTAACTCTTACTGTGCCAAGGGGTTTAGCTCACTTCAAAATTTTACCAAAATGTGATCAATGCTTGCTTTTCAAATTTCTGCACTTCATTAAATAACTATTATTACACAAAATGTTGTGTACAAAACTTGTAGGAAATTTATTACCATTTCTTATGATACCAAACATTATTACTTTACCCAACTTTATGCATAAGAATTATTTGAAATTACATTTGAGTTTCTTTTTTGTCCATTATTTTTTGGTTTCACATTTGTTTACTATTGTTTAATGTTGAAATAAGGTAACATCTTTTTAAAAATTTGAAATTTTCTCTGAAAATTTCTATGGTAGCATATAATTATAATCATATATTTAGAATGCTTGATTTATGCTCAAAATTTTGATATACATTGACCACCATATACCTTTCATGTGGTCGAGCAATTGGTGAATGAAAATGACAAGTCTATTTGTCACATATACGTGCCATCGGCACTGAAAGAGTTAATACTTCAATCAAAGTTGCGTTATCAGTAGGAGACACAGTTCAATCAACAACATTATCAAATAATGACTGACCATTATTCTTATTTGACCTATCATTTTAATAATTTTACTAGGAACATCTCAGTATTGAAATACGAGATTTATGCCTACCTGATGAGATGAAAAATTTGTGATACTGTCTCACTCGGATCATGATGAATATCAGAAAGGCGACCATGGCCAGGACCAAAATAACAACAAAGAAAATAGCGACAGAGCTTGGTCCACGCAACGAGGACCCTGCATCTGTATAACAAAATTTACATTTATCAAATCTCGTTGGCTTAAAAACGTCTTCACACCAAACACTGGGGAAAGGAAATTATGCTTTGTTTGTAAATACAACATACGCCCACTATTGAGCTCATAACTGAACTTCAGAAAGTTCCATTATTATCTATTATCTCCTTAATTTAATGTATAATTTTCATTGTTAAGTTTGAATATGATTATGTAAAAAATATTGTTCATGATGTTTTTATACGCTGCACACATATCTGCAATTCAACCAGTTGGCTACAAATGACTTTTTAAATAAACCATTACCATGATCTGCAAGCCAATGCAGGTACTTTAACTGGTTGGTTTTCGAAAGCACGAAGCCTAGCATTTACAATAATTCAACGAAATATATTCGTTTTATCACAAAGTAACATACAAATGTTCAGTGTCTTTGTTTTGTATTTACGATAGTGTTACAGACCTATTTGCATTTGCAGTTCAGTACTAATCTTTCAATGCTATTTTGTTGCTACAGAAGTTCATGTCATATGGTTGTAAGGTTAATTAAATTAAATTCAGTCTAATTTAATCATACCTAAGAAATTAGTTAAACAAGAACGTGCACTTTAATTTCATTCTAGATACATAAAAATGAAAGTCGCATTGCTTACCTTTAGCAGATTTAGTGATGTGAACAGTAACAGTCCGTTCTGTTGTTCCATTGACAGCCAGTCCAGAAGCAATGCAGGTAAAAATGTAGGCGGTTTGATTTGTCATCCTGGTAATGGTTGCTGTCACATCAAAGGCATCATCGGACCTCTGAGTGACAATCGTTGCTGCGGTGAGGTTCCTCGATCCCTCCTGCCAAAGGATGTCAACCTGGGGCTTGGCTCGTATGACCGAGCACTGGAGTTCAAAGGAATCCTGGTCTTCAGTCACGTTGTAAAGACAGGGCTTTGGAGTCGTGCCATTTGTCACCATCTCGGGTTGAGACTTGCACTGTGGGATTTGGATGTACGGCTTTTTTGCCCGAGCTGAATGAAATGATTTAAAACAAACAAACAACAAGAGGTGAATCGAGCAATAAAGTATTTCAGATGTATTTTTTGGAGATATAATCTTAATGCTCTATCCTTTTAATAAACCATTTTAGGCTGACCTAGGGCCCGAGCTGAAAGGATACATAATCGTGGTGGTAGCGATTTTGTAAACTATAGGCTTTACATTCTCTGAAACGTAAATGTTAAAATGTAATCTAGAGGTTGTATCCCGTCAACCCTTACAGGTTAAGACACTGCAAAGTTTGGAGGTAGACTTTTCAGCGCGACCTTAAAGGATACAAAGTAATAGGGGCGAATTGAGCAACAGGGTATACATTTTCTGAAATGCAGTTTGTGTCGATATAACCTAAAGTTATATCACACATATATACTTCTAAAAAGATTATTAAGAATACACACTTATTTCATTAAAATCTTACTAGTTTTATTTTAAAAATTGTAGCGCAAAATCAAAGTAACTAGACGTAAAACGACTTGTAATCATATCTATTTATGATATCCTAGAATTTATATTTCTGTCTTCGGAATATACGCATTTTGTTTCCAACGGAGGGGGTGGATAAATATTACTCATTGTAGTCACTCCACACAAATAATGATGTTGTACCTAACATCGTCCTCAATTTTGTTTAAGTGTTATCTCACCATGTACGGTCAGGACTGTTGTATTTTGGATCTCGGTTCCATCTGTCTTAGAAACCATGCAAGTGAAGTTCCCTCCATCCAAGACCCTCAGGTCACGTATGATCAGTCCGTAGCTGTCGCTCCAGCTATACCGCCTGTCCCCAAGTACCTCGTAGCCATCTGATGTGTACCTCAACACAGTTTCGACGCTCTTGGTCTCAGGGTCTCTTTGGGCCCTGTTCCACAGAACTCTTTTAGGAGTGCCTATGAAAGTGCACTGAAGACTGACAGAAGCATCTGCCCATCCTGTAATGCTTGGTTCTGTAAAAATGCTCACTTGGTCCGGATCTAGACGGAAAAGGATTTGAAGTAATTTTCCGGATTTAGTTGTCAGACTTCAAAGTGTTTCAAAGGTTTTGTGGGAAAAACAGCGTGTATGTTCGGCAATGATTGAATATGCTTTCCTCTACCTCACGCAGGGAAGCAACTGAAAGCCCTAATAATATAACATATCATTCAGTCAGGTTTTGCACTTGCCATATGGTTTTATAACTATGTATTGCTGTAATTTTGGGGGCCGAGTAGAATAATGGAAATTTTGATAAAAATTGAGAAGTATGTCTTTATCTAAGACATGTTAAAACAACATCAACAAAATGCAAGATGAAATTATATTTTAAACAATTATAATTTGGTGATTTCAAAAAGAAGTCAATAAAAGCTAGGGCCATGGCCAATGTGTCCGATCAAGTTCTTGGCCAAACTTAAGACCAAAACCATTATGTCTCTTTCCATGGCGATTATGCACTTGCATAATCTATTGAATATTCTTTCTCATTTGAGCTTCATATAGAACAACTAAAATTTTAACTTACCCAGAGGCGGCGGAACGTCAGGCTCGGACAGTAGAATTGGGGGGGGGGGGGGGGAGGGGCACCTTTTGTCCGCAAAACAAAACGTTCCCCCACTTCCATTGTCCGATCCCGACGTTCCGCCGCGCCTGAACTTACCCAATATCCTGACATCAGTATTGTTGACGATGAGGAAACCGTTATGATTCGAAACTCTGCATATGTAATTCCCTGCATCTGCAGCTTGAATGTTATTGAAAACGAGAGAGTAGTCTTCAGTAATGGTGAGAGACCCATCATTAAACTTTGGCCCGGATACTTTCCCACTGATACGAGAAACTAGCGTGTCCGCAGTAGCCGGTGTACTCCCTGTAAATAGATTAGAACATTGTGTATTTCAGATGGAATTATCGAATCTACTCTCATTATCCTATTCCCCCATGTTCTTAAATTCTTCATGATCTAGCCATTGCATTTTTTTGAGAGAGGTGTGTGCGACACATTTGACTTTGCGCGCATCGGTTGAGGGCTAGAACACCCCCGTATCATAGACCTAAAAATTATCAGAAAGAAATGTTTTCAGACCCTTTCACGATGATTCTGGTTTATATCAATAGAGTGCTTTGTAAGAGAATAAAGCAAAATATATTCAAATGTTGTGAATAGCTTACAGACATTGCGGTGGAAATTATGCTTTCATACAATGTCGACGTCATAACTTTATTACACTTTATAATACTTTATAAATTAAAAAGTCAAGAATCAGTATCATAACATCTTCGAACCTGAAAAAAAAAAAGCTCAGAGGAAATAAATCAATGTAGTATATACATGTCGTTAATGGTGTATTAAGGAACAGTTAATTAAATGAGCACAATAATGTGACGAAAAGAGTAATGATTACTATAAGCCTAATAGGTAAAAAAGATTGTCTGATCAAGAAGATCCTAAAGACATTAACCCCAAAATCGAGTTACTAAACCGCAATCAAAGTGCGAGGCAGCAGAAATGGTACCGAACAGTATTACATTATGAGTTTACCAACCTCTTTAAACTTTATTTAACCTGATTATGGAAAGGGGAAAAAGGGCAAAAACTCGAGGCGAACTTTAAATGATACTTATGACGAAGAGTCAACAGTCATCATGATATCAAGGTTTAATGTTCGCTTTATTTTCATATTTCACATTTCACTTTTTTATACATATTGTCGGTTTTGTTTTCAAGAAATAATAATGATAAGAATAAGAGTACATAAGAGTACATAATTATCAATCACTTTGGTTCGCTTGTCGTTACTAGTAAAATAATGATTAACTAACAAACTTGGAAATGAGGATATGAAGGAGCCTAAGGTAAAAGCAAAGCTTGTTGGCTGTAGGCTCCAGAGAGTAATACAATAATTATAATGTCTTACAAAGTTGTAAAAATGAACAAGAAACAGTTTACGAAAAGTGTAAATAAACAAATACATGTATTACTAAAACCCGCATCGAATGCGAATGAATAATCATCGAATAATACTTAAATGCAAATCAATGAAGTATGGATTTGTGTACGGAAAAGAAAAAAAAAAGAAGAAAAATTGATATGAAATTGATGAATGTAAGATCGTTATAATGTACACACAACCCATGTAAAATATGATGATGATGGATAGTAAGAAGGGTCATCATTTCTGGGAAAGATTATGAATGCTTCGCCCGATAAGTACTTCAACAAAAGGAGAGTAGATATGTTATTATGAAATGAAATGATATTAAATGAGATACTGATAAGCGTTTACCTCAGACACGGTACTAGACAATACGTGTTTTATTTCACTTATTTATTTATGTATGTATTTATTTATTTGTTATTATTATTATTATTTTATTTGGCAGAAGTCACTTAATATAAAACTAACAACACAGAAATGACAATAATTGCAGTTCACACAAAAGCACATTGACAATGGATGCACCTGGCTGAGCTGTCAGGATTTGGGCAAAGTTAACCAAATAACTGTAGTCCGCAGAATGCCCTTAGCTATATCCCGACCAGGTGCATCCAGTGCCGTAGGTTTGTGTGACTAAGACAAGAAAAATCTCATTCATAATAAAAACACAAACACAAAAAAATTATACATGTATAAGAACGCAAATTACATTACACTAAACCAAAAGAATTCCACAGGTGTTGAATCACACTCCGGAGACACGAGACCGCACAAGCTAAAATAAAATGCGGCACAATACAAGATTACAAAACAATTGCCCCTCCACCCTCTCCCCTTCCTCCTATTCCGAATTCAATAGGCCGGTTTACTAACATATTCAAATTTTATGCATGCTTTTTAAACAAAGGTTGTTCTTGACAACCTGAAAGCTTGCCTGATGCTTGCCCGACATAGCAACAAGTAATGTATGCAAACTGGATTCCTAGTATTGTAGTCCATTTATTAATAACAGGTTGGTGGAATACCTGATCACTAGGTCCGTCCTCCGGAAAGAAACATATAACTTAGTAAACCGGTCTATCGCGAAGGGACAATAATCGCCCCCACCCCTGCGTCCTCGATGAGATTACTGTGGTAGTACTCAAATCTCCTTTTACATTGTAGACTGAGGTATTTAGAGGTACCATAGGTGTGAAAGTTGTAAACATGTGGTCAGTGACCGCATCACTAGAGGGTCTTGTTTGGGGCTAGTATTCATTCACTGTATTCATGTAGTGCCGTAATCTTAATCCTTTGTTTACTTTGATAAGATAAAAATAGGGATTGTAAGTGTGTGTCTTTTATATGTTAAAAGATATTTTGTGCTTTTAGGCTGATATCATGTACATTAGAATGGGTGAAATAGAAAGCGGATGAATATGTAAGGCCTTGGTCAAGAGGAAAGGGTAGAGAGTTGAAGATGACCTATGCTGAAGATGTCAGTGAGAAGATGGTCAGGAAGTCCCAAGTATTGGAGGGAATTCCAGTAGTTCTTGCTGTGTTTTCGAGGTATGTGAATTTATAATCATATTTGATTAAGTATCAGTTATGAAGTTGTGAAGTTACTAGAGCCATAAGTGTATTATACAAAGTTATAAAGATGGAAAGTTTTGCTGCACTATGAGTGGCTAACAGTGGCCATGTATTGTTCATACAGTGCACACTTGCTGCACACAGACAAAAGATTTTGCTATTGAGTGTGAGTTCGCTCACGTACATAGAAAGTTTGTTCTTTGGATAGACACTTGATGTTGTATAAGGAGATGTAACATAATAGTAGACTATTTCAAGAATTATATCAAACCATATGAGGGATATATGTCATGTTTTTAGTGATTTTCGAGTGTTTGGGAGTAGAATAGCGCTCAGTGATTTAGTCAGACTTGAAGGGTGCATAGTGAAAGCACATGGCTCTAAAACATGGCTCTGCAAGTTGTTTACATAATGACTAGTCTATGTATCAGACCTTGTTAGATCATAAACAGTTTCAGTGGTATTACAAATGATTATTGTTATAGTGTATTTTTAAGTGTGTAAAAAAAGATGACATCATCGATAGAGATCATCATACGTTTTGTTTTAGTTTAGCAAAGAATAGATTACTGCAGTATTTGAAAGATAAACCATACTAGATAATTGGTATGTTTGTCTTGAATTATAGGAGGTCTGCAGTTCGATACCTGTGTTGAGTAACTAGACTAGAGCAGTTACTGAGTTCTGAGCTGGAGTGCAGCTGAGGTAAACTGAGGTATGATTTTTATTCTTATGTAAATATGTTTATTCATGTGTATGCTTACAAAGGAAAGGGATTTTATCATATTGATACCTTGTTGTTAATGTCAGTAAAAGTTAGAGTGTTAATAAGTGTTCATATCAGATGTTGTTTGTTTGCTTATGAACAAGAAATATGGGTAATTATTAATCATATGATTATTTCTTTTGGTTCCGATTCACTGTTAGTTCTTGTTTGTTATTGGAAATCGAATATTGATGAATGATGTAATAGGAGTCACCATTATACATGTACTGGAATATTATTGGGAATATTGATTACATTGTCATCCTGAATACGATATTTTCCTAGAAAGATATTTCTTCGCCAACATAGGTATACCGTTCCCCATTGTCAGTTAGTTCAATTTAGAACAATTGCATGTATTTAGATTTCAAGGTATTTCATGGATTGGATTCAATGATTTTGATAACCATTATGAATACGTACAGTATAGAGATATTATTGTTTGTTGGACTTTTTGCAGTTATACTGGAAGGATTGTTATTGATGTTAGGATAATTGTGTTTTGTTTATAGAGATCGCAGTGATCCAGAAGAGTGGCTGGATAGGACAGCGAGGTGTTAGTTTACATCTGAACAGCGTTAATTGTTCTGGCTAGATATTAGTTGGGTGAGTCAGTCAGGATGGCCAAGTTGTATTAATTGATTGCTTGTTTTGAGTTAATCAATTGAATTTATTTGTTTTACTACATCTTTGTTAATGAATGGTTAAGACATGAGTTATTCAAATTTATATGTAAATGCGTTTCTATAATATATTTGGGTGAGGTTGTTGAAGGAGTTGGATAATAGATTTTTATAAGCAAGCCGTGATGCTATGTATCTCTTAATATGTTAGTAACAATGTGGGTTGAATATTCTTTGCTAGAGGAGAGAATTTTACGTTATCATTTTAGAATGGTTTGGTCATAAAAGAGGTAACAAAGGATCGTTATACCTGTACATGCACTTGTATTTATGATCAATGATCATTTTCTCATGATGTTTTATATATTTCTCTTTTATCTGTATTTTACAGGGGTTTTTCTTTCTTATTCGTCACGTTTTCACATGCCCGTTGTCTTCATTGTACATAATAAACCACAACTCACCCTACTCCTATGTGTACGGTCTGATTGCTGTTCTGCGTCCTGACAAAGCGCCCCCCCCCCCCCCATAGGCAAGACTACGACATTACCTTTTTAAAACATCACTGAAATTACTTGTAAAGAAGGAACGGAGACCCTGGACGAACCTCTCCGACCCCACCCACAATCCATTCCATACATGCAAGACACACCAAGCCCTTCAACAAAATAAATACTTTACTCATACTCACATTCAAATTTAAAGAGAAAAGGTGGAATGGAATGTGAGAAAGAATCGGAGACAATAATTTACGGCATAACCAAACAATAAATAATAAAATCATGATCAATAAGTTTGCTTACATTAAAAAACATCCCACGTATTGTAACAAAACACATGTATGTATCCAGAGTGTGATATCAACCCTGAGAAATTAACATACATATAAAAAGTTACATTCACAACTGTAAATGCGTTGCACTGAAATTAAATGCATATGTACATGCAATTATGAGAAAAAAAATTGTACGTATGAAGATTAAGTGTACTAACTCAGTTGAGGTAAAAATCACTGAAATAACTGTGTTAATTGAGTTTATTGTTGTTTATTCATTCGTTATCATCATCATTATCATTTTGACCTTTCGTAGATTTGCAGTTATTCTTGTAATTAAATGCAATACAACTTCTTAAAGTTTTTCCAACACGATAAAAAATACTTTCGAAAAATAAACTCAAGGGCAATTTCAAAGGCCTATTGTACTGCCCATAGAAATCTTGTTCTATTGAAATTGTCTTGAGTTCATTTCTCGAAAGTAGTTTTTATCGTGTTTTCCGAAAATTCCACAATTTGGACGCTTTTCTGCACCCCCCCCCCCCCCCCCCCCCCCCCCCGTTGACCGAGGATGCAGACAATACTTCGACCAAGGAAATAATTTTGATATAACTCACTGAGCACAAAATGGCTTTCCCTGGTGGGAAGATAGGACGATAAAATATTTTTCATTTCCTAATATATTTCGAAGTCTCTACCTCTCTTCTCTCTTTTCACTCTTCGTCCGAGAGGGATTTCATTCTCTGTACATTATTCATTGCGCACATAAAGTCATTACAATAACTTCATATTTCAAGTCCAACAACACAGGAACGATCTATCATTATATTGGCTTCTTTTCAACAGTCTCGCCTTTTTCTTGCTTGAAATCAAATGTGCCACATTCCGCGTTGAACCCAAATCTTTATTATAAAGATAACATTCATTGGCATATCTAGACGTTGGCTTCGGGTTGGCATTTTGCAAATTTAATCACTTTTCATTTTGTTATGTTATCATTTGCACAATATTATAGTATCATTAGTAATAGCATTATTAAAGGAATATATGAAGAGGTTAATTCCTAAAGGAGCTAAATCCATTTTGACCGAAATTGATAAATAATATATGCATCTCGGACATGGGAATCAAATGCACTATATCGCATGATTTTTTCATTTTTTTTTCGAAAGTTGAAAAAAAAATTAGTTAGAAATTTAGGTTTCATTCCAAAAGGAGCTAAATCCAGTGTGTCCATTTAGGATTTCTTCATTTAACCTCATTCCCTAAAGCTACGTATTAAGATTTTTACGCATATGATGCAGCTCCCAGTCTAGCCAATCAATGTAAAATTTTGATAACATTTACCTTTTTTGGATATTTTAATGAATATTTTTGGATTTAGCTCCTTTTAAAGTGAAACATCGAAAAATTTCGTATTTAGGAAAAATTGAGAAATTCACTAAAAAAAAAAAAAAAAAAAATATATATATATATATATTTATATATATATATTTATATATATCAACAAATAAATATCTGAAAAGATGTAAAATGTACTCTGCTAGCAATATTAATGTGAATTCTGATTGTTAAAGGCGTTTAAATGTGCAGAAAAAGACAATCGACTAAGGTTTCATTCCAAAAGGAGCTAAATCCATGGAAATTAAAATCATAAAAATTTCATAAAAATTGAAATTCGTTGCTAGATTTTTGAAAACACGGTGGAGGTAGTCTAAGACAATAGCCCTACCATATATATCAAAATAAAGTATCAGTGGACAAGGGAAAGTGGTAAATTAAAAAAACCTTAATTTACTCCTTTTGGAATGAAACTCTTCATATATTCATTTCCGAGCGAGTGAGTCAACGTTGCGGCAACATTTCCATTTGAATCACAGTTTTGGCACAGGTGGAGTATTTACAAAGCATGCATGCTTGTTTTATTACCCACGCCGATAAAATCGGCAGGGTTATGTAAAGGGTTCCGTATGTTTGTTTGTTTGTTTGTTTGTTTATTTGTTTTTTGTTTGTTTGTTTGTTTGTTTGTGTACAAGATAACTAGAGAACGGGTGAACGGATTTGCTCCAAATTTTCACGGATTGTTCGGATAGTGACAGGAAAGAATCGATTAGATTTTGGTGATGATTGGTTGATCCCTGCAAATTCTGTGTGACCTTCTAGTTTTGACTCTATAGTATAGTATATGTAAAGATCACCGTTTCGCGCGTATAAATACGAAACGGTTTTAGCAGCCATTGTACAATGCCTCAGTCGGACACAGGGGTCATATTTTTTCGGTACATAAATTTCGAGTTAGGTAAAGCCATGTGTTAAGACAAAATCATCAGGGGTTAGTACACATAATGGGTGATTTCACGCTCGGTGTTGGTGTTTGGTGTTGGTGTTCAGAGCAAAGATTCTCCTAAAATCGAGATCCAACACCGCTGTTCAGATTTAAGGAGCCGATACCGATATCCCAACAAAGCGCATCGATAGCTTAACACTGGTAATGGCGTCAGCACCATTTTCAACGAAGAAGAAAAAAATGTTTTTAACTACTGAATTATTAGTCTAGAATATCGTAAAATTACCCGAGTAGTCCGGTGATTCTAAAAGCAATCCTTATTTGATCTAGAGACCGGTAAGAAACTTCACAGAAATGGATAGTATTGATAGGAACAGTAAGTTTAGATTGAATTTCTCTCGAGTTTCTCACTTGCAGCAGAAAATGCTGCGGTAGTTAATGCAGCTAGACGCCGGATCGGAGGGCCCAGCGCGTACATGGCAAACGGCCAAATTTCGGGCATCGGCTCAGATTAGCCGTGAAGTTTCATTACTTTTGCATTGTGGTTGTTGATTTAGAACTCATCCTAGTTAATAATGTGGATTCTCTGGGTCTTTTACTACGGAATATCGAACATCATATTTATCAAATCTATCTGGAAAAAAAACTAGGTAGGATTTTTTATTCACTCATTCCGCCCCTTTAAAAAGCAAAGGTAGATCTAGTTCCTTTCCGTGTGCTCTAGATCGAACGTTGGACTAAATGTTGGCCTAGATTTAATTTCAGACCTATATGAACATACTACCTCATAACACCTGTAAAATTACATTTCGAATGATGCCTACTGACTTTATTTCTCACGGCTAATCCCCCAAATTTCCCGTATCTAGCATACAAGTAGCAACACCAGCACCAACACCGAACATGAAATGAAAATTTCTTAATCCCTAGGGTATAGTGTTAGTGAACGGAATTTTGTACATGAAATTAAACACCGGCTGCCGAGCTCGGTTCAGCAGACAACATCTGACAAAAATTAAACACCGGCAACCGGAACTACGACAGAAAATCAGAGGTCAACGCCTAACACCGACTGATTTTTTTCTCATTTCATAGTCGGTGTTAGATCATGATTTCGCGGCAAAATAAACACTAACCGCAAACACCAACACCGAGCGTGAAATCACCCAATGTAGATTTCAGTTTTGACCCCATAGTATAGTATTGCAACTACTCTGTAGCACCGCCAAGGCGTGGGTCTGCCGCCTTTGACGGCCCCTCTAGTTTGTATGTTTGAAGATATTTCAAATCGATTTCATCTCATAACTTAACAGGCTTAACCTGTTACGAGATACATAAAATCCAGTTTCCCCTTCTCTTTACCATTCAAGTTTGGCATCGTTTTGCGAGGACTCATTGCGGCCGAGCAGAAAAATTCTGAGGAAATATCCATAGCCTATGAGGTTAAACAGCCATTGGCATGATTGGGTGAATATTACCTTACCATACCTTCCTCACTCCACTTAAAGATCATTATTACATTTTTTCCCACGGTTGGATTTTTTTGAATTGCCCCTGTCCCCTTCAAATAAGCTAGTACGTACCTTTCATCCAGTAGACACCATATGGAGTCCCGAGAAATTTGCAGCTGATGTTTGCGTTGGACTGGCCATAGAAGAATGTTGCAGAAGGAGGGGTCCATACTTGATTGTCGGGAACCTGATCGCTTGCAAAAACGTTACCTGAAACGAGATAGTTGTTACAGATACTGGATACTGTTTGTCTGGATAGGTTTACTCGGTATGTGATCTCTACTTTGACAAGCTCGAAATAGAAAATGTGGAACAACTGCAGAATATCCCACCACAAAAGTAGCCGCGACCTTGACCTTAATCCTAATAACCCTGATCCCCTGCCCCTAACTCTAACCCTTATACATTGTACTGGTGTGTGTTGGGGGGGGGGGGGGTATTCTGCAGTAACACTGCAAATGTTAATGAATGCGAGCTTGACGATAGATGTTGTGTACATTTAATGTTCTGTTTAAAGCGAAATGTTAGAGGTGGTGTACCGAAATCGCGTCATTCCGGATAGGATAGATTATGAATCATTGTATTTGATTTGGGTAAACCCGTCAATTTAACCTTGATCTGAAAATGGTTGATCACATTATTCGTTAGTATGTCCCTTATATTAAAAGAATCGAGAACCATGCCTTGTGTTAGAAAATAATGCTTACACAGAAAACTAATAAACACCCCCCCCCCCTTTTTTTTTTTACCATTTTGAACATTTTTATGTTACTTAGTTTTATGGGTATGAACTATTAAAGAATATAAATGCTTATTTTGGGTCCGATAATAGTTTGTTTCACATTCACTTGTAGTTAAGCCATTGATATCCTCTACTAAATCTACAATGTTCTAAACAATGCTTCTGTGCCGTAAATTATTTAGAATGCTTGGTTCATGCTCTAAACATTGATGCAATATGAGACATATCCCGGTGGAACAATGTGTGATGAAACATGGCCTAGTTTGTTAGCCACATATGCATGTGAGTGACATCAGCAGAACAAGAACTAAACAGATGTATTGTGAAGAATCATATTTGTATCAAATTGAATAGCCTGATTACTTAATATTTGAAAATGTTTTGCTACTGATGATATCATTTATTTGTAATACTTCGTTTGTGCATGTATGCTTAATATTGTCGCATTGAATTCACTATAAAGTGTTAATTTCAGTGTTAACGCCTTTATTAACCCTTTGACTACTGAATTTTCTCATTCTCATGGGCTTAATACAGGGGATATCATGTTCCCGTGACAACATGGACAATGGGTTAATTATACTAGCACAGTTGTGTATGGGTACCCATCGAGAGCTTTTCATAAAGGATAAAGCTCACAGATGTAAACAGAACTTATTTGAGTTGAGTATAAAAAAGACATTCTGATTACAGATCTACTCACTGGAATGCGGATGGTGTGGATTTTCACCCCCAAATCCAAAACAAAACAAAGACATTGTAAAAATAATTATTTGTTCATAACAGAAACGATCAAATACAAACAACCGCACAAACGGATAACAAGCTATACGACAACAACATGAATTTGCCGATGTTTGCACAGTTGCACAATTATTAGCTACTAAGCATTTTTTAAACAGAGGAATGAAGTACTCGTGACCTTTCATCCCTGCATTTACCGATACATGGCTTACACTCTGTTTACTGTTCGTCCCTCACTCTACACAATACATTTTATTTTCATTGTTGGAATATTACAATGTTTTCAGTCTTGCGCAAGATAGCTTCACTTTTTCCTGACTATTTTAGAAAACGTATATTAAAAGGATATCTTTTCATTTCGCCAAGCCGAATTCAAACTCCGGCTACACTGATACACTCACAACCCCCTTTACAAGTTCTACAGTTATGTCCATAATAGAGAGATTATAGCCATGTTTGTTAAAGGTCATGTACAGTTTTGGTAGCAAAAAGAAAATTGGAAAGAAACGTGTTAAATATAGTCTTTTGTTGTTCTCCTTATATCAAAAGATGTTTGTACGAGATCATTTTGGTATTCCATCCATGATTTCCAATGAATTTCAGTGTAAATATTTGTAAGGAACGCTAGATCCTTTCCACCCCGACGGCGCCCAGCACAACAATATTGGGGCTTCGCATAGAGATAGCATATGTGTCACTATGTGTAGTATACACACAATCCTCATTGGTTTTGCACCTGTATACAGTGTAGGACATTCTGCCGTTATTGGGAGTTTACATCCCTTGGGGGGGGGGGGGGGGGGGTGTATCGTAAAGCTGTTCGTAAATGACTTTACGAATGACTTAAATATGACAAGCCAAATGGGATGCTCAATCATTTTTAACTGCGTCAACTAAAGTTGAACAATCAAATAAATCTGACGAAAGGATTTTGAGGGCTTAACAAAACGGTACATTACCTTTAAGACCACAAGCATCTTTGGACTTTGAACAGTATTGAAATGTAATATCACGATGTGCAATAAATTCAATTCAATGGGGATAGATGTCTTTGCGTCATTATCACATGCGAGGTTTCACACACACCATGTTTATTGAAGTTATCTTTTACTGTTACATTCGGCAGTTATTTTAATATGATTCGACCAATAACTCCTTGATTTGACAAGGTTATATCAGGACTCTACATTGCAACTAAAAGCTGATCATAATTAAAATGACAAAGAGAGAGAGAGAAAGAGAGAGAGAAGAAGAAGAAGCAGAAGAAATTAATTCCATTATCTGATTATTGTAATATGGAAGAATGACGGATAATACTAATACTAGTACTAGAACTAATACTAGCACTAGCACTGTGTGCTAGCGCTAGCATTAGCTTAGCGAAACGATGTGGCGCGTAAAACTGCGGGAAAGACGCATGTGACAAAATTATTCAAAATCAAAATGTTATTTTATAGAGGCAGAACCAAAATATGAGGATGTCGAATTAGTATTTACCTCTTTGAACAACTCAAACTTAGGTTTGCACATGGTGAAGTTTCAAGTATTCCATTATTTCATGGAGTCAATTTGAACATACATCTTCTAATGCTAGGCATATTCTTAAAGTGAATTTATTTAGTTCTTGGGTTTCACCTTTTTGCGAATGGAGAAAATGAAATGTGCTGGTTTAAAACGAAAAAAAAAAAATTGAAGTTTTATCAACAACACATTATACAGTTGTACATGAGTATGCATTAAAACTTTTTTTTTTTAAATTTGCTAGATAATGTAGACATGGGCATGGATATGCAGGTATACTGATTTGTCCTGTTAACATGTAAATGCACGATTCTTGGTAAAAAAAAAAAAGACAGTTCTGAAAGCGTTTTAAACACAGTCTCGGCATGAGAGACTAAAAAGACCTGTAATTAGTAACATAACTATATGAAATATAAATGTGAGCGAGCGTAGTCGAAATCAAAGTAAAGTAGTTCTAAATCGCTATAAATAAGGAGCACAAATTATGGAGGAAGAAAAAGGGGCACTTATCAAGAACGAAATGGCACTTATCACAAAAGAAAAGGAGCAGGAATGTGTTATATTAAAAACAATGAATAAATAAATATATAAATATATATATATATATATATATATATATATATATATTTAATAGCAATTATCAGAGGATGAAACATATGGTTTTTGTCGCAATTCAATATTGGCACCAGAGGTTCAAAAAAGGGCCACTTATGAAAATGGAAAGGGGGCGCTTGTTATAAAGGAAGAGGGGCTCTTATCAGAAGGAATAAGGGTACTTCTAAGAAAGGAAAGGAGCCCGTGTCAAAATGAATGAAGGGGCAATTATCAGAGATGTAAAGGGGCACTCATTAGAGATGACATGTGTCACTTAGCAGAAGACGGAAGGGCACTTATCAAATTAGAACGGGCACGTCTCAAATCTGAATAGAGGCCATTGCCACAGGTGAAGATGTAAAGGGGGTAATTCTTGTATCTGAAAATGGACACTTATGAGAATGGAAAAAGGGCACTTATTGCAAGGAATTAATAGGTACATTTGATGCAATAGATTTAAAAGGGAATCGCAAAGGAAATATTTTATTAGGGGTTTTACGAGAGGTGAAAAAGGAAGAGGCTCTTTTTCAGAAATAAAGTAAAGGGAGCACTTATAAGAAAGAATCGGGGCAATTATAAGATTGGGAAGGGACACGTGTTATGATATAATGGATACTTATAGAAGGGGAAGGGGCACTTCTTACAAAGGGAAAGGGACTGTTGTCAAGGAAGAAGGGGCACCTCTCACATTTTAATAGGCCCCTGGCAATTCTCAATGGTAATAAATGTAAAAAATGTAAAAATGTGGGCAGGAGTTATAAAGGAAAGGGGCACTTTCCTATGTAAAAGAGGGAACTTCTAGGATACCCAAATTTCTGAAATACTAGGGACACTGTACCCCCCCCCCCACAGCGCATGATTGTAAATAATCCTAAACATTTCCCTAAAAAGTTGATGCTTCATTCTGAATCCTGAAAGAAGCCTCATGAACTTTTAGAAGATGTATTAGACTATCATTAATTTGGGGAATGCTGTACAGTCCCTAGAAGTCTCCTTGTGTCCTCAGCATAACGTGAAAATAGCTGAGCTTGCTTTCTACACTTTGTTTATAATACCATGTTTTATTAGGCCTATATTTTGCAGTCGAGGATGTAGTGCCCATTTGTATTAATGGAAAACACATTAGAAATGGATGAGAGATTTTTATTCATAAAATCGGAAATATCGGGACATTCAAATCATATATTAGGCATTTTAATTGCATTTGAGGAGGAATTCTCACTACTGTAACAATCCTTTATATTAATTATATCAATTTTATCATTAACTGACTGATATAGAAATGATTTCTTCCTTAAAAATTTGGGGTATATTTGTACAGGCCATTCCCCCCTCCCCGAAAAAAAAAGGGGGGGGGTAATACCAATGTCACAAAATGGTCCTTTTTGGGCTTCATTTTTACCCCTTGCAGGTGCTCCTTTTCCCCCAAAAGTGCACCTGGTGAACATGTCCTTTTCGTGAAGGCTTTGGGACGCAATTAATTCCCCTTTTCAAATGTTCAAGATTATATGTATTCTTCACCCAATATAAATCTCGTCATGCTGGCTGTAAATATGTTCATTTGGACAAAAATATAGTTACCTTTTTCTGAATTGGCAAATGGGAACATATTCTTTTTAAATTGCCAGTATAAAACTCAAGCAATATGATTTTGAATTTAATTAAACCCAGAACGTTTCAATTATTCTTATGTACAAGGAATCATGAAAATAATACATTATATCAATATTTTGTCATAGCGTCTATGTTCCTGTTCATAATATGTATCATTTTGAATACGTGCAAAGAGAGAAAGATTAGCTTTGCAATAAAAATAATTCTTGATTAGTAAAAATTCCTGTCAGCAGGTAATATATTGTCAGCCTTTTTTCCCTAGGCTTTGGCCAACATGCCATGATTGGCACTGTAGCACACAATTGATGCCTTCAGGCTTCAGACCGGATACACATACTACACCACATTTAAACGTAGAGAATTCAGTCACGCCAAACTGGCATTCCCCAGTCGACACATCCACTAGAATTGTACGACACATGCTCCAGCGACAAATGCTTTCGTGTCAATTTCGTACATTAACCAGGTTCTAGTCTTCAACCCTGGACCAGAAACCATACTTGACCCCGACCTTAATTCTAGACTTATCCCAGCGACCCTAACCCTGTATCAATTGTCGCCGGAGCATCCATTAGACCACGATACCCCTCAATAATTTCTACGACAATATTTATTTATTTTTATTTATTTATTTATTCTTTTTTTTTTAACTGAGGTGAGAACTGATCACATAGCTTCAAACATAGGCAGTCCTGTACAATTCGCTGTCGTCTTTTGCCAGCATACTGAGTGAGCAAACAAATTGAAACCTTACTGTATCAGCCACAGATGATGCATGTGTTTCAATTCATGGCATTTGAGTAAATTTGTCCTTGAATCACGATTACAGAAAAAGAAAAAAAAATGAATAAATAAGAAATATAAAAAAATAAAAATAGAAAGAGACCATCTCGCGGTAAGAATATGAGGTGACGTTTGCCCGATTATTGGTACTTTAAAAAGTATTTGTATTTGTATTTTATTTGTTTAATCACGGTAAAAGACCTGCTATCAGCTAAAAGCTGCTTTTCAGAAAAGCCGTGAATAAAACGATAACATAACGATAAATAAATACATACAACATTATATACAAAAGAAATCACAACAATCATATACAAAAAGAAATCACAAAATCATTAAAAGAATTAAAAGAATAAAGTGAATACAAAGAAACAAAAAGAGAAATGGTATATGAAAATGAAAACTAGAAACATAACATAAAATCATATAAAATGAATTTATGAGTTTAAATTATAATGTAACAAACAGAGATGGGTGTGGGGGGGGGGGGGGGGGGAGTGGGTATTGTTTAGATGGGGATAGACTCCTTAAAAATGTTTTCGGGTTTTTTTTCTGCTCGAATGTCTACCGGTAAATTATTGAAGAGTTTTGAAGCGGAATGTAGGGGACTATTTCTAAGACATTTCTAAGACAATTTGACAATTGATACTATGTAACATATATTCACTTGATTTAAGACGAATGCGAGAGCATAGTGAAGATGGGGCGATGTTATTCACTAATTCGTATATAACTAAAATATCTTGTTTTTTTTCCACCTTTCGGAAAGTTGATCGGTGTCAAGAGTATTATACAATGCGACTCTATTAAAACGATTTTCTACCTCTAATACGGATCTCAGCGCTCTGTTCTGTAGAATTTGGAGACGATTTAACTGGCTTTCATTGCCATTTCTCCACAGGGAACTACCATAATCAAAAAGTGGTTGAATTAACGATTTAAACAATAAGAGCGCAGTACTTCTGTCTACATAAAACCTAATACGCTTTAGTGAATAGTAGGTTTGTAATACCCTTTTTCTAACATTGTCAGTCTGGGGAGTCTATGCTAGACCAGTATCTATTATTACTCCAAGATATTTACATCGTGTAACCCTTTGTAGTTCAGTATTTTGAATTTTAATTTTCACATTTTCAAATGACCGTAATATTGCCTTAGAGCCTATCAACATGAACTGACATTTATCAATATTGATCAACAATTCATTATTGGAGAACCATTTAAAAAAACTATAGAGTAAATCTTCGTTTATGACTGTTTCTAAAACTGCCGGGTCTTTTGAAGAAAAATAAAGTGTCATGAAGCTGCAGATTTCACCCCCCCCCCCCCCCCCCCCCCCCGCGCCTCGTATGGGTTACACACTTCAGCGCTCGAACCGACCGGAAAAGCCAAGAGTTACTTTCATTTGCTGCTAGAGCAGGGAAAGTTTTGGGCCTTTTGAGATGATGTCTCTCATCCGTTATTCGGGGATTCCCCCGCGGGTTTTGCATTTACTGCTGAAGTGTAGTACAATAAGTATATACGAATGCAACATGCCCTCAAATTTACCCTTGGCTTCAGTCCAGTGAGTAGATTGCTACGTGTGCATCACATAACACATAATATTTAATATACACAGCACTGTTGCTCATCATCATGTCATGATTCATATACGAATGAAACACCTCTTTCACTGATCATAAATGTAATTATGTCGCCAAACGATATATCATTGTTTGCTAAACTCTTCCCTATTCATTATTTTTGGGTATGTACAAATTAAATGTAACAAAACGTTAAATAAAATATACAACAAATTAATTTAATCAGAATCAAACGCAGACAATGCAATAATGTACGACCACATTAGCCACTACATGTACATTAGTTTATGTGATAGTATCAACGCTTACCCATGATGCAGGCCATGAATGTCGTCAATATGAAGGAAGTGCTTGAACGCTTCAAGGCCACCATAATTAATCTAAAAGATGGTACTTGGCGTTAATGTGGTAAAAAATAGTGATACGATTTGACGTAAGCTATTTTGATTGAATATGGCAACTCGTAAAGTCGATAGGTCACTCTTCTACAACGAAGTAAATCGTTTGAAGGTATGTACTGTGAGCTTATTTTTCACGCGCATGCGCGTTTAGGACCTGGGGAAAACCCAGTTACTTTGCTGAATCCTTTTGCTCACAGTGACAGAATTTCTAATGATGCCCCCAGTTAAAAATACCGATAATTAATAAATCATATAAATTAGTCGATATTTCGCTAACGGACTCACTAAACATCAAAGATATTTAGTGCCTACTTGGGAAATGGATCGAATAAACATGCTTGTATATTTTTCTTTTGCATAAGATATAAGTTTCAGAATCTAAAATAACCTGATTTGGAACACATTACCGAGCTATACCCCCCCCCCCCCCCCTCCTTTCGCGATCTTCTTCTTATCATCTCTGAAGTCGGGTTACGCGCCTAATGCTGAAAAGTACCCTTTTTATCCGTTTTCGTGTACGCGGATGATGTACAGGCCTCAATGGGACATGCGTTTCACCAACGAATGTCAAATGAACTGCCAGCAAAAAGCAAATAATAGCAGGGAGATGGAATCTCTATTATAGCTATTACTGGTGAGCTTCTATTTTTGCATGACACAATCTTTAAACAGGAAACTTTGGAAATAGGAATTAATAGTGTTCGCATCTTGCACAGAGACTAGAGATGGGGGCTACTGCTCCATGTCTAGGACTAGGCGAAAGATAACAAGATAACTTCGAAAAAGTGCACATGAATGATATTACAAGGTTACAGCGAACAAAAATATCAGATTTGCGATGACAATTTCTTGACTTGCCGCGTGTGCCCACTACTTTGCTTGGCTCTATTTCCTAGAGCTGTCTTTCACGATGGTAACATATGAAATTTAATAATCGGTATTAAGAGAAAAGGTGTTAAAATTGCCCTTAACGAGGCATATATTTGTGACACCTTTAAAGCTACATCTCAAAAAATTGTTCATCCAGAGGCAGGGGAATTTCAGAATGAAATCGAAATTATTTACATTGAAACTGCAAGTTCACTTTCTGTGTTTGTCGATTAATGAATTTAAGTGCGCATGGTAAACATTCAAATATCAAAACTTATCTCTAAATCTTTCCCGTTTACTTTGGCGGCATCAGACATCGACGTCCAAGAATCAAGGAAGTTTATTAATCCAATTGTACATTCATAATCTTGCAAGTGTTTGCATTAATTATCGTTAGTTGAGACTCCATCTGTTTGAACCTCCTTGCTACTTAGGTGATTATGCAGTTACCGTGCAAGCAGAGGATGATGTCTGCCCTTTATCTATGACAGTTATGGTGAACAGGGTCATCATTTGTACACCACTGCACGGGGAATCCTCGTATGTGCAGAGTAGACATCGAGTGTTTGAAGAAAAATTAGTCATTGAAACCTTGATACTTCGAAATGATTCCTAAAAAGGGTAAATATATCTATCATGTTCTTCACATTGGTAAGATTAAGGATGCCCCCCCCCCCCCCCGTTGTTAAGTATAACGGGCACGAGATGATTGCCTGAGGAGTGAAAACCCTCACAAAGACCAAGGGTCTGAATGACGTAATGAGAAATACGCTACGTCTTCCCGCTGAGAGAGCACACTCGTAATGTATGGTGCAGAACCGTATATAATATCGAGAGGGTCTAGCCAACTCTGCTCTAGTGGCTAACAATTTGGCGGCATGATGCTTTGTTAGGCAAGCATGTAAAAAGGAAGAAACGCCATGTTGTGCCCAACTGAAACCGAGTTGGCCAGACTTTTATTTTGTTCAATCTTTTGGTTTGTGATGTTTGTTTTACATTGTTATATTTTGTTCATGTGCAGGGCCTTCGTGTAAAACAGTGTTAAACCACTGATGAAGCTACCCTGGGTAAAAAAGACTAAATAAATAAAATAAATAAAAAAAACTCTCTCTATATACGGCACTGACATGGTGCAGAGCCAACTCGGTTTCAGTTGAGCATGTTGAACACAACATGGCATATTATGTTACCTGCTTACCTAACAAAGCAACATGCTTGGCTAAACCCTGTATATAGATGGCTCTGGCATGGTGGCAGGCTTAGGTAAAATGATGACATGGCAGGTGATCAAGAAATACGAAACTGAGAAATAGGCTGTAAGTCTACAAAAGAGAATTGTTTTCTTGAGGTAACAGTCTTTCATTTCTCACCCCTACAGAATCCTTATTTAAAGGTATTGTATGATCTGCAGTGCAATTCCACTGTTTTTATCTGTGAGTACTATTTTGTTCTTCTTCTTCAGGATACATCTGCCTCCTTCAGGTTTGAAGATTCTTGCAGACGGTTTGAGAGGAACGAAGCACAAATAAAGTTCTGTATCTGTTTTAGTCCTATAAATTTTGCTGCTCTTTGAATTAGAAAGAGTTTCGTCGATAGGTTATCAAAATATATTTTTATACCTTCAAGTCAGCAAGTATTTCTATGGGGCCTGAATTACAAAAAAGTGTAATATGACTACAGGTCTCATACTGCACTATTTTACCCCCACAGGGTGTTAAAAATTGAGCATTAAAAAAAATATATCATGAAATATCGATTTAAAAAAAAATAGCAACGAGACCTTTAATGCTTATTCCAGGGGGGGGGGGGGGCACTCAACCCAAAAAGTGGTGGGTATGTGCCGCCGGCAAGACCCCCCCCCCCCCCCCCAAAAAAAGGGGGGGCTTCGGAACGACCGTATCATGAAAAGGAGGGTCTTTGGAACTACTAACATTTTGGGAAAAGGCGGTCTTTGGAATTGGATTACAATATAAATAATGATGCTACGGAACTGGTTCCCACAAGTTCCCATTATCTAAATACGCTGCGTGTCATGGCAAGTCTATGGTGTGTGTATTATATGCAGGGTTAATGCACATGCATGCGCTCGCGCTCACCGTGAATGAAAACTGAATTCTCTGGGGTGGAGTTGAAACCGGATTGGAAGCAATGGGGAAAGCCCGGAGGAATTAAGCACCTGGATTGAAACTCGTTTCCAACTTTTAGCCAAAAATGATATTCCTCGAAACGGGCCGGGGCGGGGCGGGCCAGAACGGCCGGAATGACGGAATGAAAAAAAAAACGGTGCTTTGGAACGGTTTTCTCTCTTCTTTTTCTCAACAAGACAAAAATGGTATGCTTTGGAACGGAAATTTGAGTGTAAAAATGGCGGTCTACTGGGCGGCACATAGCCATCGCACACTATATACTGATTGCCCACCCCCCCCCCCCCCGGGGCTTACATTATCCCTAGTCCCTAGATCCCTAGTCCCTAGATCACATGTCTAACCTTACTTCTTGAAAATATTTAGGCACATTCTTCATCTGGATTTTCATTTATTATGCTTGAAATAAGACTCAAGAATCGTGATCATTCATCGCTCTCTGATTCAGCTTTCAGAAAATTCAAATGGGACCCTGTCTAGCTGTCCAAAAGAGATAACCGATAATCCCTCTTTTTACAAATATATATATATATATATATATATATATATATATATATATAAAACACAAAAACACTGGATTAATGTAACAATGATTTTACATGATTATTTTGTCTTCAATCCTTGGACTTCCCCAGATTTTCCGACATCTAGAGAGTTCAGGGAAAGGTGATTTTTTTTTTTTTTTTTTTTTTTTTAGCTTTCTCGTTCTTTTCAAGTCAGTTTGGAAGGAAACCAAAGTATAAATCTCCCATGTGAAGGATTGCTCTTTAAATGCCCTCATATTCGAAATATGACGAGAAAAAGCTGAAATGTTCGGGCCGAACATTCATATTACCTGTGTGTGCAGTCCCATATACCATCTCTGAGTGTAGTGCATGTGCTTTTCACTCCGCTAGACTGAGTAAATTTCTTACCATTTTGAGGATTTCCAAACCTCACTTTATACACCAATTTTTATGTAGACATGATAAACCTTATTCAATTGCCTTGAGACCATTTCATCACAATGTAATCACATGATCGGAACTCAATTTTACTTTTAATGCAGAGGCATCGCGTACATGCAAAATGTCAAAAGATTGTACATGTACATTCTGCAAAAAATTTGTATAAATTTTCTTGTTTTAATTCACCCGATATTTGAAATACATTTCAGTAACTGTAAAATTTTGTTCCTCATCACATTCAATCCAACCTTTGTAATAAGCCAACTTGTATGAAAGTAGGAATAAAAAAGAAACAGGTCGATGGTTAATGTTTGAAAGAAATCGGGAAAAAATGATAAGAAAGTTATGAATGTTTGAAAGACGAGATCAGTGAATCTGTGCCAATCGATTCTGACGTATGCCCGGTCAAATCTCTTGTGTGTCGAACACTAAAATATCATTAAAGGGAAATCCAGCCATAATTTTTTTTCTACTGATATTACATGAAGCGTAACTTGCTGATTAATTTGATACCAAATTTACCAGAATTGCACAGCAATGAAGAAAGTTATAGAATGATGACCCCCCAAACACGTCTTTCGCCCATCGTCTGCTGCACATCCATGGGGGCCGCCATTTTCCATGTTTCCAGTGGACTTAGTCAAAGAATGATGTATCTGTGGACAATTCCTAGTCTAGATTCTATCTGATTTTTTTTTTTTTTTTTTTTTTTGATTATTCCCCTATGCTGCTCTTTCTCTACACGCATATCCAACGCAGAGCGCGACTCTTCACTACTACTAGGTATTCAAAAGAAAACCAATTTTGGACACTTTTGATTGTTAATAACTCAAAAATTATACATCGTATCGGACTGAAGTTGAAGGATGTAAAATCGATTGGGAGCAAGTTTCATCACATTTCTCTGAATACTTTTCTTAAAATATTGCTCTGAATATTTAAATGAGACTTTTCACTTTACGAAAAATCAAGGCAATAGAATCTGTGTGTATTAGTAATTAATTCAGAACACAACAATGGCCATTGTGCGTTGCAGCTGTCGTTTTCCCCACCTTTTGCAGTCCAGTGTCATTAATGATTCATGACTCTGGGTAAAAAAGGTGTTCTGGAATTTCAACTGCAACACACTATTGAATTAATTTCTGATTTGCGGCCCTGCTTTTTCAAAAAGTGAAAAATCGAATTAAATATTCAGAGAAATGCTTAAAGAAAAGCATTCAGAGAAACGTAATAAAACTTGCCCCCAATATTTTGTTTTATGGTCTCCGTATAGCGCGATCCGAACATTAAGAGTCGATTTGCAATTCCACCTTCCGGTCGAAATTTTGGGGATCACTTTGTGGAGAGTTGCGTTCTGTGTAGTATATATAGAAAGAGCAGCGTAGGGAAATAAACCAAAAAAATAAAAAATAAAATAAAATAAAATAAAATAAAATAAAAAAGGACACAATCTAGACTAGCCAGTTGTCCAGAGATACGTGATTCGTTGAAAATGGCGGCCCCATGTGCAGGAGACGACGGGCGAAAGCAGTGTTTGGTGGGATCTAAAACATTCTATAACTTTCTTCATAGCTGTCCAATTCTGGTGAATTTGGGTATCAAACTAATCAGCAGGTTACGCTTCATATAATATCAATAGAAAAAAAAATTTAAGGTTGGATTTCCCTTTAATTTTCGTTTTGCTCCTAAGCTCCTTTTCCCTCAGAGCAGAGCTCAAAATATTTTGTAGATATCCCGAAAAGAAAAAGAAGACGATCATACTGAGTAATACTTTTTAAAAAAATGTTTAAGAAGATATTTTTGTCATTTTGTGTGTTGGAACAAATTGGAGAGTTGTCAGTCGCTTCATTACAGTGACATTGCCGATAATTCGGCCATTTGAAATTCCCATATGTATGGTGATTACAACTTCAAGAAATTCGCAACTTTCTTATTGCTTGTCCTATTTCGTTCAAACTGTCACCAACCTGCTTCTCTGATTTTTCTGCTTTCTTTCAGAGCAACTTGTCATTAAGGTTCGATTTCCCTTTATTGGACTTTCCCAAGAAGTATCCCTTTTAAAGCCAATTAATAATAATAATAATGATAATAATGATGATGATGATGATGATGATAATAATAATAAAATAATAATAATAATAATAATAATAATAACAATAATAATAAGATATAGTATTTGTATTGCGTCAACTTCAAGTGACTAATGAGCTCAAGGCGCAATGGAGAAGAAAAAACTACAAGTACACGACAATACACACACAAACAACAACAGCAAACAAACATACAAAAAAAAAACACAACAATGTGAAAGTAAATCTACTTGAAAGCAATTTTGAAAAAATGAGTTTTAAGGGTATTTTTAAAGAATCTACACCTGAAATGTTACGAATATCTTGTAGTAATTGATTCCATAGGTAAGGTCCAGCGTGTGCAAATGACCGGTCCCCCATGATTTCTTAGTTTTAGGAACAACAAACAATTTAGACTCGGGTGATCTTAAGTGTCTGGGATGATTATAAGGCATCAACAAATTAACATTTACTCTGGGGCAGATCCATGTATACAGTAAAAAACAAGCAATAATAATTTAAATACAATACGGGATTCAACAGGTAACCAATGGAGTGAAGACGAAACAGGAGTAATGTGATTAGTACGTATAGTAAGGGTAACAATTCGGGCTGCTGATTTGTGTAATTTTGTAACTGTGAAAGTTAAGATTGTGGTAGCTGAAACAAAAGTGCATTACCAAAGTCAAGCCGGGACGATATGAGAGCATGAACTATTTTTTCTGTGGCCGAGGAGGTTAAATACTTGCGAATGATGCTTAAATTACGTAATTGATACCTGGCAGATTTACAAATTGCAGGGATTTGAATGGACATTGACATTGTAGAATGAAATAAAACTCCAAGATTTCTACATGATTTAAACGGAGGAATAACAACATCATCAACCTTAATCAGAGGGAAGGCTGACCTTGTCTAATAGAGTTTTTGTACCAATAAACAACAGCTTCGATTTCTCTTGATTTAATTTCAAGGAATTTTATAGAGCTCATCCATTTCCTGATATCATGAACACAAGCCTCAAGTTTTTGAATGGTATCAATGATATTGCTTTGGCTAGGTAGGAATGATGTATACACTTGGATATCGTCTGCATAACAATGGTAATCAAAAGAGTGACATTTTAAAATCTGTTTCAGACCACTTAAGTAAATTGAGAAAAGTGTCGGGCCTCCAACAGATCCTTTCGGAACACGAGAAACCAACGCAGCAGAATCAAACTTTGAATTATTGACACAAACAATTCCATGTGTATGTTGAGTCAACTTCCGTTCTTATCATGATCAGGACAGAGATGTGTATTTCGTTTTCTTTCACTACTATATGAACCGATCTGTATATATTTCTTTGTCTCGTCTGCCTCTCTTTCTCCGTCTCTCTCTCTCTCTCTCTCTCTCTCACTTGTTCTTTCTTTTCATATATTCCTCTGTTCTGTTTCCCCCCTCTTCCATCGGTTATTCCGCTTTCAGTCAGTTCTGTGTTAAGAATGAATTTTCATCTTTCCTTACTAGCCTAGTGCACTCCTCCAAAAGTTTACACACCTACGCATCACTGTTGCCCACTGGCGTAGCCAGGATTTTTCAAGAGGGGGGGGGGCCAAGGCGAGGGAGCGAAGCGACCGAGCGGGGGAAGGTGTGGGAGGGGGTATCCCCCTCCCACGGTAGGAAAATTTTTTAAAACCAGGTCATGAAAATGGCATTTTCTGCACCCTAAAATTCTATTCTGGTGTAACCTACTTGAGAAGTGACAGATGAAATAGGATTTTTTTTTTCTCTACTCCGCTGGAATGAATTGTAGTGGAAGGATTACCACTCCTTGGGGCTCCAGAATTCCAAGCAATACGCAAAATTACATGTAGTTGGTGTGTATAAATAGCTGTACCAGTGTACATACGAAACGTTGAAACCCGTGTTTTCGGATAGGAAAATATACAGACTAACAACCAAAAACCCACACACAGACACACTGACTATTGACTAACATATGACTAAGAGGACGCCCTTTCTCATGGAGTGGAATTTATATCTCATCTCAAGCGGTAGTCTCATTTGAAAACACATGCAACATCTTTATTAGGTGTATGTAAAAGACTTTAGCAATTTATTTAGCTGCCTTGTTTAGCTCTTTATCTCATTTTCTCGGTTAGAGGTTGTTCATTAGTTGCCTAATTCGTATATACTACACGAATCCAGCTACGTACTCCTTCATTTAAGTACTGAGGAATTATATAGTTTGATTAATTTTTGTAACCAAAATGAACATCAATGTGAGTATTTAGCACGGAAAAATATTAGAATTACATCGTGTAAAGAGTATAGAGATCACAATTTGTAATAAAAACATATGGAAATAATGTAATTACACATAGAGAACGGGCTAAACAAAGTCTTCATACAACCAAGTCAAGCGCACATGATTTGCCACATGTGAAGGCCGTTTTTGTCATTCAATTTAGTGATAATAGATTTGACTCAAAACTGTAAACATCAAAGCAGAAAGCATCTCGTCCGATGACTTACTAGTATATAAAATACGACTTGAACAAAGAATGAAATTGTATCTTTTTTGAATATTCCTCTATAAAATCGAACTCTACCTTGAAAAACAGTGTTTTGCTTCTCCTCGGATGAAGACCATAAAAATGATATAACGGTGACATTGTTTTCGTATAAAAGCAATGTTGGCTACCACAATGATAACTCTTAAACAAACTCAAGATTTACAAAACGAAGAAAATGGTTATTGCCTCCATCGGACATATACCCATTCACAAAGAGAGGTTTATATTCGGCCAAAATAACTGATACGCCTCTTCATCATTCTGAGTACAATTTCTTTCAACTCTCGACAAACTAAAAGAAATATAAATGTTCTGTTACCAATCTACTTAGTCAATGTTGTTAACAAAGTTTCGGGGTTATGATTTGGAAAGGAACAGTTTTTGCTGGAAATGAAAGCAGTGTTTATTTTGTTTACTTTTTTGGTAATATTTCCATTTTATTTTTCCTTATTTCGATTGTAAGGTAGGGGTAGGGTAAGTCCTAGTAAGACCAGCATGTGAAAAGGAAATTAGTTTTTTTTTTTTTTTTTTTTTTTTTTTTTTTTTTTTTGCTCTCCGATCAACAGGGGGGGGGGGGCCATGGCCCCCTTGTGCCCCCCCTGGCTACGCCAGTGCTGTTGCCCATGCTAATATTATATGAATATCACTATCATACACCGTTAAGGACTAGGAATTTTGGTAGATCCTATCCCTAACCATAACCCTTAAAGATAACGACACATACTATGAAAATACCCATTTTAAACCAATGTTGCGTATAGCGAGTGGTGTATCACCTGAATTATAGGCATACACGTAAATGTAAAAAAAAAAAAAAAAAATTCTCTTACGTCTGCCATTTCGACGTATCTATTCTTTATCCACTTTCAAAACAGAGGCTAATTATCAGAAAGTGACAGCTGTCCTTATTTTTTTTTTTTAAATAAAAGAGTCATTATTGAGAGTTTGTGACATGGCTCCACAGAATGGTACAATTTGTTTCTTTGCTAAACCCTTCCCTATTCATTACCTTTTGCTATGTACAAATTAAATGTTATACAGCGTTTAATAATAAATGGGCACAGGTCTGATGTATTTATGCTTATGAACGTAGAATGGAAAATATACAACATAATCAATTTCATGAGAATCAAACGCAGACAATGCAATAATACGACCACACCCGCCACTACATGTACATTTATATAACTTATAAGTTCATTTGGTAGTATCACCGCTTACCCATGATGCAAGTCATGATTGTCGCCAATATGATTGAAATGCTTGAACGCTTCAAGATCACCATAATTAAAAGATGGTGCTTGGTGTTATTGTGGTAGAAGATAGTGATACGAATTTACGTAAAATATTTTGATTGAATATGGCAACTCGTAAAGTCGATAGGTCACTCTTCTACAACGAAGTATGACGTTTGACAATACTATGTCTACTGCGAGCTTATTTCTCACGCGCATGCGCGTTTAGGACCTGGGGAAAACCCATTATCTTTGCTGAATCTTTTTTGCTCACAGTGACAGAACAGCTATTTTGCACAGAGACTAGAGATAGGGGATACTGCTTCATGTCTAGGACTAGGCGAAAGATAACAATTATCCTCTGAAATGACAGTTTATGTGCGCAAATGCTACGAGCAATTATGCAGCTACCGTGCGAGCAGAGGATGATGTCTGCCCTCTATCTATGACAGTTAGGGTGAACATGGTCATCATTTGTGCACCACTGCACGGGGAATCCCCGTTTGTGCAGAGCAGACATTGTGCGGTAATGTGAGTGTTTGAAGAAAAAATAGTCAATGAAACCTTGATACTTCGAAATGATTCCTAAAAAGGGTAAATATCTATCATGTCCTTCACATTGCTGTTGCCCATGCTAATATTATATGAATATCACTATCATACACCGTTAAGGACTAGGAATTTTGGTAGATCCTATTCCTAACCATAACCCTTAAAGATAACGACACATACTATGAAAATACCCATTTTAAACCAATGTTGCGTATAGCGAGTGGTGTATCACCTGAATTATAGGCATACACGTAAATGTAAAAAAAAAAAAAAAAAAAAAATTCTCTTACGTCTGCCATTTCGACGTATCTATTCTTTATCCACTTTCAAAACAGAGGCTAATTATCAGAAAGTGACAGCTGTCCTTATTTTTTTTTTTTAAATAAAAGAGTCATTATTGAGAGTTTGTGACATGGCTCCACAGAATGGTACAATTTGTTTCTTTGCTAAACCCTTCCCTATTCATTACCTTTTGCTATGTACAAATTAAATGTTATACAGCGTTTAATAATAAATGGGCACAGGTCTGATGTATTTATGCTTATGAACGTAGAATGGAAAATATACAACATAATCAATTTCATGAGAATCAAACGCAGACAATGCAATAATACGACCACACCCGCCACTACATGTACATTTATATAACTTATAAGTTCATTTGGTAGTATCACCGCTTACCCATGATGCAAGTCATGATTGTCGCCAATATGATTGAAATGCTTGAACGCTTCAAGATCACCATAATTAAAAGATGGTGCTTGGTGTTATTGTGGTAGAAGATAGTGATACGAATTTACGTAAAATATTTTGATTGAATATGGCAACTCGTAAAGTCGATAGGTCACTCTTCTACAACGAAGTATGACGTTTGACAATACTATGTCTACTGCGAGCTTATTTCTCACGCGCATGCGCGTTTAGGACCTGGGGAAAACCCATTATCTTTGCTGAATCTTTTTTGCTCACAGTGACAGAACAGCTATTTTGCACAGAGACTAGAGATAGGGGATACTGCTTCATGTCTAGGACTAGGCGAAAGATAACAATTATCCTCTGAAATGACAGTTTATGTGCGCAAATGCTACGAGCAATTATGCAGCTACCGTGCGAGCAGAGGATGATGTCTGCCCTCTATCTATGACAGTTAGGGTGAACATGGTCATCATTTGTGCACCACTGCACGGGGAATCCCCGTTTGTGGAGAGCAGACATTGTGCGGTAATGTGAGTGTTTGAAGAAAAAATAGTCAATGAAACCTTGATACTTCGAAATGATTCCTAAAAAGGGTAAATATCTATCATGTCCTTCACATTGGTAAGATTAAGGACCCCCGGTTGTTAAGTATAACGGGCACGAGATGATTGCCTGGTGAGTAAAAATCCACAAAGGCCAAGGTTCGTCTGAATGACGTAATGAGAAATACGCTCTGTCTTCCCGCTGAGAGGGTAGAGGGCACACTCGTAATGCATGGTGCAGTGCGGAATATAGAGAGAGAGTCTGGCCAACTCTGCTCAAGTGGGTAGCAATATAGCGGCATGATGCTTTGTTAGGCAAGCATGTAACAAAGGAATATACGCCATGTTGTGCCCACCTGAAAAGGAGTTGGCCAGACTCTCTCTATATACGGCACTGGCATGGTGCAGAGCCATGCTAATAGTTTGGCCAAAGCGGTTTCAGTTGAGCATGTTGAGCACAACATGGCATATGTTCCTTTGTTACATGCCTGCCTAACAAAGCAACATGCGCCATATTGCTACCCACTGGCCAAACTCTCTATATAGATGGTTCTGTCATGGTGGACAGGCTTAGATAAATCGATGACATGGCAGCTGATCAAAAATGAAATTGAGTAATTGGATGTAAATTTACAAAAGAGAAATGGTTTCTTGAAGTAACAGTCTTTCATTTCTCACCCCTACAGAATCCGTATTGTATTTAAAGGAATTGTATGATCTGCAGTGCATTTCCACTATTTCTGTCTGTGAGTACTTTTTTGTACTGTGTAAATTGTCTGTCAGTAAGTTAAAGTAGTAAAACCGTCCATTATTTTCACATCTAGGGAACTTATTTCACAAGGCCTCCTGGCCTTATTTTAGTCTCCCTATTTTCATTTTCAACTGGTTTACATGCTTTATTTATTATTTGGAAAGATAAGTCTGACATTATTCTTGTTTATTTTGCTCACATATTATATTTATATGAATTTATCTATATGTATTTCTTTTTCATATGTATATTGTTATAATGACCTGTTGTATGTTTTTATATGAAGATGAAAATAAATGAATGAATGAATGAATAATGAAAATGAATGAATGAGTAATATTTTGTTTGAGAGGAACAGAGCCCAAACAAAGTACTGCATCTGTTTTAGCCCTATAAACTTTGCTACTCTTTGAATTAGAATGATTTTCGTTGAGAGGTTATCAAAATATATGTTTATACCTTCTAATCAGCACGTATTCCCATGGGGCTTGAATTACAAAAAAGTGTCTCGTGACCTACAGGGCTCACACGACACTATTTTTCTTCATAGGGTGTTAAAAATGAACTGAGTAAAAAAATATGAAAATCGATTTTAGCAATGAGAACTTTAAATACTTACATTTAATCCCTAGATCACATGTCTGACCTTACTTCCTAAAAACATTTAGGCACATTCCTCCACTGGATTTTCATTTATTATGCCTGAAATGAGACTTAAGAAACGTGATCATTCATCGCTCTCTGATTCAGCGTTTGTACCAAAGTCTTCATCAAATTCAAATGCGGACCCTGTCTGTTGCCCAAAAGGGCTCATTTGAAGCACCGATAATCCCTATTTCTCCACATATTAAATGATATTGGTCTAATATGCAACAATGACTTTACATGATTATTTTCTTTAGAATCCTTGGACTTCCACAGATTTTCCAGAATCTTGAGAAGATTGAGTTTTGGGAAAGGTTTCCCGCTTTCTCGTTCTTTTCAAGTCAGTTCGGGGGAAAAAAGACCCATAGTAGAAATGTCCCATGAAAAGGATTGCCCTTCAAATGCCCTCATATTCAGAATACGACAAGAAAAAGCTGAAATGTTCGGGCCGAACATTCATATTACCTGTGTGTGAAGTCCCATATACCCATCACTGAGTGTAGTGCATGTGCTTTTCAGCGAGACTGAGTAAATATCTTACCATTTTGATGATTCCAAAACCTCACTCAGTTTACACAAACTCTTATGTAAACATGATAAACCTTATCTAATTGCTCTGAGACCATTTCATGAACAATGTAGTCGCATGACCAGAACTCAATTTTATTTTTAATGCAGTGGCAAAAATGTCAAAAATGTCAAAAATGTCAAAAATGAAAAATGTCAAAAGATTGTACATGTACATTCTGCAGAAAATTTGTAAAAATGTTCTTCTTTTAATTCACCCGATATTTGAAATACATTTCAGTAATAGTCAAATACATTTCAGTACTAGTGAAATTTTATCCCTCATCACATTCGATATTTTGTCTTCTTAAAGGTCATGTAGAGTTTTGGTAAGCCCTCAAAAACTGTTCGTCAGATTTCTTCAATTTTTGTTGATAAATAGCAAGATACTAGCAATTCTAAGACACTGTGAAGATTTCGCCTTCTAAAGTTGAATATTAAACAAATAAGAGGCAAAAGCTAATTTATGTGCCGGGACAGGCACGTAAAATCCCAACAAAGGCAACATGTGCTATACACTGTACACACACGTGTAAAACCAATGGGTAGCTACACACAGTGACACACATGATGTTTCTGTGTGAAGCCCCAAGATTGCTGTGCGGGGAGCCGTCGGGGTGGAAGGGTCTTAGCATAATGGCAGTGATCGAGCATTCCTTAAAGATATTTACACTGAAATTCACCAGAAATCATGAATGGAATACCAAATGTGACCAGGCACCACAAAACCACCAAAAAAGTCGCCAAATATGAATTTTTAGTTAAGGTCTGATTCCGAAAGAGGAGATTCTCGGCTTTAAAATTATATATAACTCATTAGCATTGGATGAGTCCCTCATAATGTTACTTCTGAGAAATAAGGGTTCAAAGCTTGCAGTCTATTGAAGCACTCTGACTTGCAAGGTGTTGTGCTAAGGTGACAAAAGGAGGATTAGAGCTCAATGAAAATTTCTATGAAGGGATTATCAGATTGTCCTAAAACTTGGCGTACATATTCTGTTCATCATAGTGCACAAGTATCAATGCAAGAACTTACTCTGTTTAAAAGTTATGGGAGATCAAAATGAGACAAGTATTCAGGGTCGTAAAAAAGGAAAAGTAATACCACAAAATCCAGGGAAGACAAACATCAGTCTAATAAAAAAACTGTCAAAAATACCACTTTTAGATTGTTTGGTGCCTCCAAAATTTTAAATTACATAGAAAAAAGTATACTCTTTTAGGAAATACCCAAAACTAAAATTTGACCATGCCAACCAAAAACACATTGATTGAGCTCTCACTGAAAATCACACAGTGCGACTTTTTGGTGGTGCCTGGTCACAAATATTCTCTTACAGGCATCTTTTGATACAAGGAAAACAACACGAGACTATATTTAACATGTTTCTTTCCAATTTCCTTTTTGCTACCAATACTGTACATGAGCTTTAAAGGGCAATCCAACATTTGTAATAAGCCGATTTGTATGAAAGCAGGAATAACAAAGAAACAGGACGGTTAAATTTTGAAAGAAATCGGAAAAATAATCAGAAAGTTATGAATGTTTGAAAAATGAGATCACTGAATCTATGCAAATCTAAAATTGGCAATTTGGTCAATCGATTCTGACGCATGCCCGGCCAACTCTCCCGTTTGTCGTACACTAAAATGTCATTAATTTCCGTTTTTCTCCTAAGCTCCTTTTCCCTCAGAGCAGCACTCAAAATATATTGTAGATAGCCCGAAAAGAAAAAGGAGACGATCATACTGAGTAATACTTAAAAAAAAGAAGATATCTTTGTAATTTTGCGTGTTGGAACAAATTTGAGAGTTGTCCGCCGCTACATCACAGTGACGGTTCTAGGACACCTACCCCCTGGCAACCACCCCCGGATAACCACCCCTAGGATAACCACCCTCTAGGACAACTACCCCCTAGGACAACTACACCCTGGGGCAACCACCCTCTAGGACGACTCCCCCCCGGACAATTATCTTCTAGGATGATTACCCCCTGACTAACTACCCCCTAGGGCAACCACCCTCTAGGAAAACTACCCCCTAGACAACTACCCCAGACAACTACCCCCTAGGACAATCATGCTCTAGGACAACTACCCCCCGGACAACTACCCCCAGACAACTACCCCCTAGAACAACCACCCTCTAGGACAAATACCCCTGGACAACCACCCCCGGACAGCTACCCCCGGACAATTACCCCCGGATAACTACCCCCCGGACAACTACCCCCGGACAGCTACCCCCCGGACAGCTACCCCCAGACAACTACCCCCAGACAGCTACCCCCGGACAACTACCCCCAGACAACTACCCCCTAGGACAACCAACCTCGAGGACAAGTACCCCCCGGACAACTACCCCCAGACAACTACCCCTTAGGGCAACCACCCTCTAGGACATCTCCTTGACAAATACCATCTAAGGTAACTACCACCCAAATAACTACCCCCGGACATTAACGACTTAGGGTAATTATCAATCGGACAACAACCAACATACTCTCACCCATGGCATGTAGGTCAACTGCCCCCCAAACATTTACATCTCCCAGGTACTCGATGGCATTTAAACTGATTTCGGCCAGGGGAGGACGTGGAGGGGGGGGGGGGGGGGGTGACAATCAATCAGTAAGGATATAATGAGTATCCAGAGGAGGGGGTATCTGCCTCCCATGGTGAGAACTTCATGGAAATCTGGTTATAAATAGAAGGATTTTGGTGCATTATAATGTTAAAATCCACCTCACCACGTGAAAAATTATATGACTGCAGTTGAATGTGTCTATACCCATGAGCACCGGGGGGGGGGAGATTTCCCCTGGTATTACATTTTTGTTTTAAAAATTGGGTGTTTTAACTCGGTGTTTGATGGTGCAATGTACTGTTGAATTTTTTATCAAATTTGGACGAAAAATTCTGTGATTTTTTTTTCAAAGGTAACTTTCTGAGAATTTCTATGATATATTCAATATTAAATACCAACTGGGAAGGGTATAAGAGGTTGCTCTCCCACAGTAAGATCTTCTGGAAATTGGGGGGTTACAACCAAGGGTTTGAGTGAGTATAAGTAGGCCTATGCATTTTCATGAATAATAAATCCAATATCTTGCCGTGTTTCCTACTGAAAAGGCGAACTTAAAATAACAATCTGCAACTGTCTGCGAGTAAAATTTCAGACAAAATCTATGGCCCCAAATGATAATTATAACTGTCACTTGTATAGCGCATAATGCATAATCAATTAAAACTGCTGTATGCACTTTAGAGCTATCCAAGATTATTACAATACCAACAAATATGTCTTTTGATTCCTTTTAATAATAATAGTTATTGAAACAAAAAAAATTCAAAAAACAATAATTCCGGGAAATTATGTCGTGAATAAACGTGATTTTCTTTCTTTTTCAATTAATTTTCCCAATTTTTTCTTGTGTCAGGTATTTTAATACAGGATTTTGTCGAATTTTGCCCAAATTTACTGAAAATTTTGCCGAAATTTGCCAGAACTTTGCCCAATTTTCTTTTCTTCCAAAAATAGGGGGCACAGTGCCCCCTGCCCCAAATGCCAGTGAAATGAGCGTGTCAAAATTGTGTTGTTTCATAATAATTTTAAGTGTCTCAAAAGTGTGAAGATCTGATTATTCTCTCCGTGATTATGATAGCGTTTTTGATGGAATAAATGTTTCAAAAGTCATTTATGCTAGTATTCATAAATTTTTTGACGGTGAAAAGGCATAAATTTCCGAACATTGTGATCTAGGTTGCTTTCTCATCCTTCTTAACATAATAATACACCCCATACTATTTTTTGAAATCGACCAACCATAATGCTAATTTCCTTTAATACTCGATTGAGTTGTAGCTTTGTAACGAGTTGCATAATTTTAAAGTGCGTGAGGGAGGGGGGGGGGGGTGAAAAACGGCTGGAATATTTGCTTTCCGTCTCGTCCCCCCCCCCCCCCTTAATTGTTGACCATGCAAAACGTCCAATAGAGAGTTGATATTGCACACGGGAATATCTGCCTTCATGTAATGGAGAAATCTAAAGCTATATTTTACAATTAAAGCTCATAGACAGTCTCGGTAGCAAAAATCATACTGGCAAGAAACTTACCTAACATAGTCACATACTATTCTCCTTTTATCATAAGGCACATGTACGAGATTATTTAACATTCCATTCACGATTTCGAACAAATTTTAGTGTAAATATCTGTAAGAAACGCTTGGTAACGGCTTTTCACTGCCTCACGCTGAGACCATATCCACCCGAAGGTTCCCCATACAATAAACCCAGCACTTCGCACTATGTGTAGCGTATTCTATAACACACAACAGTCCTCGTGTGAGTAATGTGTGTGGCCGTTGTTCGAATTTACATACCCTCTTTTTGGGGTCAGGGATTTTTATTCTTTTCACCTCTAATTCGATAAATATTTCACTTGAGGAGGAAAAAACTTCACAGCATCTTAGTTATGTTAGAACCCTGTTATTTATTATGTAAAATCAAAGAAATCTCACGAACAGTTTTTGAGGGCTTCCCAAAACTATCTAATACCTTTTCAACTAGTGTTCAATCGTATTCAATGTGCTTTTAGTGGTACTTCCATTTCGGCCAGCGAGCGTAGCCAGCCACCCCCCCCCCCTCCCTCTCCCCCCAAAAAATAAAAAATAAAAAAAATTAAATGATAGTTAGTATACATAAACTAGTTTTTTTTTTATGTGATAAACTAGGTTTTATTGTTGGAGGTTGGAGTAGGAACAATTAAGAAAGCAAGCATGAGCGAAAACAAACACTTTTCTTTTTCTCTTTTAATAAAATTTGGTATGTTATCTGGGTTTTATTGTTGCAGGTAGGGGCAGAAATTGTGCTTAAGGCCTTTAATTGTATTTTGGCGAGCGAGCGTAGCGAACGGGCACAATCTTGTTCAATGTGATGTTAAGTCCAATTTGGGGTACTTTTCCTAGAAAGTGGTTGTCCTGGGGGTAGTTGTCCGGGGGTAGTTCGTTGTCCCAGAGGGTGGTTTACCTAGGGGGTAGTTGTCCGGGGTTACTTGTCCTAGAGGGTGGTTGTCCTATGGGGTAGTTGTCTGGGGGTAGTTGTCCGGGGGGGTACTTGTCCTAGAGGGTGGTTGTCCTAGGGGGTAGTTGTCGGGGGAGG
Source organism: Heliocidaris tuberculata (assembly GCA_025618425.1). NCBI lineage: Eukaryota > Metazoa > Echinodermata > Echinoidea > Camarodonta > Echinometridae > Heliocidaris > Heliocidaris tuberculata. Next base: position 15,751,447 of record CM046833.1, read on the forward strand.
GGGGTTGTCCGTGGGGTAGTTGTCTGGGGGTTAGTTGTCCAGGGAGTAGTTGTCCGGTGGGTAGCTGTCCGGGGGTAGCTGTCCGGGGATAGTTACCCAGGGGGTAGTTGTCCCGGGGGGGGGGGTAGTTGTCCTGGAGGGTAGTTGTCCGGGGGGTAGTTGTCCTATAGAGGGTGGTTGTCTTAGGGGGTAGTTGTCTGGGGGTAGCTGTCAAGGGGGTAGTTGTCCTAGAGGGTGGTTGTCTTAGGGGTAGTTGTCCGGGGGGTAGTTGTCCTAGAGGGTGGTTGCCTTAGGGGTAGTTGTCTGGGGGGTAGTTGTCCAGGGGGTAGGTGTCCGAATACGCACAGTGACATTACCGATTCGGCCAATTTGAAATTCCCAGTATAGTGACTACAACTTTTAAAAAATCGCAACTTCCATATTGCCTGTCCGATTTCGTTCAAACTTTCACCAGTTGGTTTCTATGATTTTTTTCTGCTTTCATTCAGAGCAACGTGCCATTAAACTTCGATTTCCCTTTAACAGGCTTTCCCGATAAGTATCACTTTGTATAGTCAGTTTCATTTGTATTTTAAGTCAACTATCTTATTATGATCAGAACACAGATATCTTTTTTCCCACTACTTTATAATCCGATTGGTATTTATTTTTTGTTTCGTCTCTCTCTCTCTCTCTTATCTTTCTTTTCATAACTTCGTCTATCCTCTCCCTCTTCCATCTTTCATTCTACTTTCAGTTTTGTGTTAAGAATGGATTCTCATCTTCTTTAGCCAAAAGTTTACACATCTACGCATCACTGTTGCCCATGCTAAACTTATCTGAAAATCATTATTATTCACCGTTAGGTATTAGGAATTCTGGTAGATCCTATCCCTATCCATAACCCTTAAAAATAACGGCAAATAATAAGGAAATGCCAAACTTAGACAAATGTTGCGTATGGCCAATGGTGTATCACCTGAATTATAGGCATGTAATTATAGGCATTTTCACATAAATGTAAAAAAATATTTTCCGTACAGAAAGACAGGCTTACGTCATCTCGTACGTCTGCCCTGTCACATGACCATTACTTATCCACTTCCACAACAGAAATAGACAGGTCTTCATTAAATAAAAAACACGTGATTTAATTTTCCAATGAAAGAGTAATTATTGTGACATGGTTCCACAGAATAGTACAGTATGCATTAAAGTGTCAAATACACGATCTACAAATCTATATTAAAAAAACAACAACAACACATTGACAATCATTTTGAAGCTTGTAAAAAAAACTTACGGGTTAGTTTTTGCCATTTCTGTCAAAATGTCATTGGCTTACAAAACCTACATACAACATAAACCAAAACCCTTATGGTTTGATCTGCACTCGTGTACAAAATGCATAAAAACAAATGTAGCCTAATCTGTTAAAAGTTATCATATCAGTACTAGATAGCAATGCACTGCCGTATTGTCAACAATACACTGACGAAAGGGAAAAGGCTCGTTGGCTAATAATTTCAGAAAGAATTCAGAACTGAAAGTATATAGTTGCGTGTAGAAAGAACTATTATAGACAAATCATATCTCATTGATATGAAAGAAGTGTAAAAATAAACTATACCTGATGTAAGACCTATACAGTGTGTCCCAGAAAAAAGGAAACCGGATTTCATGGCATAAATTTTCTATCATAATGAATAATTTCCTTGATGAGATATTTATGTATGAAAAGTTCTGCTTCTCTTCTTTCATGTAATGCACAATGTATTATTTATAACTCACGCATAATTGAATTAAAACAATGGAAAATGGTGGTACCAAAATTTCATATGCACGCACAAATTGCAAATATGAGTGGGTTTTTAGGGTAGTAACCGTAATCGTATTGAAAAAAGAAAAACATTACATACAAATCAACTATTTCTCTTTTATATGACAGCTCATGCGTAGAAAATCACTAATGTATGCTAGAGAACAAGTAAAATGAAAACATGCTTGATTTCTGATGAGTGGATAGTTGAGTAAGAAGCCATTCAGCTTTTCTGACCTAGCAGCTGACAATGGACTTAATGCTTGGGTGAATTTACACAAACGTGGGGGATGAAAAGGAACATTAGAGATGGTTGGGGACTTGGGGTATAAAAAGGCTAAAAAATACGGATACTTGGGAATTCCCATGGAAGACACGCCTTACTTCTGCCACATTCTCTTCCGATATGGCAATTCTTCTTCGACCAAATCGGCCCTTGTTGACATTAAGGTTCGTCCCTCCCTGCTGATATTTTCTTATGTTTGTCCATAAGGTAGACTTCGCAGGAACGTCGCGATTTGGAAGTAACGAGCTTACGATTTCAGGACGGGAGCCTTTGAAGACGGGGAGGCAAGCGAAAAATCGATGTGCGCATGCGCGACTCGAAGTATCTCTCCGTCCTGTTGATTTCAGGACGGTTCTCGAGCGAAATAGCGTCCGGTCTAAAGTGGGGACGGGAAGCCGAAAACCGCAGCGCGTCGCCGTCCACTTTTTCGCAACTTGATTGAAAAACAAGACGGGGAGAGTGCGAGGACCGTCACAGTCGTTTAATCTTCCCCCCTTCCCCTTTTGCTCTCCCGTCCCGTTTCGTAAGCTCCCTAGTTACTCACTGAAGACGGCAGCAACTTGCTGCATGCTCCCAGAGCGAGCCCATTCCGTTAGATGATCACCCTTTATTCTGTGGTCAGATGCATGGTCACGCAACCTAAAAAAGATGGTTTGCTTAATTTTCAGCTTTTTTTATTACCCCCAACCATCTTTAATGTTCCTTGTAATTCCCCATGTTTGTGTAAATTCACCCAAGAATTAAATCCATTGTCAGCTGCTAGGTCAGGAGAACTGAATGGCTTCATACTCAACTATCCACTCATTTGGGCAGAAATCAAGCATTTTTTCATTGTACTTGTTCTCTGACATTACGCATTAAAAAAGAGAATATAAAAGGGAACATTATTAATTTTGATCTGATGTTTTCCTTTTTTCAAAATAATTACGTTTAATACCCTAAAAAACTAATTTCAAAGTAGCAATTTGTTCGTGCAAATGATATTTTGGTACCACCACTTTCCATTGTTTTAATTCAATCATGCGTGAATTAAAGATAGTAATAAATTGTGCATCAAATGAAAGAAGACAAGCACAGCTTTTCATAGATGTATAACTCATCAAGGAAATCATTCGTTATGATAGAAAATTTCTGCCATGAAATCCGGTTTCCTTTTTTTCTGGGACACACTGTAAAATAAAGCTTACATATTTTGTTGTACCTGTCTTAGTTGCTTGTCCAACCAAACCTCTCAAGCACTATCATCATTTAACTGTATGATATACCCTGAACTCTTTATGCCATGCGTTGACAATGAATGACGCAGCTTTTCCCTGAGTCAGCCAGTGTTAACTTTTAGAGCTCCAGCAATTCCCCACGACGTCGAATGAATTATAACCTTTACATAAATATTCTCGAAAATGTTAGAATTGCTCTATAACTGCATGCCAAAATAAAGTTTATGCTATAACGTTTTCATATTTCCAATATGACTGTAAAAGTTAATAATACTCGGTCTCAAACGGGCATAATTCCGTTTCAAAATAATATATTTCGAGTATTAATTATTAAGTATTAAATTAACATGTTCCTTACTCATGCTGTCATTAAGGACTTATTTCAGTTCTTTCAACATTCACATTGGTATATTTAAAGGCTGTACTCCTTCTTCCCCCCTCCTTGTGTTAAAAATCTAAAACTCAAAGAAACAAAATTATTTTTATGATTATTCAAAAGTACTAATAATATCCAGTCAATTCAACTATAGCATTAGCATCCTCTTTATTAGAGACAAATTTTGAAACCATGTCACCATTTCATAAACATTTGTAGTACATTTGCTTGTTTTGATTGTTAATGTCTTTCAGTTTAGGAACATATTTGATGAAAAAGTAACAATCTGGGTGAATGAATAAATAATGATGATAAAACTACTACTAATAATACCATTTAATGATAATAATGATTATGATAATAATAATAATAACACTAATTATGATACTAGTCATAATAATAATAATAATAATAATAATAATAATAATAATAATAATAATGATAAGTATAACGATAATAATAATGATGATACTTATAACAATGATGACAATAAAAATCATAATAAAATAGTAATAATCATTATAATAATATTAATTTTGATAATAATAATAATAATAATAATAATAATAATAATAATAATAATAATAATAATAATAATAATATGATACTAATAATAGTGATGATAAAACACAATGATAACAAAGTATACCACCTTTAAAAGCTTGTAATTGAAATATCTATTTCATGATGAAGAGTAACTTGTTTTCTGTTCAACGATACCTCATTCATGACTTTTTGCCATGGATGAATGAGCACCAGTTTTTTTAAAAGTGTCGTAAAAATCTCCTTCTACCATGTTTGGGGTGATGTGGGTCAAGCCATATGAATGTTTTACTTTAGTCTAAAATCATTTCAAAAGTTGAATTCTCTTTCGTGCTTCTTTGCTTCATTGTTTAAACTGATCCAGTGTATCTAAGCTTCCACTTGACCTTGTTTCAATCCATATGTTAATTTTAATTTATTCTAACTGCTTTCTAACTTCTAGTCTCATGATTATTAAAGACTATCTGCTTATTTGTCCGTTGTAACATTTCTCGTGCTTAAGGTGCACAAGGTGTTTTTGATCTCAAAGGTTTATACAATGAAGGATACATGTCTTGAGAATTACCAAAATAATTGATAGTAGTCTTTCAGGAAAAACAGATAGCAAATGAGGTACAACTAGACGGAATTCAAATTGGTCTTTACCATGAAAAAGAAAATCAAGCTCACAGAGGTTATAACGTTTTAATTAGAAGCTAACATCGTTGGGTATATTTTTTTGATACGCACTGTATAGCGCAGTAAAACATCCAAAATATAACAAAAGACATGTAGAGGGATATTAGCTTAATATAAAAAAATAATAACAAAAGAAAATGTACACTCATATTTATATTTGAATTACAAAGCACAGCCTAATACAAAGTAATTTCAGACAAACCATAGTAAGCATGAGGAAGCATACAAAGTTAGCAATGAAATCACATGTCTGTAATGAAACTTACACCAAGAATTATAATCATAATTACTATTACGATTACTACGGCGAATTTAAAAGGGATGTCTTTGAAGAAGAATTGCAAAAGAATACCCCCTCAAAAAAGGAAAAAAAAAAAACACACACACACAAAAAACACACACACAAAAAAAAAACAGACAAATTAGCATCCCGAACCTTGACAGATAGTTTGTTCGGTTACATGTCGTTTTCCCAAGGTTTATAATGCCGAAGATTCATAATTCCGTAAGAGGTTCATAATTCAGAAAATAAAATAGGGTTCGTAATTCTGAAATAAAAATAGGATTATTAGGACCCTATTAGAACCCTACATCATGATTCGGACCAGGGGCGTCGCTAGAGGGGGGGGGGGGGGGTCACATCCCCTCTCATAATTGTTGTCGGCAAATGCGCCACCTCTGTCGGCAAAAAAATAAGAGGAGGGGGAAAAAGGGAGAGGGAAGAGGAAAGGGAAAAGGAGAAAAGAGAAAGAAGAAGAAAAAAGAAAAGGGAAATGAAAGAAAAAGAAGGAAAACTGGCCATTTTTTTTTGGGGGGGGGGAGGCTCGCTCGCATAGACACTGGAAAGGGATTTTTCTGGCAAAAGGCGTCCCCCTTCGGCAACTAGGCTGCAGCCCCCCCCCCCCCCCCAGGATTTTCAAAGTTCCGATATTCGGGGAACTACCACTTCATATTCAGGCAGCGAAGTGAGGTGCCAGAATATCCACATATGTGGGCAGCGAGGTTCCCAGATAATTATGTAACTTCTGTAGGTAACTTATGCACATTTCCACTACAAAAACTTTTGAAAAAAAATAAATTTGAAATTCGGGCAAAAGGCTTTCCACTTCAGCAATGGGCTGCAGCCCCCACCCCCGATGATATTCAAAGTTCCGAGGAGAAAGAATATCCACATACTTGGGCAGCGAGGTTCCAACATAATTACATGCATGTAACTTCTGTACATTTTCACTACGAAAACTTTACCCCAAAAAATGCTTGCTCGCTTTGCTTGCTTTAGTAATTTAAATTAAGTAATTTAAAAGTTGATATTCGGGCAAAAGACGTCAGCCCCCTTCTTACGAAAATGGGCCTGTATGATCAAGATATCTGGGGGGAGGGGTGGATTAGGGTGCAGCATTTTTGTCGGCAAATTTGGATGTCAGATCCTAAAAGTTTGTCGGCAAATTTGGGTGTCACCCCCCCCCCCCCCCCTTCAAAATGTTCTAGGGACTCTCCTGATTCGGACACGGTTGTTCCAGATTTTTTAAGTGACTTTTTCTTTATTGTTTGGAAAGACTATTAATCCTCGTTCAAATTATTATGCCGCGGAAAACCGCGGTGGATTTTTTCACGTGTGTATGTAAATGGCATGAAGGAGAATAAAGTAGCTGTGCGCAACAAAGGTCCTTCGGGTACCCACTTCTGCGTGTTACTGAAATGTGTCATGGATTACGCTTACGTCATTATATATATATATATATATTTTTAAAAAACTACTATTTTCTGCGTCATATGCAAACGAGCGTTAATCCATCACTTTCTGCGCTGCAATCTGTCTAAAGATGTAGTGTTGGTTTTAGGAAAGAAGTACAGTTTCCTGTCCACGCCTTGCTTGATGAGTGTTGTGCTCTGAGTGCCACATTCTTGGCCTTTATAAAGAGCTGTCCGTTTCCGCATAAGGTTTGTCACCTGTGACAGGAACAATAAGATGATTTGTGTCCTTGTGAGTAAAAGGCTGATCAGACCTCACCGATGACTATACAGTGCGTCCCAGAAAAAAACGAAACCCTAAAACAAAGGGTTATTGTGACCACAGTACGTGCTCTATGACAATAATTATCTATTTTCCATAAACTAGAAGTATTATGCTTTGAAATGATACCTTTATGACATCCATCCGTTCATGCTTTACCAAGCAGCAATATTTTGAAAATGAAAATGAAAAAGTAAAAACTCAGTTGTGCCGGATTTGGGTAAAACGGTGGACTCATGTTAGGATCACATGCGACCATGACCCAAATGCAACATGACTTTTCAAATCCTATGAGAAGACTGTTTTCATCTGTTTAATTTTTTGTCATTTTTCAGAACTGAAATTTCTTTCAAGAACAAATCGGACAAAAAGGTGATATTTTCGTAAAAGTAAAGAAATATACACATTCCACTGTCATCAAATGGAAATACAAGGTAGAAAGGGAACATAAGGTAGAAAAATATCAAGATTATGGCAATTAACCACCTCAGGAGGAGCACCTTTTCCATCACAGGAAGGGCACATTTTCATCTTTTAAGGGATATTCATTGATATTGGAAATTTGGAGGCGTATGCCCCTGCCGCCACTGGAAATTGGTATTGGTGAATGTATGCCATCACACAAAAGAATTTCACGTATCATATCTCTTAAAGCTGGTACTAATGTTTTCGCGGTTTTACCCAATTCCGGCACAACTGAGTTTTTACATGTCATTTTCAAAATGCTGCTGCTCGGTAAAGCATGTACGGATGGATGCTACGAAGGTATCTTTTAAAAGCATAATATTTCTAGTTTATGGAAAATAGCTAATTACTGTCATAGAGCACATAGTGTTGTCAAAATAAGACTTTGTATTAGGGTTTCGTGTTTCCTGGGATGCACTGTACATTAACGATATCTTTAATTAAGGGTACATCCTACTAGGTGTTAAAAAAAAAACTGTGTACACTTTTGATCGTTAATAACTCAAAAAGTATACATCACATCAGACTGAGGTTTTTACATCGTGAAGTTGAATAATGTAAAATTTACTGGGAGCAAGTTTCATTACATTTCTCTGAATACTTTTCTTAAAATATTGCTCTGAATATTTAATTAGATATTTCACTTGTTGAAAAATCAAGGCCACAAAATCTGCGTGTATCAGTAATTAATTCAGAACACAACAATTGATATTGTGCCTTGCAGCTAAAATTCCAGAACACCTTGTTAACCCGGAGTCATGAATCATTAACGACACTGGACAGCAAAAGATTGGCAGAAATGACAGCTGCAACACACAATTGCAATGTTTGTGTTCTGAATTAATTACTGATACGCACAGATTTTGTGGCCTAGATTTTTCAAAAAGTGAAAAATCTATTTAAATATTCAGAGCAATATTTTAACAAAAGTATTCAGAGAAATGTAATAAATCTTGCTCCTAATAAATTTAACATCTTTCAACTTTACAATGTAAAAACCTCAGTCTGATGTGAGGTATAATTTTTTGAGTTATTAACGATCAAAAATGTCCACTATTTTGTTAACACCTTGTGTAGTATGTTGTGCTCGAATATTCTAATAGTACTGAGGGCTGCTGTAGAGTGTATCCTTGAAGGGAAATCCAACCTCAGTAGCAAGTTGCTTTGAAAGAAAGAGGAAAAAGCAAAGAAGCAGATTGTTGAAAGTTTGAACGAAATCGGACAAGCAATAAGAAAGTTATGAATTTTTGGAAGTTGTTATCACTATACATATGGGAATTTCAGATTGGCCGAATAGGTAATGTCACTGTGATGTAGCTGTGGACAACTCCCCCATTCGCTCCAACACACACAATGACTAAAGTGTCACTTTTTTTCAAAATGTATTACTCAGTAGGATCTTTTTCTTTCATGAGGACCTATAACAATATGCTATCTCCAATATATTTTGAGTACTGCCCCGGGGGTAAAAGCGCCTCGAAGAAAACCGCAAATTAATGATATTTTAGTGTACGACAAACGGGAGAGTTGTGCACAAAAATGTCACAATCGACTCACCAAATTGCCAATTTGAGATTCGCATAGATGTAGTGATCTCATTTTTCAAACATCCATAAATTTCTTAGTCCTTGTCCGATTTCTTTCAAACTTTCACCATCCTGTTTATCTTATTTTTCTGATTTCACACAAATCATCTTACCAAGGTTGGATTGCCCTTTAATGAAAAATCTCGTTATCGTAAACGTTATCGGTGAGGTCTGACCAGCATTTTATTAACTAGAGGGTTGGTGGCAACGAATGGGATTTGAATCCCTGCGACATGACTAACGTCCTTCGGCAAGGCATTAAAGGGCTTGTCAGACTTCACCGACAGCGATAACGATAACGATAATTTGATGACATTATAATGGTACAGACCTATACTATTAAGATTCAATTTATAAGTCAGAAAACCAGGGGAAAGAAATTAGTTATCATGATTTACCAGAAAATCATCTTATAATTTCAAGTACATGCACTTCATTATAAAACAAAACAAACATTAGAATCTAAACTTTATCAGTTTATGGGGAAATAAATATTCACAATTCTTTTATTTTTCATTCTAATAAGGTTGAATAAACCAGTAAACTAATTCGCAAAAAAAAAATCTGATACCGTATAGACCCCCCCCCCCCCCCAACCGTCTTTCGGTGTATACGGCGGGATTGGCAGGTTTTTTTTTTTTTTGTTTTGTTTTTTTTTTTTTTTTGGGGGGGGGGGGGTTAAGAGCTGTTAAAGAAAAAAAATGTTCCTTGTTAGCTTATGGAATTGGACTGGAACAGCTGCATTGTTAGATTTGTCCGCGCGTACAGATGACCACGATTTTAGGTCCCCGTGTAAACTTCGGGGCATTTGGAGGGGAAAATGGATGTCATTTGGTAAAATACGAACAAAAAGAATAAAGAAACAACTTGATCCATGACCCTGACTACAGTGCGTATATAAAAAAGTACACACTGTGAAAATATCCTTCAAAATAAAAATTTCATAATATCGGTATGATTTTTTCTCATAAAATTATGAGTTAGGGTTTAGTTAATATGATCATGGATCTACTAGACTAGTAGGTCCATGATCGAATAGAACTGCGAGTATTGAGAACACGTCACGATTGAGTGAGCATTGGCTACCTTTGGAAAACTTGCAAATATTGCTTTGTGCTAAAATGCTTTTGTCTTGAATTGGAGGAAAGAGCCATTCTTCGTGCTCCTTCAGCTTTTTAATAATTAATTTCAACAATCATTTCATTTTTGAAGACACGCACTGCTCCGTCTCCCGCTCTCTCTCTCACACACACGGACCTACACACACAACATTGAATTCAGGGGTGGAGCATTTTTCAAAGTGGATGGGGGGGGGGCACCAGCAACAAAGGGCCGTTTTGGGGGAAAAAAGGAGCACCTACAAAGGGTGAACACAAAGCAAAAAAGGGATCATTTTGTGACATTGGTAATACCCTACAGTCTAATTGATACATTATCGAGCATCATCTTCTTCATTTTTTGATTTTTCTTTGTATGTGGTTCTGGATACTGCTTCAGCTCCCCCAATTAGCAATTGTGTGTACTGGCCTAATGATGTGCGAGTGAGCGAAGCGAGCGAGAATTTTTTTCTCACATATTAGTAGAAAAAGGGCACGTATAAGAGGTAAAAGGTTGTACTTATCAGAAGGGGGAAAAGGGGGCACTTATTAGAATGAAATGGGCACCTATCAGTAAAACAGCACTTATCAAAGGAGAAAAAGGCAAATATTAGAGAGAAGTGGCGGCAAGTATTATATTTGAAAAGGGGTACTGATCAAAAGGTGAAAAGGGGAAATTTTCTGAAGGGGAAAGGACACTCATTAAAAAGCAAAAGGGCACCTATTTGAAATAAAAAGGGGTACTTATCAGAAGGAGAACAGGGCACTTATTAGAGAGAGAAGAGGGGCGGGGCGCAGCCTCTGATTGAATTGATGTATATTCTCTGCACACATTTTCCATTTTTGTTTGGAGCATGTCGAAAGGATACATTGCAGGAAGATGCACGTAAAATGTTCATTTGCCATAGAAAAAAGAGAACAAAATCTATTTTTGAGCATTCAGTTTGGTTCCTCTTTTTTTTTCCAGAGGGAAGTGGCGTATCCACCATCGGTTCAAGGTATAGAAAGTCCATCTTGAAGGCTCAGGAGGGGAAAAATCAGGACAAGTTCATACAAGAGTACATCACGGAAGCTGCCCAGATACATAATTTTCCTGTCATGGATTCTACCCAACCCCCAATTCATTAATGTCTGGATACACCACTACGGGATATGCACGGCCAGGTATGGATTAAGGATCCAATGAATATTCAACTCAATTGCTGATAGTTAACAGGGCACATGTATTCACTGCCTGAAATAATTTGATCAAATTTTTATGAGGCTGACGCATTTTTGCGCAAACAATTTTTTGCGAGTTTTCCAAAAAAAGCCAGTGGTCACTTTAAAAGACTAACATATTGCCAATACTCATAGTGTCATTCGAATGAATAGACCCTAACACATAATCGATAAGAAAGAAAAAATCTTCAAGACATTGTGAAATTAATATTTTTAAGGATATTTGCAAAGTGTGTACTTTTTATACGCACTGTTTTTTGAAAATAAAGGGTTGTAGCGCACAGACATATAAATTAATTGAAAAGAAGAATCGAAACGAACCCTTCGCATGATAGTATCCAAGTCTTCAAGGCGATAGTTCTTGACAACTTGGCACAGGTCCTGAACAAACCAAGATCCCTTTTTTGGAGAACTCCACGACACATTTCCTGAGAACATAAGAAATGCAAATGTACAAACTTCTCGCAATAAAATAATGACATACATGAAAAACATATCAACTAAACAAATTAACCAAAATCAAGCACTTTAAGTTTTCTTATTTCCTTTATTTTTTCTTAATTTGCCAGTTTTTAAAACAGAAGTAAACGCCAATTGAAAAAATGCATCCTGGATTTATGCATAGATGTTTAATGTATATGTTTTATCCATGTGATGTGCTGGAGAAAAAAGGCCTGAGTTCTGGTAAAGGTAAACGATGCGAGCTTTCTCATCTCTTTTTTTTTTTAATGTACCCTAACAAATTGCTTTTCAACTCCCCTAATATTCAAAATGTGACGAGAAATAACTGTAATGTTTGGACCAAATTTTGATGCCCCATGTGTGTGTAGTCCCATATAGGCCTACACATTTCTTTGTGCGGTTCATGTGATTTCCCTCTAGATCTAGTTAAATATCTTATCATTTTGATGATTCCGAAACCTCAGGTATCTTATTTACAACAGTTTCTTTCACAATGTAATCACATTGTCCTAAACTCAACTTTATCTTTAAAAAAAAGAAAAGAATTTTGCATCCTACAGATGCCTGTCCCTATTACATTATGTCCCTTAAGGCAGTGGCGACGAGAAAGGTATGCGTGGGGGGTGGGGGGGGGGGGGGGGGGGTGAGTGTGAGTGATAATTAAGTACAACTTTGTTTTGATATAATGTTCGTTTGCTTTGTTGTATCCTGTTCCTATTTAACCGGCTTCTTTTGAATTTTGTTTTGTTTTGTTTTGTTGATAATCCTATCATGGCAGGATTCTATTTCAATAAATTTGAATTTGAATTTGAATTGTGTGTTGTGTACAGGGGGGGGGGGGGGTTGACAATATCAGTTATACCATTAATTGTATCTCACTAATTCACTAACATAGGATTTGCAGTTTCCCTAAATACCCGTGAATGAAAGCAAAATATTTTCCAATGTGCCCGTCGTATTGCATGTAGAGTACATGTATTTTGCCATCGTACGTGTCCCCTGAACTTTCTATGCACCCCCGTGTCTTACTTGAAAGGTATTTCAGAATATTTCTTGGCTTGATAAATACCGTAAGAGGTGGTATGTATGATGAAAATATCAGCGTTCTCCGGAAATAGGATTGTTTGTGATGAGCCTCCCGTCGTATTTGGCACTGAAGCTTCTACGCGGCTTGTGTGAGAACCTGGTACAGAAAAAATATAAAGAAAATCATCTTTAGTATGGCACCTGAATCAATTTGCCATGATGACTGTGGTATCATCGTTACTATGGCATCCTCCTACTTGTTATACATGTACATAAAAACACACTTGCCTATCAACAGAACTGTATCCAGTGCAGTGGCGCATCCCGACCCTGGAGCAATGGGAGGGGGGGGGGCATCCGAGGTGATATGATTCATATAATTAAAAGCGGGGTTTACCTATCAGGAGCTAAGTGAATCCCATTTCCCCTTCTCTTCATTTATGAAGTTTGCCTTCATAAACTATGCTTTAAGTGACCGTTTTGCAAGGCTCCACAGATTTGTAATATATTTTTTTCAAAGAATATGTTCATGATTCAAGAGGTATTCGAGAAGTATTCGATCATCATCTCCTCACGTAGCTAAAAAGTCATTTAATTTTATTTTTTTTCTAGGCTGGAAATTAACCGGGGGGGGGGGCAGATCACCCTTGCTCCATTTAAATACGCTACAAAGTTAGTACAGTATGATGTGAATACATAATTGAATGCCTTAAGTGACAGCCCTGAAAAACAACAACAACAGAAGACTGGATAAGGGGGGGGGGGCATACTGGCAATGTCATTGTATATCATTGATAGAATTAGCAAAACGATGTCTAACAGCTAATTCATGAGTGAACAATTACTCCTAGGACGATTGTCCCAGGAAAGTTACCACTAGGACAGTTACAACCAAGAACCCCCGGACACCCATCTTCCCCTTAAAATTGGTCTTAGAAGCTACTGAGAACATTTTGAATTACATAAAGTACAAAATTATACATGTGGACATAGACAAAAAAACTTAGAGTCAACAAAAACAAGGATTTATGTAATACGAGTTGACTCCTGTGAGTGACTGCTTTCATAAAAAATAACAACCTTGCCAAGCAGAACTGAATAAAATGCCTTTGTAGAAGTACAGTTTGCTTAGCTAGATAGTCACGTATACCCCTTGAAAGATTACCCCCCCCCCCCCCCCCCCCCCCCCACAATTATCCACAGGAACTACTGCTAGGACATTGGCTCCCCATCCCACCTCGGAAATATCCGCAGGCATGCAGGACAGTTAATATTACCCTCTAAAGAGCCTAGAACATCTATGTCCTATTAGTTGTTTTTTAGGGGTAATTGTTCACGGGTTGGTTATTCGAGGAGTTATTTATTAAAATTTATTGAAGGTGGTAATTATTTTGAATTATCTGGTAAAAAAACTGTTGTCCAATTTTCATTACTATATTCATATAGTCAATATATATATATATATATAGAGAGAGAGAGAGAGAGAGAGAGAGAGAGACAGAAAGACACAGAATAAATGACTCCGTTAGACACAAAAGGTTCAATATTTCGCCGATAAGGCGAAATATTCTGTGTCTGTCTCTATTTTTAATCTCCGTAGCAGAACTTTTGAACTCTATGTATGTATATATATATATATATATTTCTCTCTAATAAAAGATGGTCAAAAACCTGTTTTCCTGAGGTATGTAATCACTTTTCCATTCATTATTGCCTCTATAATGCCGAATCTGTGTATGTATACCTTTATGCAGTTTCAGCTCAACTACTTAAATGTTGCAGTAGACTTCCTTTCTCTGTCACTGCCAGTCCCCTATCCTTTTCCTCACACTTTCTTTCTACGTTGTATGTTTCCCCTTTCCTTCTTCTCATCATCTGCTTATATTATCGTGTCATGTACTCAGCTAAATTAATACACTACCGACATCAAATTAGATCAGGATTTAATATTTCATGCCTGCATGGGCATGTTCATTTAATCGTTAGAAGGTCGGATTAAGTAAATTGCAAAGATAGAGCAAGTAGCCATTCAAATGTGTGAGGAATATGTGCATCTGTATGACATTGTTGTTCAACAATGAAAACAAAGAATGAGAAACAATGAGGAGGATTGGCCTCTGGATATCAACTGTAGTATCAGGACCGCATTCAAGTGTTTCTTATGATTGCTTTTTTTTTCATTGTTTCAATTTGACTCTACAAGATGGAAATGTTCATTAATATCTGAATGGCCAGAGTCCCCATTTTTTGCAGTTTTATTTCAGAGACTCATTCATTTTTGAATAAACATAAATCCTCTTTAAGATGATTATGCAATTATAATCGTACCATTCACACATGAGTGAGCATAGCCATTAAAAAAAAATGAGTCTGTGAAAGAAAAGTGCAAAAATGGGGCATATGGCCATTCAAATTTTGATGAGCATTTCCAACATGTAAAGTCAAATAAAAAACAATGCAGTCCTGAGAATACAGTTGACATCCAGAGCTCAAGCCTCATCATTGTTTCTCATTCTTTGTTTTCATTGTTGAACAATAGTGTCATACGAATAAACATAATCAACATTTGAATGGCTACTTGCTCCATTTTTGCAATTTTCTTAATCTGTCCTTCTAACGATTAAATGAATGTGTCTATCCCAAGCGTGAAAGTTTAAAACTTGATCTTAATTGATGTTGGTAGAGAATAAAATTTTCTTTGATTTGATATATATTTCATTATATGTTATTGACAGTTTATATGAAAATTTTGAACAATGCAGAGTGTTTACTTTCTTTCTTTGCTGAGTGTATAATATTATATATATTCAAACGTTAATGAAAATGTGCATCAGAAAGACATTCAGCAATGAAAAACAAAGAATGAGAAACAATGAAAATGACTGAACTCTGGATGTCAACTGTAGTCTCTGGACAACATGGTTTTGACGACACGATCCCAAATTCAAATGTTTCTCGTAATTTTTGTTTTCATTATTTTAATTTGACTCTACAAGATGGAAATGCTCATCAACATTTAAATGGCTATTTGCTCTATATTTTTGCAGTTTTCTTAAACAGACCTTCTA
This sequence comes from Heliocidaris tuberculata, assembly GCA_025618425.1. Classification (NCBI taxonomy): domain Eukaryota; kingdom Metazoa; phylum Echinodermata; class Echinoidea; order Camarodonta; family Echinometridae; genus Heliocidaris; species Heliocidaris tuberculata. The sequence goes on from CM046833.1 coordinate 15,767,284, forward strand.
ACGGCTAATGTGCCCATCAAAGCGTGAAAGTTTAAAACGTGATCTTAATTGATGTTGGTAGATTATTTTTTTTCCTTTAATTTTATGTACATTTCATTATATTTTATTGCCGGTATATATGGAAATTTTGAACAATAAAGAGTGTTCCACTTTCTTTTTTTGCTGAGTGTGTATATATATAATATATATATATTGTTACGCTCTAAGTCATAGAGTTAGACATGTCTCCCCTCCTAGTCCTACTTGGGCATACACGTGTCCATTTCATGAATTATTCACAGCTCTAGTTTTATATACACAGCCTGTCATTCAGCTGGTCAGTCTTAGTACGTACAGAGTGGGTCATTATAGTGATATATGAACTTGGGTATGAACTATGGGTCAAGCCTAATGGGATATCATAATGGAGTGTCATATACAGAGACCAGAATAGCTGTCATTATAAATATAAACAATATAATACATCATTCAGGAGCAGTGATTCTATATATAAGCACCTCTGGTTAGGACATGAGAGTCAGTTAGTGATATGAGTTAGCTTGAGTAGTATTCAGTTGTGAACCTCTGAATATTCCAGCATTAATTGAAGCAGCTACAATGAAGTCTGGACTAAGAAGTAATATATGACATGACTTCAGAGTTCAGAGTCTTTATTCCCTTTGTCTTAAACCGGCTATATACAAAGCCGTGACAATATATACATATATATATATATATATATATATATATATATATATATAGCAAAGAATTATGTTGAAATAAAAACACCGCAAGACGTAAAATTTACTGACGTTTCGGTCACAGACCTTTATCAAAGTAAAAGACTGAACACATTCAAGTAATAATAATCAGATGCATGAATTATGAAGACGCGGGCAGTTGCTTGGATACAAAAAATTAGGCGCGAGAATTGAGATTTTGGGCGCAAGTGACGCCACAAAGAAAAATTAAAAAAAAAAAAAATTGTGCGTATTTTGAACAAAAATTAAAAGCCATGATCAAAGCAGTAAGAATGACGCAACAAAGAGGCAAGACATGAATTTAACAAAAACTATGTCTGCTGCGCAAAAAAAAAAAAAAAAAAAAAAAAAACAGGCGGGGAAGCAGACGGTTGCCTGATAGCAAGTGACGCCACAAAGGAAACCAAAAATAGTACGAATTTGGGAAAAGTAAATGAAAAGCCAAGATTAAGGTGGCACCAAAAAGATTTAAAAAAAACAAAAACAAAAACAAAACAAAACAAAAACAAAAACTCAAAAAAGGGGATATGCGCAAAGCAGTAAGAGAAAGAGAGAGAGAGAGAGGGAGAAGGGGGGGGGGGGAGAAAAGAGAAGAGTAAAGTCCAATAAAGTCCAATAAATGGGGAACATTTATTGGACTTTACTCTTCTCTTCTCTTCCCCCCCTTCTCCCTCTCTTTCCCTTACTGCTTTGCGCATATCCCCTTTTTTGAGTTTTTTTTTAATTTTTTTTTTTTAGATCTTTTTGGTGCCACCTTAATTTTGGCTTTTCATTTACTTTTCCCAAATTCGTACTATTTTTGGTTTCCTTTGTGCCGTCACTTGCTACCAGGCAACCGTCTGCTTCCCCGTCTGTTTTTTTTTTTTTTTTTTTTTTTTTTGCGCAGCAGACATAGTTTTTGTTAAATTGCGCGTCTATTCATGTCTTGCCTCTTTGTTGCGTCATTCTTACTGCTTTGATTATGGCTTTTAATTTTTGTTCAAAATACGCACAATTTTTTTTTTTTTTTTTTCTTTGTGGCGTCACTTGCGACCAAAATCTCAATTCTCGCGCCTAATTTTTTGTATCCAAGCAACTGCCCGCGTCTTCATAATTCATGCATCTGATTATTATTACTTGAATGTGTTCAGTCTTTTACTTTGATAAAGGTCTGTGACCGAAACGTCAGTAAATTTTACGTCTTGCGGTGTTTTTATTTCAACATAATTGTTTGCTATCTATTTCAACACACCGACGCAGAACCTTCTTGATTTGTTTACGACTTATATATATATATATATATATATATATATATATATATATATATATATTTATATATATATATATATATATATATATATATATATATATATATATTTATATATATATATATATATATATATATATATTATGTGTGTGTGTTTGTGCGTGTGTGGGTGCCCGCGCGTTTGTAGGCGTGTCTGTATGTTAAGCACATAATATTTTCATTTTGTCGAAAATTAATATTCTTCATTATACTGCAATAAAAGTTTTGGAACAAAAATCATACTTCCCCAACAGGTATCAATGATGAGGATTTTCGGCTTGCCTGGCAGAACTCCTTTAAACAGTTCCAGCAAATATTGAATCGAAAGGAATTTTCCATTGACCCCTTGGATTCCCTGTGAACCTCCGTGGCTAGATATGTAAACCAAGGCGGATTGGGGATCTTTGGACTTGAGCTTCGCCGTAAACTCCTGAAGAGCTTGTTTCATGCAATTTGTTTTTTTCTTAAGTGAAAAGAAACCCCAAAAAAACTTCATTATTTTGAAAGCAAATTGCATCTGCAGGAAAGCTATGGGATAAGGGCTAAGCATGCTAACGGTTATTATATAAACACTGCATATCTTTCTAATGTGTATTCTGAATAACAAATGAAATGTAATGTGTTCTAATTTTTCCAATACATTAATTGCTGAAAATACACTCGGAAAAAAAAGGAAATGCAGTCCTGAGACTAAAGTAGAGATAATGAGCTCACTTTCTAGTATCAAAACTTCATCAAATTTAATAGTTTTTATATTTCTTGATATTTTGGGGGTTTTGTGTACAAAACGAACGAAAAAATTATGGTTTTGTTTAATCCATTTGTTAATGAGATGCATTGTTTTCCTCTATAGATTTGATTGTCCTGTATTTCAGATCTAAATATTGATCTATATGATAGTATCAAATAGAACAAATCATATGATGAAATTTATAAATATTGAAAAACAATAGATTACATAAGAAATTCATAAAAACAATGAAATACATGCAATATTAAATGGAATATAATAATTAAATCTATCTTAATGTGTTTTTAAGTTTGGCAGCAACATTTTACACAAATAAATACTCGTCAGATTTTTTCAAAAATCTAGTTATTAGCAATTTATGAATATATTTTGCATAAGTTATCGTTAATTAATAAATATGAACGGAGTTATTTTAACACAGATATCTTAGGTAAACAAAAATTATCAAATCTTTTGCTCAATCTTTGTTTCAAACTATGTTTTAACTACTTATTTGCATAATATGAATTTTTTACACTATTTCCCATTGATTTTCAGAAGTCATTCCGTAACGCTGTTTCATTTCATGTTTTTTATCATATTTCGAATATTTTCTAACAGATTTCCAGGAACATGTTGACACATCAAAGCTGACATACTACAGAATGACACAGCAATATTGAAAACCGGATATACATTTTCAGTTCACAGAGTTTAAGCAATTTTTATTGTGGGTGAAAAAGTCATGCCCTTTCTGTGTCATTCCGTAACAAAGCAATATAATATTTAATATTTCATAAATTTGATTAATGGTTGACATGAAAGGCATCAGTTAAGAAAGTAGCTCAAATTAGTTTATGTATTGTACTATCAATTTGTAGATACTCATAACGATGTTCATAATATTCTTCTTTTAATCTTGAAAATTCTTTGTGAATGTCATCCATTACAATCATTTAGGGGTAGAGACCTATAGGCCTAAATTGAGGGGCAATTTGAATCTAATATTGCTTATTTGCGTTTTACTCGGGGAAACAACTAAGGGCACCTTTAGTCGAACAAGAATGTGGAGCGCTCGAAAATTACATTTAGAGACTAATTCTAATCTGGATTGATGTTACATTAATTTCATTAGGCCTCCTATTAAGATATGTTATACAAAATCACCTGATATCATTCATGCTATTAGAATTTATTTTACCCTTCTAAATTTTGACCAAGTCCAAACTATTCCTCAAACCAAGGTACTACAATAATGCAATAAAACTTCTTATTGTTCTTGCAGTCTTCCTCTTCTGTTCTCTGCTCTCTTTGCGCTCTTTCGCCTTTCTATGTCTGGCATTACTTTATGATCTCAATTAAGCTACATTTATATTGGCCCGTATTCTTGAAAGAAGTTTATTTTAAACCATGGTCTAAACCATTGTTTAAACATCGGCCGTGATCTAAATTAGGCATATATAAGTGCATTACGGTCCGCCCATTGGTCAAGATGACATCCGCGTACGACGCTTATGGAGGTTTAAACCGTGGTTTAAAATAAACCTCTTTCGAGATTACGGGCCATTATGTTTTAACTTAACAACTGATTTTTTTTTAAATGTGATACTATTTATTGCTGTTAGGGAAGGAAGGCCTGTGGGCCATGATCATTAAGTTGACTTGTTCCTTACCGAACTAGGCCACCTGGTCGGGTGCGCAACTGTCAATGAAATTATTTTATTCATTCGAGTTCAACTATGTACATTGTATACTGTATCTTGATTAATAAAAATAGATATATTGATAATAATAATAATAATAATAATAATAATAATAATAATAATGATAATAATAATAATAACAACAACAACAACAACAACAATAATAATAATAATAATAATAATAATAATAATAATAATAATAATAATAACTAGAGGTGAACAAGTACAACTATACAGGTGGGCTGTGGAAGAATTGAAATGCGATAGAGTAATAATATTGAAGTATGAAGTAGGCATGTTCCTACATAAATGCTTTGACGCGTGCACAGTGAAGTGTATTGAAATGTCAAAATGATGCGCAATCAACGTTAGAATTAATTATAGAGCAATAAAAGCATTTCTACATGTTTGCGCGCATGCGGGTAATGCGCGCGTGCGCGTAGTAGGAGTTATAATGCACGCACCAATTGCAAATGTTCAACAATACCCTGTAACAAATGCAGCCTATTCCAGTCAATCTAAGGCATTTTTACCGCTTGCGCGCGTATGCGCGTACGTAAGCGCGCGTGAAGAAAATATTCTAGAAATCATGTAGGATCAATTAAAATGCTAAAACAGTCCAAGAAAAGTCATTTTCGGCCTGAAATATGCCCAAAATTAATTATAGACCATTTTGAGCATTTTCAGATTTTGCGCGCGCACGTTCACCGACGCGCGCGTACGTGCACGCACCCAGTGTTCAATTAATTTCATTTTTAATTAACTTGCATCATGCCAAATATTGCTATGTTATGACTTTGTATTGCAGAAATATAGCATATGTCAGAATTTTACAAAATAGCGCCTAGATGACGTCACGATACATTGACTATGTTGAAAAAATTTCTGTGCTGAGACAATAACCATATATACTATCGTACAAAATTTGAATACATTTGAATAAGCCGTTTTGGAGATATTGTGCATACAAAAAAAGTGAGTAGAAATAAAAATAAATAAAAAATAAAGAAAGAAAAAAAATCGTACAAAAACATAAGGTGGTCTGTACTTAAAGTACAGCCCACCTAATAATGATGATAATAAATAGTCAAATGCACTGCACAATATGTACATCGTGTTCTTTTCAAGGCATAAATCCTTTCTTCTTTTCTCCATTTCCTCTTGATCCGTTTTACTTTAAAATATACCTTGTCTACGGGGAGGTCTATGTAAGTCTCCTGCACATATCCAAGATACTTCAAAAGATCTTCCATATTGCTGACATCATTCGTGGCCCAAGGTCTGGATGTTCCATTCTTATATGTTTCGTTGCTTATGATGAGTGCATATCCTTTCTCACGATCGGTCATGATGTATTTCTGTAATGGAAATGTTCAAAAAAATAAAGGAGCATTTAGAAATATCTGAAAATGTTCATAAAGTAAAGATCATGATTTCCAGCAAGGATTTGATATTTTATATGTATCTTTACGGATTGAACATCCTACCTACACTCTAAAAGATTGGGTAAAATTTTTACCGAATATGGAAGGAACATGCATGTTGGGCAAAATGTATTAATACACTATTGATTAAATTTACCCATGATTTGGTAAAAAAGTAGCCAAATAATGAGTTACATTTTACCCAACATTTTTTAGACTGTAATTAATCATAAACAATTCATAAAATTAATATTGTGTGCCAGATTCTCTTGAAATGGAATTCCGTTACCCAAACTCAAAAGATTAGATTAATTATGTTTGACAGTATCTTATATTTTTCAAAAGAATATTGTTTTAAAAGGATATGGTAACGACCAATCAGAGTAAATTCATTTTTTTTTTCCACAATCAGTCAATACGCGCTATTCGGAACTTTATCCGAACCCGATCTTCCCATAAAATACAAGCTTTTGGCCAGAGTAAAACTGAAACTGAATATCTTGCGATGAGATACACATTTAAAATAAATACCATATCGGTGTTCCAGTCTTCAAGCGTCTGCACATCTAACTCCATTCCATGGTCATCAAACGTATCTACACGAGACAATTAATTTGATGAGAATAGAGAAGAGCCTACATTGATTCTCATGTCTTAAAATGATAAACTTCCATACAACATATTCAGAGCTTTCAAACAAGGTAACACTTTGGAAATATAAAAAAGTCTCTGAAATGCACACACAATCATAGAATGATTGGTAAAACAACTTTTTAGTAACCGCCATAAGCTTGGGAGGGCAAATGAAGTATATGAGCAGCTCAATGAGGGGGGGGGGGGTGGACGTCCCCGGATAATATTTCGAGGGAATCGCTCTCCCCCGGGGGAAAAAAAAATCCTCAAAGGTCTTTGTCAAATAGCGAATAAAAGCTTCAACGCGCTGTTTATGCCCTAATGTAAAATAGGACAAATTTTCACCGCAAATAATCTTTATCATCGGTCGCTACGCTCCCTCGTAATGCATTATTTAACTTTTACATAATGTATAAGATCTCTAAATAGAACATACTACATAATATAGGCATAAATACCGTGACCCCCACACAAAATGAGCCTGCTTGGAACGCCGAATGTACTTTTTATGTTTTTTTTTTATAATGAGCCTCCTTCATATCCTGGATATGTTAGTTTACAATTCATATTATCCTTGATCTTGCGTTATATATATGGCTAATTTCAAAATCATGGATCAATCATGTGATAGTCCTTCGTAAAAGGAATGGATATGAAATACTTTGAAATCCCCAAAGCACCCATTATCACAGACACGGCCTTCGCACTACTCTCATTCTGATACCTTGTTTTTTCGACTTCTTTCTTCGTGGTTCTGTAGGTAGCTCCCTTTCGGATTTTCTTTTCGTGGCATGACGTTTATCTGCATTGTGAAATGGAACAGACGATAAAATATAACAATGCTTACATTAACGTCGCAATAAATGAATGCAGTTGGTAGGGACGGCTAAAAGTCCCTGTCAAGTACAAAGAAGCATCTTTTGATTATTGCTGCAAGAATACTGGGTGGATATTTAAAGATAATTACTAATGAAAGTAATCATGTGTACATAGTAATTATATTTGATTTACAAGGCTGCACCTAAAACATTAAAATATTAAATAAAAATGACAAAAAGAAAAATACACCCGTAAGTACTAAAACATTGCAAGTAGATGTTCTTTATATATAGTGTACAAACCTGTAAAAATGTTTGTTTTTGTTTGTTTGTTTTTTTGGTGAGAACACAGAGAAGGTCATTGCATGAAGAAAAAAAAAGTGATGTAAAAACTCGTCACAAAATCAGGCCCCTGGGAGCCGGGGATGCTGGGGTGCTGTAGGGGGAGCTGGGGGTGCTGTAGCCAGCAAAATGCTGATGTTTTTTGTTGTTTTTTTGCTTGTGAGAGATTTTTGGAGTTAAAAAGAGACCCCAAAACGCTGAGGACCTTTTTTTTTTTTTTTTGCTTGTCAGAGATTTTTGGAGTTAAAAAGAGACCCCAAAACGCTGAGGACCCCTTTTTTTTTGCTTGTCAAGCAATTTCGTACCCCCCCCCCCAAAAAAAAAAGGAGAAAGAAACTGCTCACAGCACCCCGAGTAACAAAATCGTTCCCAGGGGCCTCCACAAAATCCACGGTGTACTGAAACTTTTGACCAGCACTATATATCTACTGACGACATAAATGTCATCAAAAGGCCTGTTGTTGATAGAAGCTTTCAAGCGTTTCTACTTTTTTTTACTTTTTCCTACTTTTTTTCTACCATGCTCCTTGTTGTATCTATTTCAGAGATTTTTCTATTGTTTTATTCTGACGGACATTGTGACGTCAGGAGCGAGAAGTTTATCGCTTTCTAAGCTAAGCCGTGGAGGGCGAAGATGTTTTGGTTGAGGAGCTAATTTACGTGTGTCAAGTTGTGTTGTCTACATTAAAGATCACCGTTTTTTTTTACTGTTTTTTCAAGGTTGTTTGTAGAAAATGATTAAAGATTATTGAAGTTTATTGATTTTTTTCTTGTTTGAAGCTATATTGTATACAATTGAAGAAATATGAGTGGGCTAAATTTGAGTATGAAGAGTTGTAGTTTGAGTACAAAATTCACGTTGTGCCAATGAAATTTTTGCAGTGCATAACATACACGTGAGGGTCTGTTCAGTGAAAGTACACGGGATGAAATTGAAAATGATGATTGACCTTGATTACAATAGGTTGAATACTTGTAAGAACTAAGAAGAAAATTTTGTATGAATCATAATTCTAGTTAAGTTGGTTTCTTAATAATGGCAGAAAGCCAGAAAGACAGTATAACAGAGAAAGTTGGTCAGGTCAGAGGGGTCAGTTAGTAAAGGGTCAAGCTATCGTCTATGTGTATGTTTGGATGTAGGTTTGGATCATTAGTATATGATATGCAAGGTTATGAACATTAAGTATAAATGATGAATGATATCGGGTTAAAGAGTATTTTCTGTGTGTTATCAATTCACCCTTACAGCAGAAAGTATATCAATATTTTATGCTAATTTAACATCTCAAAATTCCTCAAATTAAACCATAGGATCCAGGATCCTGAAGTAATTAAAGCCAGACAAAGCTAGTGCCACTTTTTAACCAGGCCCTAGAGTCCTGCGGAAATGCACTGCAGAACTGGCAGGCCCTCTTGGTCGCCTTTTCCGATTATGCTTCTCGCACGGTGTTTTTCCAAGCCAGTGGAAAACAGATTCAGTTACACCAGTACACAAAAGAGACTCTAAGTCTAACCCCTCAAAGTACCGTTCTATATCACTTCTGAGCTGCATCAGCAAGGTTATGGAAGATGCAGTGAGCATGCAATGGCAGAAGTATCTATTTATGAATGACTTGATCTCTTACAGACAGTTCGGCTTTAGGCTAGGTCACATCACTGATGATCTCCTGACAATCCTCTCACAAAAGTGGAATAGCTGCCTAGACAGAAGTGAAGATGTTTGTGTTGTAGCTCTTGATATAAAAGGTGCCTTTGAAGAGTCTGGCAAAATGGATTACTTGCCAAGCTCCTAGCAAAGGGTATGTCTGGTAATATTCTTACCTGGATTCAAAGCTATCTCTCTGGAAGGTCAATCAATGTTGTTCTTTCTGGTCAGGCTTCCTATACTGCACGTATGAATGCATCTGTATCCAAAGGTTCTGTATCCCAAGGTTCAGTCCTCGGTTTTCATTGATGATCTCATCAATATATGCGAGAACAACCTGTACTTGTATGCTGATGAATTAACTCTCTATGCTCCAATATTATAAGATCTGTTGAGGAGGGTAACTCAGTTGTTGCTAGCATGAACCATGAACAGGGACTTAGAATAACAGCCTGGGCTGACAAATGGAAAGCCACCTTTGAGCCCACAAAGTGTAAGGCTATGGTGATCTCAAAGAAGAGAAACCCGTCCAACCCTAAACTCCAATTTAGTAATCAAGCATTAGAATTTATTGAAGGACCAGTTAGAGATTTTAGGTTTAAACATAGACAATAAACTTGTGTGGGCTAAACATCTGTCTGAAATATCCAAAAGAGCCGGCCAAAGTTGTTGTTGTTGAAAGATATTGACCAGCTGGATAATATTTATAGAAAGGCTCTCCAAATCAATGGAAGTGATGAGGCCTCTGCATGTAAACAGCTGCTGACTAGCATAAGCCTAAGTCACCGACGGCAAGTAGCTGCTGCTACAGTGCCGTACAAATGCATAGAGATATAGTAGAATTACAATATCAACTGCCGCCTCCATATGAAAGGTGCAGAATCACCCGACCTAGTCTATCCATGCCTCCCCATAACCTCTCCCTGCCTGCCATTAAAACATGCACATTAGACAGAAGTTTCATTCCAACTGCTGTCCGCCTATGGAACTCCCTCCCTGCCTGTTGGAGAAAACGTTTCAGATAATGATCTTCAAGCTTTTAAATGCAGAATACACGGATAACTCATTGATGTGACATGATTTGTTGTTTACTTGTTTATTTGGTGTTTGCAATAATTTGTTCTTTTTTCCCTCAGTCAGTCGGCAGGTCTGCATGCTAATGAGCAAATCAGCAGGATTCATCCAGATTATCTCGTGGCAAAAATCTTCCCTCCGGTAAAATCTCGTGAATCGTGAGATTTTTTTTTTCTCTGGAAGAAATTAGCCACTTTATCATCAAGTAAAGTCAATGATTACCACACCATTGAAAATAGGAAATTTTACTCTTTTTACACTAGTCCATTCTTCGTCTTTTATTCTTCTTAAGGATGTAGACAAATAAGTGAAATTTTGAGAGAAAAACTTGCTTCAGAAGAATAAAAGAAGAAGAATGAACACAATTTTCTCCCCTCATTTCTTTTGATCAGTGTGCAATTTTTTTTTTTTTTTTTTTTTTTTTTTTTTGAGGCCAAATGATATTTATATCATAATAGAGCTGGAAGTCTGTATTTTGTCAAAATACCATTCTTGATATGGGGAACCTTTTAATCGGGTAAAGAACACACTTTGAAGCTCCAAGGTACAGAACAAGATTTCTTGATTTTCTGAAAAACTTGAAACCCAGGCTTCTGATTGTCTGGATAAGGCGAAAAACAAGCCAGCGCGGTTGTTTTGAACAAAATATCACATGGGGAGAGTGACCTTTGAGTGACCCAGCTGGCAAACACCCGTGGAATATTGAGATTCCCTGGTTGGTGGGCGGGCTATCTGGCCAGTCACAGTGCAGTATTCTTGGTTTTAGGCAGGTAATTTGCATTTGCATGGCTTAGGAAAAATGTGTTCTTGACCCGATTTAAAGGTGTCCTTTGTTATAAATGATGTTCTCGCGAAGCAAAGATCTTCAGCTTTAATATAATTTGGGCTCAAAATAAAAAGAATTGCAAAATAACCATTTTTTTCAAAGGTGAACATTTAATTTTCATATCATTCTGGAAATCCAAAATTTCACCTAATTAACACTTTTTGTCATTAAAATGAAAAACAGAACATACAAGTTTGTTTCTTTTTCTTTACTTAGATACTAAAAACGTCCGATTTGATGAAGATTTAGAGCAGCTAGGGCCTGAATATAAGAGGTGTTCCAAACTGATCTTCCTCATTATATATTCAGACACCGCACAGGTCATGCTTACGACTTGGATGAAATGAGCCACTCTTTGTGGACCTGCTGACTGACTGTTTCGTAATACTTGTAGTCAGCATGGTCAGCATGGTCAGCAGTGAACTGTTTGATTGGCCCAACGGAGCACTAGTGAGAGTCTGTTTTTCAGCACATCTAACGAATCCGTAAAAGTTTAGTGAAGCTATTGTTCACGTTATGCGTTATATATATATATATATATATATATATATATATATATATATATACCCCTCCCCCCCCCCAAAAAAAGAGAAGAAATCAACAAATATCAACAACAACAAAAAGTTGTAGAACAAGATAAGCAATACATTTGCAAGAGGTTTATGTATTTGTTTAGGTCTATTATTCAATTTATTAGAGACAAAAATTACATTCGCAAAGGAGAGTGAACATGTACAAGGTATATAACGCTGTAAAGGCTGTTTTATTCATTTTATCAGCTTGTCTATGCTCACTGGCATTCATATTATTCAATAATGCTTGTGACTATGTTTTTTTTATTCGTTTCATTAAAGGCTGAACCATTTGCTGGTTGGAGTCATGGTATCAGCTTAAGGGTGTCACTTTCAAGTGCGTTTTGTTCGTCAATGGTGGCCTTTAGTAAAGAGTTAATATATCGTCAACACTCCTACTTATTCTAATTTTTTCCAAATTATCTTTTTTTTTCGTCCTTTTTTTTTTCATTTTCCTTTCTTTTTTGAACACATCTCAAACATTTATACAAAAGCATCATACAGGAATTGCGAAAATGTGAACATTTTCTAAACTCGCCTGCTTGTCTCGCTTAAACAGAAGTGCATTCTTTTTTGTTTTTCTTCTAAAAATATGTTGGTTTGGATGTTACTGAGTTATATTTACAATAGTTCCAAAGAACCATTAGGGCAACATGATATATGATATAGGCCATAACATCATCATGCATTATACTATGTCATTAGCTTTGTAATTCATGTCAGAATGTATAATGTACACGCGAGGATATATGTGATTACTGACAACAATGTCTAAAGAAATACTGTATGATTTCAAAACTTAAGTGTGAACATTTTCTAAACTCGCTGGCTTGTCTCGCTCAAACAAAGTTATTATTTTCTCTTTTTTTAATGTCATGAAGACTGTATAGAAGTGAAAGGGTGAGAATCATTGCAAACTTATATTCTGGAAAATTAATTATTATCAAAAAAGCTGTCACCAAATATCCGGCCAGCGAGTAGGTTTTGTTTTAATTTTCCGTTTTGGCTAGTTATATTTTTACTATAATCAATGTCTAATGTTTGTTCGCTCGCTTGTAAATTTTAGGAGTGGTGAAAAAATGGGTATTTGGGCCAGAGATGACAGCCCCTAGGGAACATGTGCCATGTTTACGGCAAATTATGAAAAAACAGAAAAAAAATGAATTTAATCATTACCATTATTGTTATCACAATGGATGTATGTGTAAATAATACTGAAAACTGGCTACGCTACTGAATATTGTGCTATATAGTCAGAACACTCGACCCGAAAAAAACAAAACAAAATAAACTTTGAGAACCTACAAATATTCCACCTTTACCCTATTTTCTGTCTCCTAAATCATATTTTTCTCATACTGTTTCCTTAAAGATGACATCAGTAATATATAGCGTAATGAATTCGGCCGAACGTTCTTACCAGACATGGAGGGGTGATCATCCTCTTCTTCATCACTGAGCTCTACAGAATAAAAAAAAAATATATATATTTTTGGTATTTGTACTCCCTCCCTTGACATAGGCTTGTGATATTTTTCCCGTAAGTCTTCTCGAATACACACAACATTATAAATAAAACACGCATTCCAATTAAGAATACAGCATGGAACATGTCTATAAAAAAATTAAAAATGTTACAAGAGTTTCACCTGTCAATAATGAAAAGAGTGATAGTTTGGAAGATATAACAATTGTGCTGGTCTCCAAGGAATTGTGAATCTTTTTAATATTCAAGTTAAAGCTAGGTGCTGGCCATGATATATATATATATATATATATATATATATATATATATATTTGTTGTTGTTGAAAGATATTGTCCAATGTTGTCTGAGAACAACTGGAAAAAGGTTGACTATGCAGTACATACGAAATGATGTGTTCGACGAGGCTTTGTAAAGATCAAAATGAAAAGAAATGGACACAGTCTTACGGAAGATCATATGCACAGCATATGACATGACTGAAATAGGCATACGAGACAAATATACGTATGTGACGTGACAGTATGGTCCAAAATTTTCAGTTATTGTCAAATGCGAGGGAATATGAACAATACTTTTTAGGGAACACTGCTATTATGATATTCCTCCAAACTGACATAAAATGAATGAGAAAACTAACAAATAATATTTCGTCTTTACCAGAACTAGACCTTCTCTTTAAAGTTATTTCAATGCGCTATTTTGTGTGACTCTTACCTGACTCGGAGGGGGTCTGATAACTTGTGCCTTCTACATTGGGATCTAAGAAATAGAAACATGCTGGTTAAAACTGTTTCTGTCTCTCTCTTTTTTCTATAGCTGTAGCTATACTGAATGAATGCCCCTTTAACGGCATTTGTATAATAAAATAAAACAGATATAATCAAGGGGAAAATATGTCCTAATATCATAATGATTAAAGTGGCAGAGACGAAAAGTAGACAAAAATCATGCAAGGCCATTACATATTTTTCCTAATAAACTTATATATTTACCTCCATTACCGTACGACGTTTGATAAATGAGCAAAAACGTATTATCTTCGGCAATGTTAAAGTTACTCTTGGTAAAGATGAAAACATGGAGATGAGCTGAATTACCTTCTCTCGTATTGCGTTTCCTTTTCTTCTTGGTTTGTTTTGCCTTTTTTGCTGGATCTTTTCCTTTAGTAGTACGCTTACTTTCTATGTTTGAGATAAAATATGGCAAGATGAAGATGAAAGCTACATGCATTACTCGATTGCTTTTTACATTGACTATCGTTTTTCCTGGAAAACGAATGTATTGATTCCTAGACAGAACGACATGTCGGTCAGGTTGGCTGTCGGTCAAGTGAACCCACACAAAAAAGTTGCCAAAAGGCCTGTGAGACCGACATTGTCGGTCTTGTTCGCTGTCGATGGCTATGGCATATACATAAGGTTTTGAAAATAAATACGCGTACTACCAGAGTTTATATAGGCAATATTAGAATAAGTGCTATTATGTGTTATGCTACCAATTCTTTCTCGTTACAGATTTTGAAAAAGCTACATGTTTTGCTCGACGGAAGTAGTGCAAGGGAATAGCTTTCTTTCATGTACTTAATAATCAAAGGGCAGTTGAACGTTTAGATAAAAAAAAAGAGAGCAATCATTCATCCATCCTGATTAACTAATTTTAATTTGGTCCTAACAGACATTTTTTTTAATCTGATAATAAATTCCTCCGTATTATTAACGGCAAAACAGCACATCCTCCATATCAAAAACAAAATTACAGTTATATTGCTGATAGGCTCTTCATTATAAAATTTACGTATCACAATGGAAAGATAAAAACAGAAACATCCTATGCACAGACGATACTTCAAAGGAAAGCATACATTTATAATATTATTATGACCATAAAGGACTAAGAACTTATGACTAAAAAGCAGTTCTTGATGTAGGCCGTTATTTCATAAACTGCCTACATAAGCATTAAGCAATACACTTAGTATTTTTCTTAACTAAAGGAGACATCATCAATGTGTTTTTGCTTAATTTGTTTTGGGTTTCATACTGCTCTCCTAGAATAAAAAAATTCAGCTTTAATGCATGTTTTTGTTTTTTTAAGAAAGTCTTCCTTTTTATGTCCGAGTCTTTATGTTATAATAGAGCTTGGGATTATAAAATGAACAATTTCATTTTTTTTTTTTTTTTTTTTGCGCAGGAGAGTGTATATGACGTGCTATCCATGTAAAATGCCAAACTGATATCAAACTCTTGAGGACGAAAAGCCAAGAGAGCCTCGATACAGCAAGTGGCGACTCGTAATCAGGAACAAGGCTTTCTTCTCATTTAATTTTGATAATCTCATCGTACTTCTGAACGCTCAATGATTTAGACATTAATACTGATGTAAAAGCCTTCCTTTTCAATTATGGAATACAGTGTATCATAATGTAATACCTTAAAGAATAGATAGAAAGTTTAGGTTTCCCTATTTCACTAACAGACTGCAGATTCATCTTCTTTTCGCTGGATTAGGTAGACAGTGTGAATTTTGGAAGCGTCAACGTTTAAAATAGGACAAATATCTACCTGTCATTTTCTTTTTTGCATGCGATGTTTTCCCCACCGGCCTTTGACGTTTCCTTTCGGTTTGTATCCTTCCATCTTTTCAATAAAGGGGAAAAGACAAAGGAAAATGGATGTGGAGGTCTGTGGATTTTGTTTAAAGAGTGATTTCCTTATCCCAATAGTACGAAGTAGCGTGTTTTGGAATGAAACTCATAATTCATTCTTACTGTTTGTTACTGACTTATCAGCTTATACGAATTACAATCTTTATTTTATGAAGATATGGAACATATCAAATTGAAAATAAAAAAGAAATATATTTGTATTGGTCAGTTGATGTGTTTGAAGTGAAAACGAAATCATTTTTTTTTTCACATATTTGTTGATCATTTATTCTATACATCATATAGATTTGCAGAAGTTAAAACACAATAGCTTTAATAGGGCAAGATAATACCCGAACCGAAAATTCTGGTCCGTTAAACATTAAAAAAAAAAAACGTTTAAACTGACTTGTCTAAAGGAATGCTTGAATATATATTTTGCAGATTTCATCTTCTTATTAATGAAATATGACATGAATACCAACTGGTGATAATTTTGGAGTTTGAACAAAATTGGTCACGTCCTCTTCCGCATTTTCTCTGTGCATTCATTTCTTACCAGAATCGGAGGAGGTGCCTGAGTCTTCTTCACATGCATGTTCTTCGCTGTACACTTCACTTGAATCATCTACAAAAAGAAAAAAAGTCAAGTAAGAATTTTATGTGTTGATTTTTTTTCCAGTCTAACAGTATGAGTTCTAAAATGTCACAAAGCCTTTGTCCCACGTGTTAAATAAGGAGGAGCTATGGCTCAGTGGTAGAGAAGTGGTCTCTTAACTGGGAGGACCCAGGTTAGAAACCAAGTGGATGCGCTATGGTAATGCATTAATTCTCTCGCAGAGGACTTAAGGCCGTTGGTCCCTGATTGCTTACTTACAAGTATACAAATGCTTTCTTAGCAGTCATGTAAATAAACCATCAAAGCAAACCAAACCTAAATAACGATGACTCTAATAGTCTGTCCCAAAATAGTCACCCCATTTTCAGTGGCGGCACCAGGATTTTTAAAGTGGGGGGGGGGGGGGGCAAATGGGGGGCAAAAGAAAATGTTGGGGGGGGGGCAAGGGCGGACAAAAAAATTTTTGACACTTTTTGTAGTGAAAATGTACAGAATATTCGGCTATAAACCTCCCCAGATATGAGGACATTTTGAGCATCTAGCAGAACTGCCCGATTATAAAGAGGTGTTAGTTATATACTGCGAGCGAGCGAAGCGAGCGAGCAAATATTTTGACATTTTTCGTAGTAAAAATGTACAGAAATTACATATTCGGCTATAAAACTACCCCTGAATATGCATGAGGACATTTGAGCATCTTGCTGCCCGATTATGAGGTGGTAGTTATTTATTGCGAACACTTTTTGTCGTGAAAATATACAGAAATTATATTCGGCTATGAAACTACCCAGATATGAGGACATTTGAGCATCTTGCTGCCCGATAATAAGGTGGTAGTTACACATTGCGAACGGGCAAAAATCTTGAAACTTTTTGTGGTGAAAATGTACAGAAATGATTATTTGGCTATAAAACTACCCCAATATGAGGATATTTACACAAGCTGAGCGAACAAATTTGCCCCATGCCCCCCCCCCCCCACCTTGATGCCGCCACTGCTTTCCAAGTTTCCGTTTTCTTTCTTTTTCCTTCTTTTCTCGATTCCTTTTTCACTTTTTTCTTTCCTTTTCTTTTCTTTTTCATTTTCCACCCTTTTATTTTTTTTCACTCTGAAAATTATTGGGGGGGGGGGCAACTGGGGGGCAAAGCTTCTGACTGGGGGGGGGGGCAAATTCCCCCCCATGCCCCCCCCCCCCTTGGTGCCGCCACTGCCCATTTTACATATCAGATTTGACCCCTTAACGTTTCAGCCTAAATGTAGCCGTCGGCTTTGGCCCCATCGGTCGAATTCATTCCATGTAACATATGCACTAAACTTTATCAGACGTAAGTTGTATGACTGTACATTACCAAAACACAAAAACTGAAAAAGTTTTCGGTCAGGATGGGTTGTCAGACGGTCCATAAAAGTTGGGGTAATTTTTTCCCCTTAAGGCCCGTTGACCAAATCTTGTCAAAAGGACGATGTATGGCTGTACATTAAAGAATATAAAAACTGACCAAAATTTCCCTTGGGAAGGAGGTCTAACGCACCATAAAACACAACACCACCAAAGTTCCCTTCGACCAAGCCTTGGTGTCCTAAAGCGCTCTGGATGTAGAGAAAAAAAATATCTTGCATTCTAACCTTGATAACTCACAAGTTTCTTTTTCAATTCAGATCGAACGTAAATAGTACAATTTTGAGTATTGCCATTTTCTTGCGGTGAAATTTAGAGTCAAATGATCCTTCTAGTAATAAGTCATTTAACGGTGAAAATGGTATTGTTAAAAGAAAATTTTAAAAAATAAATATACACCTTCATCTCGACTGTCAGAAAACATCTCATCAGCAAGCCTAATCTGACCAGCCTCCTCAAGAGCAATCTTCAGTTTTGATTTCCAGTCACCTCTTGTTTTCTTCTTCCAATCTCGGAGCATGTCCAATGTGCCACTCCATGTAATTTTTTGGTCCCGGTAGTTATTTGAAATGTATCTTTCAACAATGTCATGGGGGAAGTGAAGTTCCGAACCGAGATCATCAATGTCTTGTTGACTGCTTACCCTCTTGGCAATGGCTCTAAGAAGTTTGTCATCTGTTAACCTAATTTCTAGATACGATCATGTATAGAATTTTTTTAAAATGTAGTTTAAGACCAAAAATTATTTTTAAGGTTGACAAATGCTATGAATTTCCTTAGTTTAACATTCTTGAGGCAGGATTTTATTTATCGAAGCCTTCCAATTTCAAACTGTATCTTTGATAAGGCAAAAATGTAAAGGTGAAAATTCAACAGTGTAATACAGAGTAGCGCCCAAAGTGCCCAAAGTTAATGTTTTAGTGGCCTGCCATTGCTTTTATGCATTTCAGAGCCAACCTTGGGGCTGAAAACGTTCGTTTGCTGCTGAAGACCCACGATAACCAGTAAAATGAAATATCCCTGCCGGAAAGAACACATTGTCCCACAGTGTATTTACATTGTTTACGTCTGTTCAAGTCGAGACAGGGAGAGAGAGAGAGAGAGAGAGAGAGTTGATCTATTCCAATCAGTACAATACAGAAAACTAGAGTTGAACAAGTACAACTATACAGGTGGGCTGTGGAAGAGTTGAAGAGTGGAAGTGTGAAGTAGGCATGTTCCTACATAAATGCTTTGACGCAGTGTATTAAAATGTTCAAATGATGCACAATCAACGTTAGAATCAAAGCACTTCTACATGTTTGCGCGCATGCGGGTAATGCGCGCGTGCGCGTTCTAGGAGATATAATGCACGCACCAATTGCAAATGTTCAACAATGCCCTGTAACAAATGCAGTCTATTCCAGTCAATCTAAGGCATTTTTACCATTTGCGCGCGTATGCGCGTACGCCTGCGTTTAAGAAAGTATTCTAGAAATCATGTAGGATCAATTAAAATGCTAATTTAGTCCAAGATAAGTCATTTTCATGCTGTTTACGGAACTTAGAGACGCGCGCGCATGTGTGCACGCGCGGAAAATTTTGAAATGTTTCAAATGGCTTAAACATGCCCAAAATTGATTATAGACCATTCAGAGCATTTTCAGTTTTTACGCGCGCGCAACTTCACCGAAGCGCGTACGCGCACGCACCCTACGTTCAATTAACTTCATTTTTAATTAACTTGCATCATGCCAAATATTGCTTTGTTATGACTTTGTATTGCAGAGATATAGCATATGTCAGACTTTTACAAAATGGCGCCTAGATGACGTTACGATGCATTGACTATGTAAAAAAAATTTATGTGCTGACACAATAACCATATATACTATCGTACAAAATTTGAATACATTTGAATAAGCCAATTTGGAGATATTGTGCGTACAAAAAAGTGGGTAGAAATAAAAATAAATAAAAATAATAATAAATAAATAATAAATGAATAAAGAAAAAATCGTACAAAAACATAAGCACTGGCGTAGCCAGGATTTTTCAAGAGGGGGGCCAAGGCGAGGGAGCGAAGCGACCGAGCGGGGGAGGGTGTGGGAGGGGGTATCCCCCTCCCACGGTAGGAAAATTTTTTAAAACCAGGTCATGAAAATGGCATTTTCTGCACCCTAAAATTCTATTCTGGTGTAACCTACTTGAGATGTGACAGATGAAATAGGATTTTTTTTTCTCTACTCCGCTGGAATGAATTGTAGTGGAAGGATTACCACTCCTTGGGGCTCCAGAATTCCAAGCAATACGCAAAATTACATGTAGTTGGTGTGTATAAATAGCTGTACCAGTGTACATACGAAACGTTGAAACCCGTGTTTTCGGATAGGAAAATATACAGACTAACAACCAAAAACCCACACACAGACACACTGACTATTGACTAACATATGACTAAGAGGACGCCCTTTCTCATGGAGTGGAATTTATATCTCATCTCAAGCGGTAGTCTCATTTGAAAACACATGCAACATCTTTATTAGGTGTATGTAAAAGACTTTAGCAATTTATTTAGCTGCCTTGTTTAGCTCTTTATCTCATTTTCTCGGTTAGAGGTTGTTCATTAGTTGCCTAATTCGTATATACTACACGAATCCAGCTACGTACTCCTTCATTTAAGTACTGAGGAATTATATAGTTTGATTAATTTTTGTAACCAAAATGAACATCAATGTGAGTATTTAGCACGGAAAAATATTAGAATTACATCGTGTAAAGAGTATAGAGATCACAATTTGTAATAAAAACATATGGAAATAATGTAATTACACATAGAGAACGGGCTAAACAAAGTCTTCATACAACCAAGTCAAGCGCACATGATTTGCCACATGTGAAGGCCGTTTTTGTCATTCAATTTAGTGATAATAGATTTGACTCAAAACTGTAAACATCAAAGCAGAAAGCATCTCGTCCGATGACTTACTAGTATATAAAATACGACTTGAACAAAGAATGAAATTGTATCTTTTTTGAATATTCCTCTATAAAATCGAACTCTACCTTGAAAAACAGTGTTTTGCTTCTCCTCAGATGAAGACCATAAAAATGATATAACGGTGACATTGTTTTCGTATAAAAGCAATGTTGGCTACCACAATGATAACTCTTAAACAAACTCAAGATTTACAAAACGAAGAAAATGGTTATTGCCTCCATCGGACATATACCCATTCACAAAGAGAGGTTTATATTCGGCAAGAATAACTGATACGCCTCTTCATCATTCTGAGTACAATTTCTTTCAACTCTCGACAAACTAAAAGAAATATAAATGTTCTGTTACCAATCTACTTAGTCAATGTTGTTAACAAAGTTTCGGGGTTATGATTTGGAAAGGAACAGTTTTTGCTGGAAATGAAAGCAGTGTTTATTTTGTTTACTTTTTTGGTAATATTTCCATTTTATTTTTCCTTATTTCGATTGTAAGGTAGGGGTAGGGTAAGTCCTAGTAAGACCAGCATGTGAAAAGGAATTTTTTTTTTTTTTTTTTTTTTTTTTTTTTTTTTTGCTCTCCGATCAACAGGGGGGCCATGGCCCCCTTGTGCCCCCCCTGGCTACGCCAGTGAACATAAGGTGGTCTGTACTTGAAGTACAGCCCACCTAATTATTTTTCAAAAAAAGCAGCTGACGACTATGCTCTTGGTTAATCCTCGGATGTTTGGTAGAGTTACGATCTTCTTTTTCATTATAACTCTATTGATTCCCTTTTAATTCAGGAAAAAATTTAACGCTAAAATTAAATTCTAAGAAACATATTTTGGGGGATTGAGAAGGGCCTATATTGAATGTGAGCACATTTTAATATTCTATTGTACAGCATACATAAAGTATGAAATATTGATTGTTTTATCTATTTTCTGTCAATACCATTAGCAATTGTTTCAGGAAGATATAAGGGTTTACAGTTCTGTGTATCAGAGTTCTAAGAGGAGACAATAATGATAACCACAAACATATTACCCGAGAAGGCCTACATATACATACGTTTTGACGGCTGCGCAATATATTTTGGATAGGAGTTTACACATATACCAGATATAATGAGGCAAATTTTATAAATATTATTCATCAAGTCTCATTATTGCAGTAGATTTTTTCGGCTACAATTTTCTTGGACAATATAACAGAAGTCGTAATTATCTAAAATCATATTTCTTAGAACAAGCTCAATGTTTATAACCTACGTTTTATATAACATTCTATTAGATGAAAGGAATTGCAGAATCAATATATTGCTCCAGTCTGTAGTCGTATTTTATGGCTGTTGGGTGAAGGGGTAGGAGTTGTTCATTCCAGATCCCCCTCATAGACAAAGGCATTGATAAACACGCACATGCTAAGATCTCATATTAAACGCAAAATGGAAAAGAACAAAGATGGAAAAGAAAAAAAGTAAAGGAAGAAGAAGGGAGAAAAGGAGAAGAATAAAGGGAAGGATATAACCAATTCCCTGACCCTAAAGAAAAGTCGCTCTTTGACTGTAGGCATGCAAGAATCAACAATGTGATGTTGCAGATGCAGATGATGTAGATGTAGGTCTACCCTTTTATAAGATTACGAGTGGCCTGTATAAAAACCGACACCCCCTCGGACTCCCATTAGAAATTTGTTCATGTTGAATGAAAATATGTTTTGTAAAATGGATTGTCTTCATACAAACTTGCCTAAAAGTTTTTATTCTTTTTTTTTTAGGTGAGAGTAATCCTTTGACGGAAAAGAATGTAATAAAATTGGTGAAAATGATGACGCAACTAGCTCTTTACCATATCAGTTTTTAAAAACTGTTGAAATTGCTTACTTGCACTATCATTTGTATATATACGTATATCTTGTATATATCTTTCTAGCTATTTATCAATTCTTACTTGTATGAGTGTGAACAAGTTTCCTATGACTGAGTTGCAGCAGTACTTATTAAACTGATATCAAAGCTAAATCAAACGGGGTATCATAGTATTATGATACCCCATTCTCCAAAAAAGGGCCATGCAATAATAATATGTATCAATAAGTGGAAATGTTCACCCTCCATTTGAACAGATGCCAAAGCTTCCGTGCTCCTCGCGGGAATATGGTAACGTGATGTACACTTTTTCGCACTTTATAAAATACGGTCAGTGTTAGCTCAAGTACGTGTCCAGAAACTACTCTTTACTGATTCAACTCGTCGTAGTTTTCTTAATGTTTGTTCAATATCAAAAAGGGAAGCAGTTTTTTATAAAATTTGACTTTCCAATTTTAACGTCATATGAATCAATCTTCATTTCTAAAACAATATTTACCGTCATTTTAGATTTATTGTTAAAATACATTTTTTTCCCCATTTATGTTAGAGCGAAGACTGCGGGTCATGGCTTTTTCTGCCTTCTGCTCTTAATAAATTGGCGCCAAATTAACCAACGTCAAAAGGTTAAGCAGCAGCTGAAAATTCAGATCATTCTGATTTTGATAATGTGACAGTTTTGATTTGTTAGACAGAAAAAAAACACCGTCATCTTTTGGTTCAATCACTGCTTTCGTTTGAAAATGTTACCCTTTTCCCCCTCACCTTAAGCTTGAGAGGGCGTACGTGCGGTAGGCTACGCGTATACTACGTTCGTGGTCGCATTGTATGAGGCATCAGGGGCTCGGATTATCATTCTGTTCACAAAAAGTGTAAAGACGTTTTCATATGAGGGGGAACAACCCCCGTCCACATCCCCCCCCCCCCCCCCCCCCCCCCACCCCCACGCAATTCGACCGCCCCTCCCTCCAAATTCCCGACTACGAGGGTGTAAACAGAAAGCTAACAACTTTGAATTAACATAAATTCTCTGCCCTTTTCTCTAGGGGAGCACACAAAAAGCCACGTATTGGACTGTTTAACAATTTCTGTCATATTCGCCGGAAAGGTGTTTTCAAACTTTGATTTTAGCACTGCAAATTTCTCCTGTAAAGCTGGAATTTCGAACTATGGTGCTTCGTACATACTTCTTTGTACTGATATCACTTTAAAAAACAACATTGTTATTAAAAGCTCATCTCATTATTTGAGCAAGACTCTGGGCCTTTTGATGGTCCCTTATTTACGAAAATGGGCCTGAAACCCTTTTTTAATGGAAGTCGTAGGTGCCCGCCGTGTATTAATCATTATACATGACTATCACAAATAAGTTCGTCAGTGAAATAAATGATTTTTAATGCATTTACTATTGGGCCGTAGTGAAGAAATTCAGGATTATCATATCCTTCCAAGTGCCCCCCCCCCCTCTCCAAAATGACGTAATCATGATTGATTTGATAGATACAACTTTTAGAACACAATTTCAAATATCTTTAGAAAGAAAATATGTCATGCCACTATAAAATAATGCTCTGTAATCACTTATGTTACATTCGGCCCTCTAAAATCAAAATTTGGGCACCTGACACATATTTGGCCACCATATTATCATACCTACAATGCATCATTGGATATTAATACCAAAATAGCCGAGTAACCGAAATGCTGGGCCCCTTTGGTGGGTCTTAAGTTACCGTATTTCATTTTACTGTTCATAGTGGGGTTTCTAGCCCCAAGATTGGCACTGAAATGCATAAAAAAATGGCGTGCCACTAAAACATAAACTTCGGGCACTTTGGGCACTTTTAAATCAAAAATCAGTCGATACCATTGTTTTTAGCATTCAGTTCTTCATAGGAATCCATTTTGAAAAAAAAAAAATCAATACTATTTTCCTTTAGGAGCCGTCTGTGTACCTAACTAAAAGATTAACCTGATCGTTCCCTTTTCAGATCGGCGTAACCACCCCCACCCCGACATTCACACTCACTGTTATGCCCCCCCCCCCCATGAGCTCCCATCCTACCATCTATCCTACTGCCCCAACCTCTGCACCTCTCCAGCTTAACATCATTTTACACCACCCCTCCGCTTCTAACCCGTTGCTTGATAAATTCCCGTTTCATTTATGTTGTCTTCGTTTTCAAAGCGAGAGCATCATTTGTTTCTCAACAAAGATGACTGTACGGATAGCCGTCATACATAAATTTATCGCTGCTTCAATCATGACTATGGTTGCAATATGTACACAATTTTGAAAATGACATTGCCTCACAGAAATAGTTGTAGAATCAGAACGCCTTACCCACAATTGATGATCTTGGTGTCATTTTACTGGAAAAAGAATGTTCTACCTAATAAAATAAATACTAATGATATTGTATTAATGATGTCTTTGAAACTGCATATCTCAGGTGTTGCATTCTTTCTGGGACACCCTGTATAATTCCTATGCATGACAACTTTCTAAAGAAATCATTGATATCTTGACAACACTTTTAAGGGTAATATACAAACAATATTTTCCCAGGCAGTATTTCTAGGAGAAAAATTGTGAACGTAACGTTAAATGTACGTAAAAGACTTCGTCTACTTTATGAAGCAGCCATACGATGTCATAATGAAATGCACCATGCATTGAATTGTTATAGCCATTATGTGAATTTCATCAAAATATACAAATTGACAATCGAAAGAATTTGTCTTAAATTCTACGTAATTCATTCACTTGATCAGATAATTACAAATGGTGAATTAATCAAATAATCAATTAATAGGTCTACCATTCTATAACAGTGTGCATTGTCCGAACAAGAAGGGCAGAGTCTTCCATCTATCAACCTATCTACATCAAATGCTTTGTAAATTCATTCAGTACAATTAAGTACATACAATTGGTATGGCTTTAGAGCCCTCACAAAAACACATTTGTGAAGCAGGAGAGCGGAGCCAGTAGTGCTTAAATATTAGCTATTTTGGTCTACAGTCTCCACAAAAATACTTCATTAAAATTATGTATTTTCCATCATAACTACCGAATACTTCCACTGGTATGTATATGTATATATATATATATATAATTGTACGGAAACAACATATACAACAGCTTTGGTAACTCTCGTGGAAATAATTATAATTGTGAGAAATGAAAATGAGAGAATAATGGTTGCGTAGCTTAAATCAAAGTTCCCCAGAGCTGTCCTCGAAAAAAAAAATGTCTCCGCCGGGAATCGAACCAGGGTCGTTGGCTTAAAACGCCATTGCCTTAACCACTAGACCACGGAGACGGGCCAGTGATTTCGGCGACACCAGAAACAATTGACCGACAGATTGACAAATCTTCAACCTTATTAATTAATTCCTTTGTCGGGGGCAGGTGAGTTTTGAACAAAGACAAGCCGCATGCCTCAGCTGGATCCAAGCGAATGCTTTGAGATACATGTATAAATTAGAATAATAATCATTATAAACAATTGTAAGGAAATAACATATACAACAGCTTTGGCAACTCTCGTGGAAATAATTATAATTGTGAGAAATGAAAATGAGAGAATAAGGTTGCGTAGCTTAAATCAAAGTTCCCCAGAGCTGCACTCCTTTTTGAATTTTTGCAAAGGTTGAAAAAAATGTCTCCGCCGGGAATCGAACCCGGGGCGTTGGCTTAGAACGCCAATGCCTTAACCACTAGACCACGGAGACGGGCCAGTGATTTCGGCGACACGAGATTCAATTGACCGACAGATTGACAAATCTTCAACCTTATTAATTAATTCCTTTGTCGGGGGTAGGTGAGTTTTGAACAAAGACAAGCTGCATGCTTCAGCTGGATCCAAGCGTTTAGGGAAAATTTATTTAAAGAAGACTTGTTTAAAGAAAATTCTTCAATTTAGAAATTATTGTCGAGTATATTCCACTGTGAGGTACCCTTCAATTTGAGCAGATGACGACTTTTAATTATACGTTGTGCACATGGTGGAGGCGATATTTACCTTCATTCGTGTGTTTTCGCATCTTCTTAGTTGATTTTTGTGAGATAAGCGAAGGCTTTTCTTTAACACTTTCTCTACCTGTATTGTTCAAAATAATAGGAAAGCAAAATACTGACATTCTGGAGTAAACATAAATGATGTACCAGGACAGTTTTATTCTCTTCTAAGCAACAAAAATATTTTCAGTTAGACTGAAAATTATGATTATAAATTTAATTGCATGCTATGTGGAATATTATCATATATTAAAACTGGGGGAAATCGCTGCATGATCGTGCTTTCATACTGAAAGCGATTTAGTATAAATATGAATGCAAAATACTTTCCGTCTCGTGTCCGAAGATAATTTATAAAAAACTTTTAAATAACATTTGTGATTCAAGTTTTTTTAAAGGATAACATATTATCGAAGGAGAAATGGCGACACAAATCACAAGGGCCTTATGTACAGTGTGAATCAGAAAAAAACAAACTTCACACTTTTACAATTGTCTATAATTGCAAATAGGTTACTTGGCGAAAACTTACTTACGCCAGCTGAGAAAGTGATTAGGGCGTTGGTCAACAAGCAAGAAAGAGTATAAATTATTGTTTATCAAATCATGGTCAGATTAAATATCATGGATTCTTTTCGTTTACGCTTGACCATGTGGTGCCTGGTGCATAATCTCTGATATGATGGTCTTTTATTTTAAGAGGGAGTTGTAAATATGGACGTATTTCATAATTATGTGATTGTATTTATCCCCGCTTCTTTTGATACCATATTCATTGGGCAGAATGTCACGGTCGGCTGCACAGGCTTCGATTTAGGTAACTGGGTCAAAACCATCTTGCACCAACTCCAAACCATTTTTTGAAAAAGACCCCCATCTGGTATGATGGTTGATCAAATCATAACAGCAAACCCAAACTTCATCCAAGACAGAAACATCTTTGAGTAAGCGTGTGGGTCTTGCAAGGCGCCAGATACATAGCCCTAGCTGTCAGGAAGAACCTGTTGCACAAAGTTCAGGCCACGAATAGTCAGGAACGGATACAGTCTCCGGTCCAGTGTAATAATCCGATTTTTCGAATGACCTCTGGGAGAAGTCTTACCTATCTCAACGAAAAAAGAAGTGCTTACATGATCATTCCAGCCGTACGTTGATCAGTCAATTGATTCCTAATCAGGAAAAAAAATGGTTTGGAGTTTGCGCAAGTGGGTTTTGACCCAGTTACCTAAATCGACGCCTGTGCGGCCGACCTTGACATTCTGCCCCATAAATATGGTATTAAAAGAAGCGTGGATAAAATACAATAACATAATTATGAAATACGTTCATATTTACAACCCCCTCTTAAAACAAAAGGCAATTACATAAGTGTCAATTTCGTTTCTAACTCTGATAATCCCTTTCCATAGTTAGTGAACAGACGAAAAAGGGTACCTGTTCGAAGATAATCATCAGCGATGGTAGCAAAACCGTTTTCCGCTAAGGCACTTGAAAGTTCATGCTTCTGATGTTTGCGCACTGTTTTATTTTGCCAATCAAAGAGTAGAGTAATGGTGCCCTGAGATCCTACCTGGCCGCCAACATGATTCGTAGCCTTATACGCTCTTGCCTGTGATTTCAAAAAACCAAGTTTGATAGCTAAATCTATCAATTTGGGGTCATCGCCGATCTCATTTGCAATATTCAGCAAGACCTTTTCGGTGATTCCGACTATGGCTTAGTAGGCCTATGTAGTAAAAGTAAGAAATAGACAAGCATCAAACGTGTTAAACCAAACTAAACATTTAATGTTCAATATGTAGGGTCTCTGTAGTATATGCACCACTGTCTGTAAACGTTTCAAAACTTAGTTTAAAATGATAGAAACAAAATCGTTTTACTCATGTCCATGCATGCTTGACGATTATTAGGATGGCTTGATCTTTCAGCCATTCAGACAATATTCTTATTTTGACTTATTCATGTTTACCTTTACAAGTAATATAAAAACCACAAACACGAAATTAAAGTTACTATCAATGAATACTGGAGACCATTCAACCAAAACTCACCCAGACTACATATCCCAAGCTATCCCAAACCTAACAGGTTTTAGAGAGATATCTATGCTCCGTAATTTATTATATTTGGATACTTTTTTTTCTTTGTAGAAACATATCTTTATTAAGTATTGCTTATGACTTTCCATATATAACGTAACAAAACAAAGTCATGTTCATAATGTTAGCAATTAAAATAAAATAAAGTTATATATAGATGATAAAATGATTTAACAAATCGGTTTCACAGCAAAATGATGTTTTTTAGTCTGTAATAAAAACTTGTTGTTATTGTTATAAATATGTACTGTTCTGATGAACGGTAATACCGAATAGATAATGCATTTGAAAAAATCGATTGATTCGCCTTATACGTTTGCATTTGTTGGTAAATAAGTTCTTTGCATATAAAGTGATGAACACACTGCCTATGATGAAGAGGATTTGACTTAGCTGACTGCCATGTTTTACACAGCATGTAACTATGAAATATTCTGAGGCATAACTATTGTTTATCACACACGAAATGCATCTTCAATAACTGTAATCAAATTTACCGATGTTGTAAAGTTGAAAGGACCATTCTATTTCACCGAATGCCCTTTTCAAAATATGTAAATTACATAGAACCAAACTGATCATTTCTATTCGTAAATTCCATTGTGTAAATAAATACTAACCAAACATTTCCCCCAATAAATCTGCCCGGTAAATATCTTCTTTGCTCGGTACTTATTTTAGCTAAAGCTAGAGTTTAAGCTGTCCTACCAAGTTCTTCAATTGGTTATTGAAATAGTATTTTTGAACTATGAGTTGTCTTTTCATTATCTCAAAATGTAAATATTTATGTACACATACGCACTGTCTACACATTTCACACAAAGTCAGACCGAAACCTACATTTGTTCTGCAGCGCGTGATATGACTTCGTATACCAGCGTTTACGTTCAAGGGTGGCAGCGAAGGTATCAATGGCATAAGTCGCGCGGGCTACTCCCGGCCAAAATATCGTCGAACGACCGAACAAATAAACGAATGATGACAACGCAAATCAGAGTACCAAAAACATACACGACGCTGCATACATGATCAAAGTATGAAAGGGAACATGGACCTTGTGGCAGAATAGCCTTTCTCCTACTACTACTACTACTACTACTACTACTCCTCTTACTACTACTACTACTACTACTACTACTACTACTACTACTACTACTACTACTACTACTACACAGCAGACTGATAGCTGTGTCTCTTACTTTCAGGTTCGTTCAAAATTCAGTTCAGATCAGGCTAGTCCAATATATCCGAAGGGTGAAGGAGGTCCACGTGTAGAAAACGGATAAACCCCAAACGATCAATGGCGGCCGGCTCCTAGCTCCTACAATGTGGACATTTGTCATGCCTCTTTTTTTTTTGGGGGGGGGGGGTGGAGGCAGAGATAGTATCAACTCAGGAGGCCTTTGTCGGCATTTCGATGTACCTTCAGCATGTAAGATTTTCTAAACCAACCACCATTACTTTCAGGGGCGGATCCAGAAGGGGCGGGGGGGGGGGGGGATATTCCAAAAAAATTCTGACGAGCAAAAATCAACAATAAAAACAAACAAACATAAAATAAATAAACAAAACTGGGGGGGGGGGGCACCTGCTTGAAGTCGTGTACTTAACCAATCCTCTACTGAATTATGATGTTCCCGTAGGCTTAGCACAAGAACCACCCGCTTCCAGTAGGCAATGGGTTTACATTTTTCACTTGGGTTTCGGAAGGGGGGGGGGGTGCAGTGGCTGGTTGAGCGCTGTCCCTAATCCGAGAGTGATTACGATTATCAGAAGTTCGGTTGGCCGGGGGGGGGGGGGGTCTTATCGGGTAATGGCACTTCAAACATTTATTGCACTTGTCTTTGATTTTTTTTTCTCTGATTCTTTATGGTTATTTTTTTTTTTTTCTCCTAGTGAAAATCCATAAACATAGGTTTAAACAAATTAGATGACCCCCCCCCCCCCACACACACACACACACAATGCAAGTTGCTGATGTAGGTACGTACGACTGGCACAGAGCCAAGTCCATGGGAAATTCCCAGTTTAGGCGGGATATATCTACCAACACGAATGTTGGCCTTGGTTCAATTTCAAATAGAGGGCAGACTTGGATATTTTCAATTCCTTTTCATTCACTTATTTCACATCTCTCAAAAATAATAAAATGAATACCATCAAGATTTAAGCAGTATAGCTAGAACATAATTATCACATGAGAAATGAAATGCATAAAGGATTCTGAAAATGTGTGTGTCTCTCTGTGTCTATGATGTTGCAAATATAAAGTAAGGTGATAATTTGATGATAATAAGATGATAAATTAAATGGATTTCCTTACCAACAAGTATCCTGCATGCGGTCAACGATCAGAAATGGAAGAAGGGTTGCAATTGAAAGAATGACGTTTTGAATATAGCTTTATGTCGAGACCAAAGTCCAAATATTGATTTATATGCGACAATGCGGGGTTGCTCGGTCCACGCGGTTCATATTTCACTTTGTGAATGGGACATGTGTAGTTATTTGAGACATTGCTTATTTTTAGCATTCAGGTCTATCAATATGAAATAGAAATACTGACAAGTGACACTTATCATTGGGATACTGAATGCCATTGGTTGTCACTGGAGAGCAATTATGTGCTATGTTCACACGATACCGACTTAGTTTACAATATCGTAAAATAATGTAGGAGTGTACAGTGAAAACAACATTGAACAGATAGAGACGTAGAGTAGGAAATGGAGACTGAGAGAGAAATAGAGAGAGAGAGAGAGAGAGAGAGAGAGAAAGAGGGGGGGGGGTAGAGAGAGGGAAGAGGAGGGTAGAATGAGTAAAGGCTCTAAACAAAGAGTAGTTCTTGAAGGTCATTAGAACATGCTGAAATCTCCATCGAGTTGGGCTCAAGCTCGAGATTCAAGCCCGATCGAGAGAAAAAAGTCCGGGTTTGAAGATCCCAGTCTCCATCAGCCTGAGTCGAGCAATTCCCGCTCCCTGGTTCTTGCAATTAGCTTGAGTTACAGAGCAAGCGCTCTTCGAAGATGGGAAATCCAAGAAATACATAGGGATATATGAAAAGAAAAGAGCAAGGAAATGCATAAAGAATCATAAAGAGAAGAAAATATAAAAAAAAGAACAAAGAAATGCATATAAAGAATTGAAAGAACAATATAAAATGGGGAAAACGAAGAATTTCGAAAGGAGAACAAAGAAATACCCAAGATTAGAAAGCATAAAAATGGAGAAAACAAAGAAATACATTAAAACTGATAAAAAAAGGAAGATGAAAGAAGAAATTCATAAAGAAACCACAAAAGAAGAGGATAGAAATAAGAATTAAGGAACATTTAAGAAAGAATAATAACGAAATGATACATTCATACATTCCACGTTACATAACATAAACAAGGAAATGAAAATTACTTCATGCAACATGTCAAGTAACACTAATAAACTTTGACAATTTACAATGTAAATTGAAGCTTTCTGTTACAGCGTATCCACTTAAAACCCTTTAAAGATAAAGTTGAGTTCTGGTTATGCGATAAAATTGTGAAAGAAACTGTCTAGAAGCAACTGGGAAAGATTGATCATGTCTAAATAAGGATTGGTGTATACTGTGAGGTTTTGAAATCATCAAAATGATAAGAAATCAACCCGAACTCGCTCAAAAGCACATGCCCCGCACACATAAATGGGTATATGAAGTGCACACAGATGTGGCATTAATGTTCGGCCCGAACACTTAAGCTATTTTTCGTCATATTTCGAATATAAAGGCATTTTGAAGAGAAATCCTTTTCAGGGGACATTTCTACTATGATGTTCTTCCAAACCGACATAAAAAGAATGAGAAAGCTCACATTTTTTTTTTCACCTTTCCCAGAACGCCTTTAATCTAACTAGATCACATATATCCTGTAAAGGATGGGATTATTTTTCAAAATTCTAACCCTTGCATTTAAATGTAAAAATGGCGCTGCCCCATTTAAAGGGAAATCCAACCTTAATAGCAAGTTGCTCTGAAAGAAAGAGGAAAAATCAGAGAAGTAGATTGGTGAAAGTTTGAAAGAAATCAGACAAGCAATAAGAAAGTTATGAATTTTTGAAAGTTGTAATCACTATGCATATGGGAATTTCAAATTAGCCGAATAGGTAATGTCACTGTGATGTGGCTGTGGACAACTCCCCCATTCGCTCTAATATAATATAATAATAATTCATATGATTTATATTGCGCCCAATCCACTCTGTGGAGTGCTCTAGGCGCAGATATTATTATAACACACAAAATGACCAAAATGTCACCTTTTTTTCAAAGTGCATTACTCAGTAGGATCTTTTCGTTCATGAGGACCTATAACAATATGTTATCTCCAATATATTTGAGTACTGCCCCAAGGGTAAAAGCGCCTCGAAGAAAACCGCAAATTAATGATATTTTTGTGTACGACAAATGGGAGAGTTGTCCACAAAAATGTCACACTTGACTCACCAAATTGCCAATTTGAGATTCGCATAGATGTAGTGATCTCATTTTTCAAACATCCATAACTTTCTTAGTCCTTGTCCGATTTCTTTCAAACTTTCACCATCCTGTTTTTCTTATTTTTCTGCTTTCATACAATCATCTTATTTCCAAGGTTGGATTGCCCTATAATACCTTATTCGGAAGCACCACCCTACTATGAATCTACTATCAATCTTCCAGCGCGCAGGTACCAAAACTGTGAAATACACTTCCAAATTGCATGAAAGAAGCAGCTAGTGCACCCCCATTAAAACAATCCGAGTGATCGACAATAAATAAAACTATTTAGCCGCTAGAGTATGGCAAGCCAAAGGGGAATATATTCGTCTCTTGTATTTATATTCATCTCTAATTTATATTCATCTCTAATATATATTCGTCTCTAATATATTCGTCTCTTGTATTTATATTCATCTCTAATATATATTCATCTCTAATATATTCGTCTCTTGTATTTATATTCATCTCTGAAGAAATATATTCATCTTTTGAAATTGTTTATATTTATCTCTACAGAAATATATTCAGCTTTTCAACATTTTCGTCATTTTAATCTATTCATCTCTTCAATATTTTCGTCTTTTTATTATATTCATCTCTTCAATATTTTCGTCTTTTTATTATATTCATCTCTTCAATATTTTCGTCTTTTCATTATATTCATCTTTTTTTTATATATTCAACTTTTAAATATTTTTGTCATTTTAGTCTATTCATCTCTACAATACTTTTATCTTTTAATTATATTCATCTACTTCATATAGTCATCTTTTCAATATTTTCGACTTTTTAATCTATTCATCTTTTGAATGTTTTCATCTTTTAATTATATTCACCTATTTCGATAATTTCGTCTTGAAATTATATTCATCTTTTGAGATAAATGGCAGGAGATGGCGCTCGTATCTATTCGTCTCGAGAGCCCTCGATCTGTGCGACTCTGTGCGGCATTTATTCCACAAGTTTGTTCGTCTTTGAAATAATATGTTCGTCTCTTAATATATTTGTCTTTGACATATTATATTCTTCTTCTCCAATGGGCACGAGATGGCGCTTTACCACTTTCGAACATATGCGCGCGCGCGCGACCCCCCCCCCCCCCCCCCCCCCCCCCCGGCCGGCCGCGCCGGAGCTAGCTAGCTAGCTAGCTAGGGCAAAGACTTTTAATAGTATCAAGACAGATTACTCTCACCTACTTCCGTAGTACATTCGGCAAGCGTAAATTGCTGTGTTAAAAAAGACTCGGAAAAATACGTTCGCCATAGGTATAACACGTGAAAAGATGTCTCCTTTTTTCTTGATATTTCATATCTTACTCTATCTTTTCCAAGTCTGATTTTTGAACGAGAGGAAGGATGGATAGTTCAAAAAACATTTCTTGAACCTTTGCTTTCAATAAATGCCACTATAAATCTCAGGGATCATCCTGCTTTTTGACAAATTCGTCTGCCATAGGGTTAAAAACAGGGATTTTAAGAATGATTATAGTTCCCCTATTATTACCTTGAATTTATTGTAAATGTGGCTTGCATGTAATTTGAGACTCTGAAATAGCTTAATGAAGGCTCAAAAAGTGGAAGAGACCCCACATAAATCCCCGGGAATATGCATACTTTTGGCCTTCCAACTGCCATAGGTTAACACGCAAAAACAGGGATTCTGAAATAATTTTAATTCCCCTAGTATTTATTTGAAATTATGAAAAATATGATTTACAAGAAATTTCAAGCTCTGAATAGGTAAGGTAAAGACTCAACTAGTCGAATAGACCCCCCATAAATCCCCGGGAATATGCATGCTTTTGACCCAAAAAGGGTCTCGCCTGCCATAGGTTTACACGCGAAAACAAGGAATTTTGTGATGATTATAATTCCCATAGTATTTAATTGAAAATATGAAAAATGTGATTTACATGAAATTTCAAACTCTGAAAATGTATAATTAAGGTACGATGAGTCAAATAGACCCCTCATAAATCCCCGGGAATATGCATGCTTTTGGCCTTCCAGCTGCCATAGGTTAACACACAAAACAGGGATTTTGAAATGACTTTAATTCCCCTGTCATTTATTTGAAATGAGGAAAAATGTGATTTACATGAAATTTCAAACTCTGAAAATGTATAATTAAGGCTCGATGAGTCCAATAGGACCCGCATAAATCTCCTTCTCCTCCTTCTAGACGCCGACAAAACACACATTATAAACTTTGCAAAACTAAGAATAAGTAACAGTAAACTTATAATAGAACAAGGTAGATACAAAAAACTCGCAATTAGCGATAGAATATGCCCCTTATGTAAGACCTCAGTAGAGGACGAATATCATTTCATAATCGACTGCAATTCCCTCCAAGCACTCAGAACTGAACTATACAACCAGTTAAAGAATGTGTTCCCGGATTTCTTAAGCATGAATGATGAAAATAAATTTCATTTAATATTAGGTAGTAACGATATGGATGTAAGTAAACTCTGTGTAATTGGACTTAACAATATGTACACAGAAAGATTGAATCACGGCTAAAAAAAAAAAATAATAAATAAATAAATAAATAAATAATAATAAGAAGAAGAATAAAAATAGAAATAAATAAAATAATAAATAAATAAAATTACATAAATAATATAAATAAATAAAATACAATTAAAAAATAATTCAAAGACAATAACAATAATAACACTAATAACAATAATCATAATCATAATCATAATAATAATAATGATAGTAATAATCAGTATAATAATAATGGTCCCTTCCATAACTTTGTAACATCGAGTGCTACTTGATATACAGTGCTTTAGTGTTTTGATATAACTTGCTCGTATATGTTTTGATGAGGTTTTGTTTTTATTTGATATGCTCCTCATATATTCTGGGGTTGATACCGCTGTTACACCCGCTCTGTTCTACTGTTCTACTACTGTTCTTTTATGTCGAGTGAACCCGATACACTATTGTTTTGATGTAATTTGCCTTTGTTTGTATTCAACATATTGCTTTTGTTGTTATCGGTGTTTTCCTTTGTCTGTTTTTTCTAAATGATGACAACATCTCTTTCAGTAGAGTAAGTAACACGATACATATACATTTTTTAAAGAATATAATTTACCTTTGTTTCATTGAGGTTTTGCTTCTATTCATCATTCCGTTATTTTTTGTGTTTTGCTTTGTTTCTAAGAATAGCAACATTACTTTCTGTAGAGTATAATCCTATCCTACATGCCAATCGGTTCTGATATAATTTTCTTATGTGTTGTCAAGGTTGGTTTTCTATCCAATATGCTGCTATCATGATTTGTTTTGTTTTGTTTTGTTTTGATGATAATCCTATTATGTCAGGATTTTATGTCAATAAATTTGAATTTGAATTTGAATTTGAATTAAATCCCCGGGAATATGCATGCTTTTGACAAAAAAAAATAATTTGTCATACTACACGTGAAACCGTTTGTTGTTATTGATGACGTAATATGGGCGTGTATATCGATCACGTGAGTTCGACGACATCCAATGAGATCATGCGCTAGCAGACGTCCGCAGCAATTGCAGCAGACCCAGCGGGTAAGAAGAAACGCTAACTAAAATCCAGTTCACTATCATATTTCTTATGGATCAGAGGCAAAATTCAGTGTGCCAAATTTATAAATTCCTAATGTTATATCACTGAATTACGGCAAGACAAATGGCTGTCGTTAGATCATGCAAGCAGAATAGCTGAGCTGAATAGAGCCGACACGATGGCTCCTTGGGCTGGCTCTAGCCCTAGCTAGGCCAGGGTCTATCCTTCTGCAGTCCCGATGAAGGTGATGACGTTACTGATGGAACTCTGTTTGCCAAGGGTGTTCTCCTCAAGTGGCTCATAAAAGTTTTTGCTTGCTGATCGTCATTTAGTTTGGGTTCAGCCAACGAGAGCGACAATGTCGTCGGGGGGGGGGGGGGGGATGAGGTAGGGGCACTATAGCGTAACCAGGGGGGGGGGCTGGCAGGGGAATTTAATGGGTTCCAGTTTTTCCTCCATAATTCTCTTACATGGAAAAAAGGGGGTTATCACATAATTATTTTAAGGTCTGTTTTCCGTCCAAAATTCTCTGACAAGCAAAAGGGGGGAAAATGTTATCAGTTCTAAAAGGAAGCACATTTTTTTGTTGTCAATAGTTGTCAAGGGCATTCTACCCCCTGCCAGTGGGTCTATTTGACTCATCGTACCTTAATTATACATTTTCAGAGTTTGAAATTTCATGTAAATCACATTTTTCATATTTTCAATTAAATACTATGGGAATTATAATCATCACAAAATTCCTTGTTTTCGCGTGTAAACCTATGGCAGGCGAGACCCTTTTTGGGTCAAACATACCAAAAAGTGTGTTGCATTCTCACCCATGCGCGCGCGCGTATCACTTTCCCTCTGCGATTCCCTCCATAGAACCCTGTACATTAATCATGAAAAACGTAAATTTCAACTTTTAGAAATACTTATATCTTTTTCACTTTTTTAACAATTTAATTCAGTTAAAAAGGAATATGAATATTGAAGAAACAAAGAAGCTGCTGAGCATAAAAATGTAATCATCTCATATGTAGAATTCTGGCCAATTTTGTTTGAAAACGGCCTTTTTTTGTTGCCTCACAAAAACGTAGAACACCCAAATTACACGTGTTTCTATGGGGAAAGTAGTCGACTCGCAGTGACAAGGTAATTTTGTTAATTGGTTAGCAGTGCTGTTACTGGTGGGAATTAACCAGTTAAAAGGTTTCTTAAAAGAGTAACAGTTCTAGGTTTGACCTTTCTTATTTTGACTTCTACTGGTTTTGTAGAATTCTGGCTTTTTTATGAATTAGTTATGAAATATTTTGTGTTTTTAGACTGATTCTGTGCGCGCACACCACTGATCTCTACAGAGATCAGTGGCGCGCACGTGTCATTCTGATGACATTCAGGCTACGCGCAGATGCAACAAATTGCGCGAAACTTGACATGGCATGCATATTCCCGGGGATTTATGGGGGGTCTATTCGACTAGTTGAGTCTTTACCTTACCTATTCAGAGCTTGAAATTTCATGTAAATCACATTTTTCATAATTTCAAATAAATACTAGGGGAATTAAAATTATTTCAAAATCCCTGTTTTTGCGTGTTAACCTATGGCAGTTGGAAGGCCAAAAGTATGCATATTCCCGGGGATTTAGGTGGGGTCTCTTCCACTTTTTGAGCCTTCATTAAGCTATTTCAGAGTCTCAAATTACATGCAAGCCACATTTACAATAAATTCAAGGTAATAATAGGGGAACTATAATCATTCTTAAAATCCCTGTTTTACGTGTTAACCCTATGGTAGACGACTTTGTCAAAAAGCAGGATGATCCCTGAGATTTATAGTGGCATTTATTGAAAGCAAAGGTTCAAGAAATGTTTTTATCCATCCTTCCTCTCGTTCAAAAATCAGACTTGGAAAAGATAGAGTAAGATATGAAATATCAAGAAAAAAGGAGACATCTTTTCACGTGTTATACCTATGGCGAACGTATTTTTCCGAGTCTTTTTTAACACAGCAATTTACGCTTGCCGAATGTACTACGGAAGTAGGTGAGAGTAATCTGTCTTGATACTATTAAAAGTCTCTGCCCTAGCTAGCTAGCTAGCTCCGGCGCGGCCGGCCGGGGGGAAGTCGCGCGCGCGCGCATATGTTCGAAAGTGGTAAAGCGCCATCTCGTGCCCATTGGAGAAGAAGAATATAATATGTCAAAGACAAATATATTAAGAGACGAACATATTATTTCAAAGACGAACAAACTTGTGGAATAAATGCCGCACAGAGTCGCACAGATCGAGGGCTCTCGAGACGAATAGATACGAGCGCCATCTCCTGCCATTTATCTCAAAAGATGAATATAATTTCAAGACGAAATTATCGAAATAGGTTAATATAATTAAAAGATGAAAACATTCAAAAGATGAATAGATTAAAAAGACGAAAATATTGAAAAGATGACTATATGAAGTAGATGAATATAATTAAAAGATAAAAGTATTGTAGAGATGAATAGATTAAATTGAAAAAAATATTTAAAAGTTGAATATATAAAAAAAAGATGAATATAATGAAAAGACGAAAATATTGAAGAGATAAATATAATAAAAAGACGAAAATATTGAAGAGATGAATATAATAAAAAGACGAAAATATTGAAGAGATGAATAGATTAAAATGACGAAAATGTTGAAAAGCTGAATATATTTCTGTAGAGATAAATATAAACAATTTCAAAAGATGAATATATTTCTTCAGAGATGAATATAAATACAAGAGACGAATATATTAGAGACGAATATATATTAGAGATGAATATAAATACAAGAGACGAATATATACCCCTTTGGCTGCCATACCTATGATGCACTTATCTTTGAAATCATTTAAAGGGATTTGGTAACTTTGTGGAGGCTTGATTTAATAAATTGTTGAATTTTGATATCTGTCTTGTATAATGATATTCAGAAGGATAAATATCCAGGCATGGAAAGGTTTTCAAATATATAACGCTATTATTCAGATATCTATGACTGAATACTCCCATTTACGAAAGCGTATGGCCATACGCTTTAGTCTAACACTGAGTCTATGGGGGAAATGAGTCTGGCATTTCCGGTCACTTGCATATGTTTACTTTTGTTAAGCACATGATGATTTTGAAGTGCTTTTTTTTTTTTCCTGGGCTTCATTTTTACACCATATTACATACACTGATAGCATGTCATGCCAGGCAGCTCAGATTTTATCAAGCCTCTACAGAGTTACCAAATCACTTCCAGGCATAATTTTGGTATAAAAAATACACTCTAGGAGCGTAAGGTAAATGAGAAATCTGGCAGTGCAACTTACTTCACAAATTTATACAGAAAACCCGACAAACTCACCTTCCAAACACGAGAATGATTCCAGCCCTAGATGACTGATGATACGTACATGCCACGTGCCTATATGCGCATGCAGTGCATGCATGCTGTCCGTTGTACGCGTATCCCCATGCGGTAAGAATTACGATCTCTATACCGTGGGTGAGAAGCAATAAGCAAGGAAGTTTGTCAGTGAACAAGTTTGTTCGCTGCCAATTCGACAGAGGTTAATTTTATCCAATCAAAGCAATTTTCCAAGAAAAATAGATCTGCGTCTACAAATTCGTTTAGTGCAAAAACGAAAACAGGAGGTGAAAATATGACGGAGTTCCAGCAATTCAAGTATCTCATATTATGTGTGTGATCTTGAAAAAAAATCCACGCTATACGCAGTAAATTTTCGCAAAACCTCATTTAAAAGCTGCAAAATGACGGGGGAAAATTATATTCATTTTCAGAAGTTACAATGTGTGCTTAAAGAGGAGATTTTTTTCTAAAAAATAATAATTTAAAAAAATCTATGACGACACCCGGTAGCCGAAATATGATTGAAAATTTACTACAATGCTAGTTTTTAGAGTGTTTTCATGCAATAGCTCGAGATACAAGCGATGCTTCGCTTAACTTAGGGAAGAAATTTATATTAAATGATTTGAGAATAAGATTATTATGTAATCATAAACCAATATTTTGTTTAACATTTACTTTGCAATAATTCTGGAGTAAACAATATATAACATGTATAAGAAGAAGAGAAATATAAATCATGTAAAATTATGAAGAGTTCGGTAGCAAACATGTTATATCCAATTATATATATATGCATGCAGCAATGGAAATACCCACGTGAGAGTCTACCCGGGGTAGCCCCCCCCCCCCCCCCACCCAGAGTCGATTATACCCCCATCTCAAGAGGAGGCAATTCCGCTGCGATCCTCAAAAATGGACAAAGCTTGGTGGATCGTGGCATGAACTTTTCAAATCTTCTCGGTCGTATCTTGAGCCTTGCTGAAGCGTCAATGATCGCCACCATCTTCCTTGTCGCCACAAAACTTTGAACATGTTCAAAACTTCCGTAGCGAGAGCGCCGAGGTCGCAAAGCACGCCAAATTCGTCTCAAGAGCCTATTAAAAACGATATATCCGTAGCTCTAAGGTATCAGCAGCCCCTGAAGCGTACTTCTAGCGCATTGAAAGCGGCTCCTCTCGCCCGTGCTTTCAGGCCCGTTCCCAAGTCGATACTACCACGCTGCTTCCGCATTTACAACGCGATCGACTTGCGCTCGGCAAACTTCAAACCGCTTCCGGCGCGACGCAACATTATTTGAATTGCGCGTGGAGCACGCTGCTACCGATAGGGCTGAGATGGCGCAACGACCATCCGCGCTGCTATAAAAGGCCGTGGCGATGGCGGCGCTTCATCACATTCTCAACATCTTGGTCGGAGGCTGGCAATCGACTGAAGAAATCTCATCGTTTTCCCCAATTTATATGGCGATTGCTTGAAATTGTCGCAAGAGCCCAGCATGAGCGTATCACAGTCGCTCCTCTCGTATCACCACTGTAGTGAGGTCTTAATAAGCGTATGAAGCTCGTAATACCATCGTCTTGATCGCAGAAGTAGCGCCCCTCATCGTCCTCGAAATGGGGCAACAAGCCAGCAGCGTCGAACTATCATCGTATTACCATTGTCTCCAGCGCAGATAGATCCCAGCGAAGCTGCATCGCAATCGCCGCGCAGGTAAAAAATGGAGTTGGAGGGCGATCCTGCCACGCTTTACAGATCGCCATGGTCACCATGATCGCCTTTCTCGTGAGATGGGGGCAAACATTTTACGTATGTTTCTGGCCATTTAGTCAACCCAGGGTAGATAACACTTCCAACTATTAAATTTAATATCACAGGTGTTCCATTTTTTTTTTAAATTATTGTCAACCCAGAGAAGTATTTGTGGCAATTTATTCCACCCAGGGTAGGTAAGAATCCCAACTGCCTATATCACAATCATCCTAGACACTTTAGTTTATTGTCAACTCAGAGTTGTCTTTGTGTCCATTGAGTCAACCCAGGGTAGACAACAATTTCTACTGTCTACATCACAGGCATCCTAGACGTTTTAGTTTGTCAACCCAGAGTAGTTTTTGTGGCTATTTAGTCAACCCATGGTAGATAACAATTCCAACTGTTTATATTACACGTGTCTCAGATGTTTTAATTTGTTTTCAACCCAGACTCTTATTTGTGGATGCCTTTGATATAGACAGTATGAATTGTTATCTACCCTGGGTTGACTGGGTGCAGGGAGGGGAGTTATTTCCCCCTTCCCGGGGGGGGGGGGGGGAACTTTGGCGTTCTAGCAAATTTTGAGAGAAAGATAACGGCTTGTATAGCGCCTTTTTAGACTTTTTTCTCTCACTTCCACCGCTTTTTCGCTCTCGTTTTATTTTTTAATGGGCCCCCTGGCTACGCCTATGTGTGTATGTAACTTCTGTGCATTTTCACGACGATTTTTTTTTTTTAATTTTGCTCGCTCGCTCGCAAACATTTAGAAATTGAACGGTTGATATTCGGGCAAAAGGCTTCCCTACGGCATTGGGATCTTTCAAATTTGCTAAAACGTCACAGCTTTCGCGCTTCGCGCGGGAGGGGGGAAACTTCCCCCTCCCTCCCTGCACCCACCCCTCATCACCAATTTCGCACGCTTCGCGTGCTTACAACCGCCCCCTAAAATGAAATCCGGGCTACGCGATTGGATCCTTCACGTCTGCCCCCCCCCTCCCCATTGAAAAATCCTGGCTACGCCTGTGAATACACGATTACATATTAGTTTCAGTTTAAGTTTAAGCACATTTATTTCCAACTTTTCAATATACAACGTAATAAATGAGCAAAAATAATGTACATTTTTAACAAAAAATATGACAAAATATGCATTAATGTGGTACATACATAGTTGGAGGACACACCTCTAAAAGCAAAAGCTTGGGGAACCTTGCAATGCTTCACAAAAATTGGATATTCTAGCACCTTGCTTCCCGAATATGAATATCGGAACTTTTGAAAATCATCGGGGGAAGGGGGGGGGGGGGGGGGGTTGCAGCCCACTGCTGAAGGGGACGCCTTTAATATTTAAGTATAGAAATTCCAGTGAACGTGCGAGCGACCAAAAAATAATGCCATTTCCCGCCTCTTTTTCTTTCCTTTCCTTTTCTTTTCCTTCTCATTTCCCTCTTTTTTTTCCTTTCTATCCCTTTTCTTTTTTTTCTTCTCCTTTCTCTTTTCTTCTTTTCCTTTCATCTTTCCTCTTCCCTTTCCCTTTTTCCCCTCCTTTTTTGCCGACAGAGGTGGCGCATTTGCCGACAAAAACTTTGAGTGGGGGTGTGACACCCCCACACCCCTCCCCCCACCCCCTCCCTAGCGACCCCCCTGTCTACATCTGCGATTTTCTTTTATTGCTATTTGTGTGTGTGTGTGGGGGGGGGGGGAGGGGAGAGATTAAGGTGCAGCATTTTTGTCCGCAAATTTGGGTGTCACACCCTAAAAATTTGTCGGCAAATTTGGGTGTCACCCCCCCCCCCCCCCCCCCCATTCAAAATGTTCTAGCGACACCCCTATGGATGGGGAGTAACGTCGACGTCGCGTTCAGAAATTGGATAGGATTCGATTGCGCCGCGCCGGGCACGTGTGGTAGCGCGAGCTAGCCTGCTATAGCGCCACCTTTAGGCCGAGAAAAAAGAGGAACGTAT
This sequence comes from Heliocidaris tuberculata, assembly GCA_025618425.1. Taxonomy (NCBI): domain Eukaryota; kingdom Metazoa; phylum Echinodermata; class Echinoidea; order Camarodonta; family Echinometridae; genus Heliocidaris; species Heliocidaris tuberculata. The sequence continues at coordinate 15,811,340 of CM046833.1, forward strand.
TTTTTTTCAGAGTGAAATGGTTTTTATCACAGTGAAATGGTTTTGGTGAAAGAGGAATGATTTCTACGCACAGTACGCACATGTATATTATACGAGAGGAATGTACACGCAGGTCCAGAACGGGGTCTAGATGCATGACAAGTAAAGTTGTTTCGAGACAATAGGCCTATAAATGTAATGCATTTTTCTTTTAAAGTGGAATTTATTTCCTCTTGAAAGTGAAATGATTTTTTGTGAAAAGTGAAATGATTTTTTTGGTGAAAAGTGAAATGAATTTTTGCGAAAAGTGAAATGAATTTTTTATGAAAAGTGAAATGAAAATTTGTGAAAAGTGAAATGTATTTTTGGGAAAAGTGAAATGAAATTTTGTTAAAAGTGAAAAGGATTTTTGTGAAAAAGTGAAATGAAATTTTGTTAAAAGTGAAATGTAATTTTGTAAAATGTGAAATGAATTTTTGTTAAAGGTGAAAAGGATTTTTGTGAAAACGTGACATGAATAAAAATTTGTGAAATAGTGAAATGAAATTTTGTGAAAAGTGAAATATATTTGTTAAGAGTGAAATATGTATTGACTGGAGTGAAATGATTTTGTAAAAGATAAATAGATATTTGTTAAAGTGAAATATATTTTGTATTGATGTTGAACAATTATATTTAATTCCCTAATGGCGTGCCATACAGTGGTAGTGAATTTGCTTCTGCGACAAAATACATTGCTCGTAAACTTCGCATTTACACTGTTTTATGCGTTTTTCACCTCTTCTGAATTTAGCTTGCATACAATAAAGCCTGAATGACTCTTTGTTTTTCCTCTTCTATATCCTCTCCCCTTTCTTTATGTATTTCTTTGTTTTTCCTTTCATCTATGATCTTCCCTTTCCTTATGTATTTCTTAATATTTTCCTTTCATATATCCTCTTCCCTTTTCTTTTGTATTTCTTTGTTTTTCCTTTCAGCTATCCTCTTCTCTTTCAGATGTATTTCTTTGTTTTTCCTCTTCTATATATCCCCTCCTCTTTTGCTATGTATTTATTTGTTTTTCCTCCATCGATCCTCTTCTCTTTCCTTTCGTCTATCCTCTTCCCTTATGCATTTCTTTGTTTTTCCTTTCATCTATCCTCTTGCCTTTCCGTATGTATTTCTTTTCTATCCTTTCATCTATTCTCTTCTCTTTCCGATGTATTTCTATGTTTTTCCTCTTCTATATATCCCCTCCCCTTTCATCATGTATTTCTTTGTTTTTCCTTCAATCTATCATCTCCCCTTTCCTTATGTAATTTTTTGTTTTTCCTTCCTTCTATCCTCTCCCTTTTCCTTATATAATTCTTTGTTTTTCCTTCGATATATCCTCTTCTCTTTCCTTTCATCTATCCTCTTCCCTTATGTATTTCTTTGTTTTTCCTTTCATCTATCCTCTTCCCTTTCCTTATGTATTTCTTTTTGTATCCTTTCATCTATCCTCTTCTCTTTCCGATGTATTTCTTTGTTTTTCCTTCCATCATCTCCCCTTTCCTTATGTAATTCTTTGTTGTTCCTTCCTTCTATCCTATCCCCTTTCCTTCCATCTATCCTCTTCTCTTTCCGATGTATTTCTTTGTTTTTCCTCTTCTATATATCCCCTCCCCTTTCATCATGTAATTCATTGTTTTTCCTTCCTTCTATCCTCTTAACCTTCCTTATGTAATTCTTTGTTTTTTCCTCTATCCTGTTCTCTTTCCGATGTATTTTTTTGTTTTTCCTCTTCTTTATATCCCCTCACCTTTCATTATGTATTTCTTTGTTTTTCCTTCCATCTATCATATCCCCTTACCTTATGTAATTCTTTGTTTTTCCTTACTTCTCAACCTTCCTTATATAATTCTTTGTTTTTACTTCCACCTATCATCTCCCATTTCCTTATGTAATTCTTTGTTTTTCCTTCCTTCTAACCTCCCCCCTTTCCTTCCATCGCTCCTGTTCTCTTTCCTTTCGTCTATCCTCTTCCCTTATGTATTTCTTTGTTTTTTCCTTTTCTATCCTCTGACCTTTCCTTATGTATTTCTTTGTTTTTCCTTCCATCTAGCATCTCTCCCCCTTTCATTATGTATTTCTTTTTTATCATTTCATCTATCCTCTTTTCTTTGTTTTTCCTCTTCTATATATCCCCTCTCCTTTCATTATGTATTTCTTTGTTTTTCCTCTTCTATATATCCCCTCCCCTTTTATTATGTATTTCTTTGTTTTTCCTTCCATCTAGCATCTCTCCCCCTTTCATTATGTATTTCTTTGTTTTCCTTTCATTTATCTCTTCCATTTCCTTATTTATTTCTTTTTTATCCTTTCATCTATCCTCTTTTCTTTGTTTTTCCTCTTCTATATATCCCCTCCCCTTTCATTATGTAATTCTTTGTTTTTCCTTCGATCTATCCTCTTCTCTTTCCTTTCATCTATCCTCTTCCCTTTTGCATTTCTTTGTTTTTCCTTTCATCTATCAACTTCCCTTTCCTTATGTATTTCTTTTTTTAATCCTTTCATCTATCCTCTTCTCTTTCCGATGTATTTCTTTGTTTTTCCTCTTCTATATACCCCCTCCAATTTCATTACGTATTTCTTTGTTTTTGCTTCCATCCATCATCTCTCTTTCCTGATGTAATTCTTTGTTTTTCCTTCCTTCTATCCTCTCAACCTTCATTATGTAATTTTCCTTCCATCTATCCTACCCCTTTCCTTATGTATTTTTTTGGTTTTTCCTTCCATCTATCCTCTTCTCTTTCCTTTCATCTATCCTCTCCCCTTTATTATGTAGTTCTTTGTTTTTCCTTCCTTCTATCCTCCCCCTTTACTTATGTAATTCTTTGGGGTTTTCTTACTTCCAACTTTCCTCTTCTCTTTCCTTTCATCTATCCTCTCCCCTTTTTGAAGTATTTCTTTTGGTTTTTCCTTTCATCTATCCTCTCCTCTTTCCGATGTATTTCTTTGTTCTGCATGAGAGAAGTGCATGCTGCTGGGGATCGTAACTGACGACTTAGACTCCCTCATCAAAGCACTTGAAGGAATTTTCTCGCGAGTATGGCTAAACAGTAGTATATGAACACATATGTGATTTTGTTTTGTAAATCTGAGATACTCGGTTAGGGGGACATTATAATATATTAAGATATGTCCGCTAACTGCCTTTTTACAATAACATTGATATGATTTTGTAGTCTGAATGATGGAATATTCCAGTACTAAATTACTAAGAGATCATTTTTATCTGTCGATCGCTATAAAAATATGTTTCCGAAAATCATCACAAAATTACATTCCACATCTCTTGACCGACTTGTAGATGTCCTAAACCGGGTAAGGGGGACATTATATATTAAGATATATCCCCTAACTGCCTTTTAACAAGAACATTGATTTGAACACATAATATGATTTTGTTTTCTAAATCTGAGATATCCGGTTAGGGGGACATTATATTAAGATATGTCCGCTAACTGCCTTTTTACGATAACATTGATATGATTTTGTTGTCTGAATGATAGAATATTCCAATACTAAATTACTAAGAGATCATTTTGATCTGTCGATCGCTTCCCTCTCTCTCTCATGATAACACACTAGAAACTCTATCTATAAAGGTCGGCCTATGCTCTTTCTCCTGTAAATTGATAAGTTTGAAGTAGGCAGCAATTCGCCTTTGCGTGTATTGTTTAATGCAAACAATTTCAACATCACATGCATTTCTTCGTTCTGTCGTTCCGCTCTCTCGTCCAAGAATAATCATATAGATAATAATCAAAGTTATAATTTGGCTTCTTATGAAGCGCTTTAACTCTAACCAATTCCTCCAACTTTTTTACAATTTCTTTTTTACTCTTCCCTCTCAATTTTTAACTACCAGTATATGTCTCTCTGACTCTCCCCAGTCTCTTCTCTTACATGTTTTAAAAATTGTTTCCCTATTTTCGGCAAAATTGGTCTGCCCCTCTTCCCCCCCCCCCCCTTCATCGTGCCAAATATTACGCTGTGTTACACCTTTACACCACTTTTCTTCTCTATACACATTTGTCTTACATTGAACTCATTTATAAATAGGCTACTTTTGATCTTGTATTTTACTTCCTTATTCTGAAATTCTTATTCATGAAATGTACCCAGCATGTTGCTGCAAAAGTTGATATCTAATTATAAACTTTTTAAAGTGTGTTATGAAAATCAAAACTTTTGATAAGATAAAGAAATCTTGATTTTAATATGGAGGTGTATTGCACAAATTATTACATGTTTGTTGTTGTTGTTGTTTTTGTTTTTTGGCTTAATAGGGGTCCATGGAGGGTGAACATAGATCTCGCCCCGCTTCTTGAGATATAGCGATAGGGCATATGCCCCCTTCCCGACCTTCCGGTGCCATGGTCTCAATAGTTTCCTTTACCCCTTCGATTAAACTTGATAACTGTCGAAAATGCTACTACGAGCAAAATACAATGGTTTGTTGTCATCGAAGAGGGCGTTTGAGATGTGAAATTAACAAAACATACATAATTTGCATGAATTATATATTTTTTTCTGCATGATTTCTTCTCAAAAATCATCTGCAATAGTATACCTATGCATAGGTTAGGAATTTACATCCATAATGCAGTAGAGAATAATATTTAGACATAATAGTTCGAAAATCATAAAAACGACCCAAATCCACTTTTAAAACATGCCTGAAAAGTAACTTTAGACCCATTTTGAAATTTGAAAACAATGCTCATGTTTGTATTCATAACATTATCTTTGTGAAAAATATATGCTTCCGAAAATCTTCACAAAATTACATTCTACATATTCTAACCCACTTGTACATGTTCTAAACCGGGTTACGGGGACATTATATATTAAGATACATCCCCTAACTGCCTTTTAACAAGAACACTGATATAAACACATTCATGATCTTGTTGTCTGAATGGAAGATACCGGTTTAGGGGGACATTATGTATATCAAGATATATCCGCTAACTACCTTTTTACAAGAAAATTGATATGATCTTCTTGTCTGAATTTTTGACACAGGGTTAGGGGGACATTATATACACTAACTGCCTTACAACAAGAACATTGATATGAACACATATATGCTCTTGTTTTCTAAATCTGAGATACCCGGTTAGGGGGACATATTAATATATTAAAATATATCCGCTAACTGCCGATTTACAATAATATTGATGTGATGTTGTTGTCTGAATGATTGAGACCGGGTTAGGTGGACACTATATATCCAGATATATCCGCTAAATGCCTTTTTGCAAGAACATTGATATGATCTTCTTGTCTGAATGGAAGATACCGTGTTCGGGGGACATTATTTATTAAAATATATCCGCTAACTGCCTTTTAACAAGAACATTGATATAATTTTGTTGTCTGAATGACAGATACCGGGTAAGGTGGACATTATATATCCAGATATATCCTCTAACTGCCTTTTTACATGAACATTGATATGAACACATTCATGATTTTGTTGTCTGAATGATATATACCGGGTTAGGGAGACATTATATATCAATATATATCCGCTAACTGCCTTTTTGAAAGAACATTGATATGATCTTGTTGTCTGAATGGAAGATACCAGGTTAGGGAGACATTATATTTCCAGATCTATCCGCTAACTGCCTTTTTGCAAGAACATTGATATGATCTTCTTGTTTGAGTGATAGAGACCGGGTTATGGGGATATTTTACATCCAGATATATCCGCTAACTGCCTTTTAACAAGAACATTGATACGGTTTTGTTGTCTGAATGATAGGTACCGGGTTAGGGGGACATTAGCGAAACTCTGATCTCTACTACTGCGTGGATACAACTCTACACTACGTGTGGATCTCAGTGCCCGCGCCGCCCGCGCGCCGCCCCGACGGCCTCCGTATCTACGGATCTACGGAGAGGGAGACATTTACGTTTGAAACACGGCGAGAAGTTGTTGTATTTCCTGCTTCGGAAGAAATTACTAAAATATTCATATAATTGTAAAAAGGGCTGTATCAGACAAAAGTGCCGACACAGTTGAATAGGAAATTACCTCCTCCAATTGCCATTTGCAAGTCACGTGACGAATCCTACAAACAGAACCGTTAAGAAGAGATTGGGTTATGGGGACTTAAGAATGTCCCATAACCCTGTAGTGTCCCCACAGCAAGGGGATATGTTGACATATGTCCCCATACAACCAGTTTTATAAATATGTGTGTGTGTATATATATATATATATATATATATATATATATATATATATATATATATATATATATATATATATAAACGCACGTGCAAAAACACGTATGATCAGTTGTGACCATAACATTACAGATCTATCATAACCCCGATCATCGGATCCAGGCTTGCCCCCACAAGATGTATGCATATCAGCTCCCTGGCGAGCTTTCCAGGCAGGCGCCCCCCCCCCCCCCCCCTCCTTTTTTTTTTTTTTTTTTACAGACGCCCACAATGCTGAACAAACCAAAATGACTTCTGCATCCTACGGATACTCATTAACACCTGGGTGGAGACTGGAGAGGAGCAATGTAAATACAATGACTTGCTCAAAGTCATTGTATCTGCCATGCTGGGGATCAAACCCAAGACCTTTGCATCTCCAATCAAGTGTGTAAACCAATTGACTAAGACCATGATGACACCCCTAGATGTGGAGATATGTAAAGTAAAATCGAAATGGTAGAAGTGTCTTGACTTGAGACTTTTGAAAAGAACCAAGGGTTCATATTACTATTTGTATTTTTAGCTTTTGAGCTTAGTTAAATCTAAGAAATAAAGAAGTTGTTCGCATTTGGACATGGCATGCTAGTTGTGAAATTCCTCATTATTCAGTTGTACCCTTGCTTCAATTTCTTTGTGCAATGGGTCTCATGGACTATCGGTCTAGTCTGTTGTCGGTTTCGAGGGATGTCGGTCGAGTGAACCTTTTTTAATGTCGGTCTCGTGGGCTGTGACATAATGTCTCTACGCGCTTTCTACGGACTTCGGGATATTATTATCCCAGCTTTAGCTGAGGCAGCAGCAGCGCTCAGTGCATTCAAAAATATATTCTACCAGGTAGAAGCCAAAGAAAAATAAAAAGTGGAAGAGTATGCTGATAGAAAAAGAAAACGAAAAAAGAAAAAAGAAAAAAAGAAGAGAACAATAAATATAAGAACTGAAACTATGAAGAAGATAATTTATTGTTATTGATCGAAAATCACTCTTCTATTGATTATTTTTACATATCACTGTTAATTTTGACTGCCACTGCATTTGCCCACACAATTTATAGAATAATATAATGAATTATGCCACTGATCGATTATTTGTCACTGATATAGAATTTCAGTTAAACACTGTCAGAAACAGTAAAAGACAATGCTTCATAATTATCGTAGAGGGCGTATGAAGTGAAATATAAATAAAAGCCCACGTTTGCTATAGATAATAACAATAATAATAATACTCGGTTCTTTTATAGCGTTTAACACATTGCAGGATAGCATGTCCCTATGCGCTTAATATAAAAAACAGAATAAACCACAAATACTAAAAATACAAAAAAGTACATAATAGCGTTGGGCACTGAATTCATGTATACACACCTTAAGTTTTAAATAAATGCTTTTTAAGAGAAGCCTTAAACTTATCTAAATCATTAAGATTTCTCATAGAATTTGCAAGTGCATTCCATAAAACTGAGGAGGCGTGTGTAAAACGTATAAACGTATATTTGTCTGCATTATTTCTTCATAGACCTCATCTCCAAAATAATGTATGTTCAAATTAGCATTCATGCTAATTTATGGTTCCTTTTATACTTTATCCTTGTTATATCTGAATTTCCATATCTTATGTTGTGTTTTTTTAATAATTGTTATTGGATAAATAAATTTCAAATTCAAGTTCAAGTTCAAATTCAAATTCCAGGGTCAAATTCAAGAGTAGGAAATCACAACCCCATTGCAGTTAAGAGTTTGTTTTATAATTATTTTTATTATTTTATAATTCAAAAATGCCTGAAAAGTAACTTCAGACCCATTTCAAAATTTGAAAACAACTTTAATGACATTATCTATCTAAAAATGTTCCAAATATACTCACAAAATTAAAATTCTTTTTTTATTTGACAACGGACTATTGATGTGACAGAAAAAGAATAGCCTACTGTAGTAATATGGCCTCTGAAAAAAAAAATGAAGATTCTCTTCAAAGGTATAATTTCGGGAAAAAACGTACTTTAGCAGTTTAAGGTCTCGGATTGTCCGAAAAAAGTCCGAAAATCATCAGAGAAGAAGAAGATGAATGATAATAATGATAGTGATAATGATAATAATAATAATAACAATGATTATAATGAAGGAAAAAAAATACCAGTTCTAAGATGCTATTTTGAAAGAAAATATTTAAAAACCGATGTTCAGATGCCTATCCCCCATACTTTTTGCCGAAGCAGGGGGGGGGGGTACAAGAGCACACTTTTCATTGCACTGCAAATTTTAAAAAAATATATGTTTTTCATGATTTTGGGGGATAATATAATAAATGGGAATATTTTTTCATGTCATGGTTTGTGTCCTAAGCGTAGAAATTATTTTTAAGGCAAAACTATATATCTAGAGACACAGTCCAATATGATCAACATTTTTCAAACAATTTGGAGGTGAAACGTGAGGGAATGTAGTAAGAAGCTGAGTTTCTATTAGTAGATTACCCTGTGAATAAAAATTAAAAATATGTAAAGAAGTAAAAGGTAGTCATAAATGTTCATAAAAATCGTGATTAGTGGCTTTTAAAGATAACATTCACATTAAATCTCAAAAGACCGTGGGTCTATCGTCATATGATGATTTGATTATCTTCAAGTTGATATCAATATCAGTGTGATATATATAATGTGTAAACAGTAAATTGAGCCGAAAATGTGTTTTTGTGTCTTTTGTTTATTGCAGAAAAAAGTAGCATATTGCATTTTATAATGCTGTACAGGGTTTAGATGTGTTTATATGTGTACTTCTCTGGATTCTTCTGTTCATGGATAGGTGCGGATTTGGCGATTCAAATTCACACTGCCTTAAAATCACAATTTCCAATACATACTCATGAATTTGAGTGACAAATTATGCGCATGTACCTGAACAAAAGATGAACAGAATCGAGAAGCGTATGCACATGTAAACCCTGCATTGTATAATGAAACGCAAACTTCCTTTTTTCAGTACTACAATAAAAACCATAAAAACGTACAAAATATGTTGCATTTACGAATCCGACATGTACAAGATAGAAAATGTCCGATGCTGGCATGGCTATTAGCAAATCATCAATTGTTATTATTTCCAATAATATAATGATTTGTACATCTACCAGCGCCCCAACTATTCTATTTTTTAGTGTAAGGGGGGGGGGGGGTGGGATGGGAAGGGCAATGTAAAGTATATATATTTCGCAATATTTCCATTTATTCAGAGCATCTGTAAGTACTTTTCTTCTCACATAGGGGTCTATAAAATAAAAGCTGAGCTTTTCAATAGACTTCTCCACTTATGTTTCTTTACTATGCCTAATTTTAATGAAATGATGGTATAGTTGTTCACTTTATGTAATTCTTTCATTTTTTTTCATTTTTTTCCATTTATGTAAACATTTCTTATCGTAATTTTGTTTCATACAGGTGTATTATGTTATAATAACTTGTGTATACATGTTGGTTTGTTATGTAAAACATCAAAAGACATTGCGGAAATAAAGAAACCTTGAAACCTTGAAATTAATCATTAGTCAGGTTCACACGAAGGGAACTAAACTTAAAGTTTCTCCTGTAGTTTCAAAACTTTAAGTTATCTTGTAGTTTCAGACCGTATGAACGGACTTGTAGTTTCGAAACTTTAAGTTTACTTGTAGTTCTAGAACCAACCACAAGCCAACTTTTAGTTAACCCCGAAACCACGAGCGGGGGGAGGGGGGGGGGGGGGTCCACCGTCATATGTGTGCACAGAATAAACTTTAAGTTTAGCAAACTCGAAGTTAACTATGACCTCTCTGTTCATGTGAAACGACGATCGCTCGACTTGTAATCTTAGAACAACGAGCGTCCTTGTTTCGGGCCCGTTTGAACCTTCGTCGCTGTTAGTGAGTCGTTGTTTCTTTAACTAAAAGTTTCGCTAACTTAAAGTTTCGAAATAAACGTAGCTAATGAAGATGTTTTTTTGTTTTTGTTTTTCTTTTCCTGTCTTAACACCGGCAGGTGTTTTCAAAAGTGGCTGAAGTTTTCTTGTTTTTTTAAATTAATCATTCAAAACAAAGGTCTTTAATTCCTGAATGCGGGTGCAAATTATGAATGGATACATTTCAAAATTCTATATTCAAAAGAAATTCACCTGAAGCCAAGGGAATTTGTCAATTAAATTCACTATACGCCTTGAAAAGAAGCTCAGTAGTCTTTTTTTTTAAATTTATGAATATGCCCTTCCTTTAATATATGCCAAAAAGGCTAGCTAAACAACAAAAAGTAAGATAAGAAATTTGATTAAAACAATGATAAAACTACCGAATTATACATAAAGACAGGCATTCATACTGCAAAAGGCTGGGTAAGATTTGAATACACGCTTAGAAGAAAAACTGCAAATCTAGTAACTAGCGAAGTCCTTAGCGTTCACATCAAAATGCTGCTTAATAATTACTGCAATAAAAAATAGGCCTACATTCTACAATCAGTTACAATGTATTTCTGTGTATACCACACCCTTGATACCTTATGCATTTACAAGTCTCTCAACTACGTCTACTGCTGCTTGAAATTTCAAACAAAAGCGTTTCTATCTACAGACGATGATTATAACATTATTAAATTCTCTCTCTCACACAAACACAAAAACAAAAATCAACACCTGGAAATGCTTTTAATTTTGAATATTGGAACTTGACGAGCAATAAATTTGTCATATAAATGTTTCATTTTGTAAATAATCATAAAATTATTAATTACAAGTTGGTTACTCATGACAAGAACTTATGGTTCATGTCAATTCCTCAAATATAATACAATATAATTGTACTTCGGGTTTTTTTTTTTAACTCACATTTACTTACATCCTTTCCTTCCATCCTCCTGAAATCGATGCTTTTTTTTTCTCTCTTTCATACAGCCCCCGTAATACTTAAGATTTGAGCACTTTTACTTCGGTTTTCAAAATTATTTTTATGCTTCATAGTGGACGTGACATTTTATAATAATATCCTTCCTATAATTAATTCTCCCAATCATAGCTTATAACCTCATATTTTGATTGATTACATTTATGTCGAATCAACTGGATTTTAACTTCAGATCGGAAGAACCACTGTATCAACCACTGTGAAATATCATGGTATTTATTTTGACCAGACTCTGTCAATGTCAGAGCATGTTCGTAGAGTGTGCCAGAGAGCTAATTTTCACCTAAAAACCATATCGAATGTTGGAAAGTACCTTACAGGTGACGCATGTAATCAGGCAGTGTGCTCTCTTGTTTTGAGTAGGCTCCAGTACGGAGATTCTGATGGAAAATGTGAATAATGGCGATGTGAAAAGACTTCATCTGGAACACTCTACCACAGCAACCTATGTGAAACAGAAGACACCTTAAAAATAAACTCCAAACCCAAACTTTTCCCGTCTTAATTAATCCAGTTCATATCGTTTGTTGTGAACCAGGTGGTGGTAATACTCTCAGCAGACGATTATTACTGTAGTCAATGTTTATGATCATTAAATATCATTCAGTTCTTTGTATATCCATTAATATTATTTCTGTTAATATTTGCTCTATTATTGTTATGCAGGTTATTTTTTCTGTTGTAATAGCGGTCTGATCAGTGTTTTGTAAAAGCAATTAATAAGAAACAATCATTATCATAGCTATAAGTATTACTATTATTATTATCATTACTATATAATATACCATATAAAGCACTACTGTCCTTTGGCAAGACATTAATCAACATTTGCCACCCTCCACCCAGGTGTTAAATGGGTACCGGCAGGAATGAATTCCTTAAATGCTGTGAGCGCCGAAATCGGTAGCCTAGCTAGAGCCGGGGTAACATCGGAGAGCCTTGAGCACCATTCATGGTGGATATGAGCGCTATATAAATATCCATTATTATTATTATTATTATTATTATTATTACCATTATTATTATTATTATTATCATTTAACTGGATTTAATGCATATGTTTCTTCCCTTATCATCTTGTTTGCATTGCACCTTTGAATATACCCAAAATGTCAATTTACTTTTGTTTACTTTGGTTGCCATGATAAACGTTTTTGAAAATAATCCTTGCCGTTAATGCAGTATGAAGTAAAAAAAACTTATTTAGTGTACCATGTATTTTTGACAATTAAATCCGAATTGATGATTACGCCTTAGAAATCATATATAAATACCCTTTCCTCGAAAGGATAATACGATCGCAATCAAGGTCATACATTGCATCTTCACGAGACCTTTAAATAACGTATTTTCCCATTTAGTTTCCTCGCAGCAAACATATTCCTGTTAATTTGTTATACTACTATACGACGACTATACTCTTCGTGTTTCTGAATATACTGTAATACGACATACAAACTTATCAACCTAGTCATTATACCAAACAAAACTATATTACCAGTATTACAGGGAAAATCCACCCTGATTACAAGTTTTTTGTTTTTTTTAAATAACCCAGAAATTTTAAAGAAACATATCAGTGAAAGTTTGAGCAAAATACGATTAGAAATAAGAAAGTTATGAATATTTGAAGTTGTAGTCAATCAAACACAAATTGGCAACTCCGTGCCTCTTGCGAGCTCCTCTCTCTTTCGACCTGTAACCCAAAATAATTAATTTCCATTTTCTCTAAAGAAAATATTCAATCATACATGCACTTTAGATATAGATATATGTTTGTAAACAAAGCCTGTACGAAACAAATCTATTCCTTCATTAGATACTTATACAATTAAATGTTTGAGATTTTCTGTACTGAGCATATGGTAGAAGAGCTCGCAAGATACGTCACAGAGTTGCCAATTTGTGTTTGATTGATTACAACTTTAAAAATTCAAACTTTCTTATTTCTTGCTCAAACTTTCACTCATCTGTTTCTCTCATTTTTCTTCTTTTATTCAAATCAACTTAATACCAGGGTGGACTTTCCCTTTTAACTACCGATTTCATTAAAAAGTAATCACATACGAGGGAATACTCGATGCTTTACAGATGCTATACACAAATACACGTTAAACGTAAGGCTTGATCACATATGATGAGTTAAAAGGGACTTTTTTGTCTTTGTTTTCTATTTTCATGTGTAAACAAATATCAAGTGGGAATGAAAGAGTAAGTTCACGAAATGGAGGTTATAGTAGACTCTTATTCCCTGGTCAGCGTGTTATAAGATAATAAGATACAGACAAGTGAAGCGCATGGTGCTTTGCTCCAGTGATTTCCCACGGTATGTGTGATCGAGGCTTAAAGGTAGGTTTTCACGGGGCACGCGAACAATTTGCGAAGGATACAAATGTCGAGAAAATGGCAAAGTCCAACATTCGTATTTTAGGCTCAAAAGTTCGCCAAACATGCGCGGGGTTCGAAATTGTTTGCGAACGTTTCCAGCATCCCGGATCGTGATTTGTTTGTGATTTGTTCTAAAAAATGTCTGAAAAGCTTCGTCATATGCGCACGACCTTCTCACGACGCGCGTGATGTTCGCAAAATCTTCGTGAAACCCCAACAGATTCCGACAGTTTCGAGAATGTCTCTCGCATGTCTGGCTAAAGCAGCGAAGTTCGTTCGATCATTTCTCGAACTATTCACGAACTGTTCGCGTACTTATGAGAATAGGTGACTTCGCCAAAGAAGCAAACGCAAGCCTTTCACGGTGAGGCCCTCTGTTAATTCGCCTACCGTTAGCGACGATTAATTTGCCAAAGTCACGAAGTATTCCCGAACTATTCGCGAGCTACACACGAACAAAAACCGACGCTTTCGGGAACGTAGTGCGAACGTAGTGCGAACGTTTAGCTCACGCGACATTTTCACGGATTTCGTGCGAAGTTCTCACGAACGTTTGGCTCACGTTTGGCGGCAAATCGGCACCACGTGACGTCTGGTCAACATATAGCGCACTATTCACGAAGAGACCGATCAACTCAAGACAGCTGTCTACTCAGGTTCGCATTTTTGGTTCGCATTTTTGTCTCGTGTTCTTCGTGTATGTGGACTGGCCATAGTTGTGCAACTCTACACACGACATTCGCACATATGTTCTGAGAACTACGCATAAACTGCGCAAGAATAGTTTGCGTCTGAATCTGAATCTGTTCTGCTCATGGTCCTGATCCTCTAAGTGGGATTTGTTGACCAATAAGAACGTTAGCGTTCGAGAGAGTGTGCAATATATTTCGTAAATTTGCGTCTCCATTTTCGCGACACATTCGGAGAAAAACTTCACCGAATGTTGCACTTTGCCATTTTTTCGACATTCGCATCCTTCGCGAATAGTTCGCGTGCCCCGTGTAAAACCACCTTAAGTCATTACGCATTGGCTGTATAAATAAAAGTTAGTTCGAGAAGCCAGGAAAGAAGAAAAGCTTCCGGTCCACTCCTTGTTTCAAGACAGTTGTACTCTGAGTTCCATTTGATGTGCTGCCATCCTCAGAGGCTGTCATAGTATGCATTCCTTTGGTCACCTAGTATATTAGATACAGCGAAATAAATGCAAGATATAACACCGAAAATCCTTCTTTAAAAAACTGAGGGTAGGAGACATCGAAAAATGTTTGGCCGGTACTCCAATCGTTATTCGGGTTTCCTGGGAAGTTCCACTTTATACTGTTGATTTGATACTGAAATTAATATTTAAATATTAGATTTGAATCCATATTTTGCTTTGAAGCCTAAAACACTGTTAGAATTACAATACGCAATTTACGCAACCTTATTATTATACTCCCTGAAGTATTTCACATATCAACAAGTGCTGAAAATCAATACATTTGTTTGGGGGTGCATTCACTTCCATTTAAATTTACTGCAAAGTTCGTCGAATATGAACCAAATAAAAGGTTGAAATTTGTGTCTGATTGAATTGTTCTCTTCTGTTTGTTATTACTATCATGATCTGGTATCATTTTAAAGACTAATTTTTTTTCGTTTCTTACAGTATGCCATTATTTTAATTATACTGCCAGTTGCATCATTATAAGTAAACCAGAGAGGGCGGGGGCATCCAAAGTGAGATGATATAACTGATATTGTAAAAGGTGTATTCTCCTGAACAATGACTACCTGGGGGACCTTAATTGAACATCATGCTTTATTACAGCATTTTCAAAATTGTCTTTTTTATCATTTTAAAGCCTGACATTTTGAGCGTTGTGCACTACTGCTGAAAATTGGGGGAAAGTCAAAAGATGTTTAAAAAGGCAATGCCTTTATTAACGGTGCATCCCTTATTATTATCTTTTTTGTTTTATACCTCCGTCCACCGAAAGGTGGCGCCGGAGGCATTATTTTTGTGGTTTGTCCGTCCGTCCGTCCCGATTTCTCGTTCTCGCGATAACTCACGAACCATTTGAGGTATGAAGTTCAAATTTGGTGCTAGTAACATTACTACTTTCAAATCATTTGTTTAAAAAACAAACGGAAATTACGGAAGCTTATAAGTGCCAACCAGAAGACAAGATAAGAAGACAAGGAGACAAGTTACATGACGATAAGACGAGTTGTTGGAATTCGGCAAGAGTCGACTTATTCTGGACAAGAAGACGAGAAGACAAGTTGTTGAAACTCGGCATGCCGACTTATTTGAAAAAGACGAAAAGACAAGTTGTTGGAACTCGGCAAGTCGACTTATTTAGGACAAGAAAACGAGATGACGAGTTATTGGAACTCGGCAAGCCGACTTGTTTGGGACAAGAAGTCGTCATCTCGGCTTCTTGTCCCAAACAAGTCGACTTGCCAAGTTGAATTAATTAACTCGTCATCTCGTCTTCTTGTCCCAAACAAGTCGACTTGGCGAGTTCAAACAACTCGTCATCTTGTCTTCTCTTCTCAAACCAGTCGACTTGCCGAGTTCCAATAACTCGTCATCTCGTTTTCTTGTCCTAAATAAGTCGACTTGCCGAGTTCCAACAACTTGTCTTCTCGTCTTCTTATCTCGTCATCTGGTTGGCACTTATAAGCTTCCGTAGGAAATAGAATATTATTTGGCCAAAAAAAAAAAAAAAACTTCCTGTGCATTTTAGAAAATGGAGATTCAGTTTCTGACAAGAGGAAGATTTCCATTGAGTCTGTTTTCCCGTAAACGTATTTTGTTTTGTATATTATGGAAGTTATGCCTACATGTAAGTTATACCTTTTTATTATACAGTGCATTGTGTAACACAATATTTGCTGTACGGAGCCACTGAGATATTTTAACGGGAGCATATAGCGGGCCTCTAGTTTAGTGCAGATAAATTATGTTTCTTCGTCAAGTTCGGGGTCTGTGGCCGGGGTCGGGACGCACTCCACAATTGATTTTTTTTGTTTGGACCTCAATGTGAGAAAGTGAAATGAGAGATAGTGTGTGGAACTATGGGAATGTGAAGAGAAACGATCGGATATCTGCCAACAATTTGCCTACCAATTCCTCGTTAAACAGTGAAGGTGATCATGATATGCAAATGGATGAAGTCAACTTTAATACACCTGAACTCTGTTTTGATTTTGATTCAAATAATGTCCAGGAAGAAATCATATCCTCTGACTATCTTTCACAGAATAAATTTATTTGTAATATGAGTACAAGCCGCAAAAATTACCTTCTTTTACTACATTATAATATAAGAAGCCTCAACAAGAATTTTGACCAATTCAGTTTATTCATGGATCAGCTCAAACCAGAACGTTCGGTAATTGGTATTTCAGAAACATGGCTCAAAGATACCCCGTCCTCTTTCTTTTCAATTGATGGCTTTACTTTTATTACAAATAACAGAACTGAAAAAAGGGGCGGTGGAGTGGGGCTGTATGTTTCAAACGAATTCAATTATGGAGTGAAAGAAGAATTAAATATAATTTCTAACACAATAGAGAGTATTTTTGTTGAAATTGAATTTACTGGAAAGAAGAACATAATCATTGGTGAAGTCTATAAACCACCAAATTCCAATCACAAAGAATTTTTGGAAACTCTTCAAATGCTATTATCTTCATCTTTACTAAATCATAAGATATGTATTGTTATGGGAGATTTTAATCTCAATCTATTGCAATGTGATGTTAACCTTAATTGCCAAGATTTTCTTAACTTGATGTTATCTAAATCTTTTGTTCCAGCTATAACTAAGCCAACTAGGATTACAGATACAACAGCTACATTAATTGACAATATTTTTGTGAGTGGAACTCCCATTCTGAAGTCTGGCATTATCGTTAGTGATATATCCGACCATTTTCCGATTTTTTCCGAAATATCAAATACCCATTGTGACCGCTACTCGAAAACAAACAGATATGAAGGCACCCGAGATTTATCCGAAACTAACATCAATAGACTTAAGGATGCACTAGAACTAGCGGACTGGTCCGAAATATATCATAGTGATGATGTAAACTATTCGTTTGATAAATTTATGGAAATACTATTGCATTACTATAACTCTGTTATTCCAATTTGCCAGCATACTCGTACAAATTATAAAAAGTGTCCTAAACTTTCGTGGATAACAAAATCTCTCTTGAAATGTATTAATAGGAAAAATAATCTGTTCTATAAATATAAAAGCAACCCAACTGTCCAGACCAAATCAAAATATTCTCGCTATCGTAATATTCTAACAACCTCATTGCGACTAGCCAAGAAGAATTATTTTACGAGGCAATTTAATTTACATAGAGATGATATCAAATGTACTTGGAGGGTAATTAATAACGTTTTGAAAACAAAAAATAAATCAACCCCAATTACAAAGATCATCGTAAATGGAACAGTAACCCTTGATCCTCTTGCAATAGCAGAGGAATTTAACAATTATTTTGTAAATATTGGCCCGAATCTTGCCCAAAATATTCCTGTACCAGACTTAGACTTTCGATACTTCTTAAAAATGCAAAATCCCCATTCCTTATTCTTCACCCCAATCCTAGAACATGAGGTCATAGATATAGTAAATAACTTAAACATAAAAAAGTGCAGGATTTGACGGTATCACAAACCACATTTTAAAAGAAATAATAGGAGAATTGTATCACCTTTAACACATATTTTGAATTTATCTATAACAAAAGGTATCGTTCCGCAAATGATGAAAATCGCCAAGGTCGTACCAGTCTTTAAGAAAGGAAACACACAAGATCTTGGTAATTATCGCCCTATATCCCTTTTGACGTCCCTCTCTAAAATACTTGAAAAACTCATTTATTCACGAACAATGAAATTTCTTATTGATTTCAATATTCTCTCTGATAATCAGTTTGGCTTTAGACAGAAACATTCCACAACACATGCAATACTTATATTTTTAGATAAAGTAGCTCATGCCATTGACAACATGTCACATACTGTCGGAATTTTCCTGGACTTCTCCAAGGCCTTCGACACTATCAATCATAATATTTTATTGCAGAAATTATCCCATTATGGGATTCGAGGGAAGGCCTTGGAGCGGTTCAGGAATTATCTCACTGACAGAAAACAATTCGTTAGTATAAATGGTCAAGATTCTTACCAATGATCAATATCTTGCGGTGTTCCTCAAGGTTCCTTATTAGGTCCCTTGTTATTTATTATATACATAAATGACTTCCAAAATTCGTCTGAAATTCTGTCATTTATTCTCTTCGCTGACGACTCTAATATTTTCTTTTCACATCGCAACCCCCAAATGCTCCTTCAAATTGTAAATGATGAACTGAAACTGGTCCAAGCTTGGATAAATGCTAATAAACTATCTTTGAATGTTAAAAAAACTCATTATATGTTGTACAGTAATTCTATGAAATCCCTACCAGGGAACATATTAATTGACAATACAAATCTAAGCCAAGTGGATTCCACAAAATTTCTTGGTATCTACATTGACAGTGATTTATCATGGAAGGTACACATCAATTACTTATGTAAATTATTGTCCAGAAATACAGGCATCTTAAATAAACTCAAACACGAGTTCCCTCCCAAAATTTTGTTATCTTTGTATACCACTCTAATTTTACCATATCTCAATTACGGAATTCTTGCCTGGGGGAATGGGACCAAAATTCAACTTGACAAGATACTCATCATTCAAAAACGGGCCATAAGAAATATTAATAACGCTGGATTTCTCTCTCATACTAGCCAATTGTTTTTTAAGAATAAACTCTTACGAATCTCAGACATTTATGTGTACAACTTAGGGATATTCATGTATCAGTTATATATAAATGAATTACCAGCAATCGTTTCTGCACTTTTCGTAAAAAACAACGCTATCCACCCATACCCCACACGCCAAAGTAACTCTTTCCATTTGCCACGAATTCGTACAATATTTGCAAAGAAAACCGTTACATTTTCAGGTCCAAAGTATTGGAATGAACTCCCAAGTGAAATTACTGAAGCCACCTCATTGTTTATATTTAAACGGAAATTAAAACTTCTTCTAAATGGTTATGCCATACAGGCAGAAGCCGACATGTAGTGCTGTCAAAAGAATCTTTTCAATAGGCCATTTTTATTTTCGTATACCACACCTATGCAGTTTATTATTCTCCGAGTGGCAGGGGACGGGCCAATTCACTCGCCTGCAGCGAGCTGTTGCGCCTCAGTAGCCATTGTTCTGACTTCTGGGGTGCAATATAGCTCGTTGCGGGCGGGTGTGGTGGCCCGTCGCTGGGTGCTGGGAGATGTTTTTTAATCTTTCTTCTTCTTCTTCTTCTTCTTCTTCTCCTTCTTCTTCTTCTTCTGCATATTGATAAAATGCTCTATTCATTTATGCCGAAATGCTGACATCATAATCCTGTTACGTTGGTGTATACGTGATTACTGTATTATATGTCTTTTCTTATGTAGTGCGTTGCGTTAAGCCATCGGTAAAAATTGAGAATAAAAAATCATGTCAGCACTTCGGAATATATGCTTCAGAAATTGCCACGGCGTACAGGAAATGTTTATTTACCCTAAAAATGTTTATTTACCCTAAAAATGTGAATTGTTATATTATTGCTGTAATGAAAGTGACAAAGCCATCCAATACTATTTCTTCGATTTTGATTACTGTAACACAATAATTTTATTTATATTTATTTATATACTCATATTGCTGTATCATGCATTGCTCGTTCTTACTATTTTCAAAGACTATTTCAAATATTATTACTCTTTGGAGCCTATAACTCACAAGCGTAGCTTCCTCCTTCGACTCCTCAATATTTCATCATTATTATAGCCCAGTCTGCTCAATTAATATTGCATGCAAACGCATAGATATGAGGTACTCACCTTCTTTTATTTTCTCTGACAATATATCTCTTGTTTGTTCATATCATTTATCTCGTTTGTACCAATAATTGTTTGTACCCATTTACATGTATACTGTAAAAAAAAACACATTGTAAATGTGAAATATGAAACAATAAACTGAAACTGAAACTGAAACTGAAACTGAAACTGGATAGAGAGGAAGGGGTTCTGATCATGAAGCTACATGTAGCTGCTTGTTATGATCTAGTAGGTTACAGGCAATGTTTAAATAGTGATGGTTTGATCATGTGGTATTTATGTATGGAACACGTTTGTTTTTGTGGAGCGTGTCCAGGCTTCGGTGGCCCTTGACAGGATGGGATGGGTCTTGTCAGCTAGGGGGACTCCCCCAATGCGCAATTTTAATAGACAGTATTCTATTTTTTTTTCTCGGTGGCTTCGCATTGCTCACAGTAATATGTTATTGGTTTGAATATATCTTCTATTTCTTGTCACTTTTTTATTTTGTTTTTTATATCTTTTTTGTTGTGTACCAATCATTATTGATGACTTGTAAATATTTTGATTTTTTCTTTGATTTAATAAAACAATCATACACATATTAAAATGAATTTTAAAAAAAATGGTGCAAGTATGTATCACCATAGGTAGACGATCTGTTTAAATTTCGGGGTTATTAGGTCAAAGGTCAAAGGTCATAGAGGTCAATTCTGAAATTACAGCTTTAGCCTTGTTAACACTATATCTCAAGAGCCATTTGATCCATTAACTTCAAACTTGGCACTAGTATGTATCACAATATAGGAAGACGATCTGATTAGATTTTTGTTCACAAAAGTGACAGGTCATAAATGTCATGATATGTGAGCTTAATGTTTGTGAGCTTTGTTATCACCATATCTCAACTATTTTGTTTTCATGACTAGGGGGAGGTAAAGGGATCAGACTTTGGAGTTATAAGGTGTAAGGTCAAATTTCAAAGACGTCAATGAACATGTAATTGTACGCTTTTTGTAATGGTTATTACAATATTTCAAGAACAGTTTAAGCCTGCAACTGAATTTAGACGGAGGCATATAGGAGACGCATTCGCATTCATCTTGTTATTATTTGACACAAATGTTTTTGAATAGGCCTAATTTTCTGTTTAATAGAGATTGTTTAATAGAGCTTTCACCAATTTTAACAGATCAGTTAAAACGTACTTCTACCCTGAGTATTCAAATGTGATCCTAGCTTTGTTTTGTTTTGTTTTGTATTGTATTGCATTTTTTCTTTACTGTTCTCCCGCTTTTGTATTTGTTTTGTTAGTTTCTGTTATTTCTAAAGCGTGTTGGTGCCTTTTAGCACGCTGCGTATTCAATATAATTATTACTTTTATTCTTGATATTTTTAGTAGTAGTGGTACTGTTGTCGTTGTTGTTGTTATCATAAAAAATCCAATAATCATGGGTTTTCATCAACTAACTAATCTCTCTATCATTACAAAATTCAACAAATATTTAAAGATACCGGTTTAAAAAAAAATAATTTAAAACAAATTAACTAGTGAACACAGTAGATGGAGAAAGCTACAAATGTTCATCCAAAGCACCCTCGCAACACCTCATGTCGGTGACAAACGGTGATGATAACAACAAAATTGTAGGATTTCAATTTCAGATATTCATATCAGTCACACCGCCGAAGCCGATTCCACGTCAAATCCAAAGCGACGGATTCTAGGCCATTCTGAGAAAGGTAACTTTGAGTTCCGTGTGTTGTCGATCTGGGCCCCGTCTTATAAAGACTTGCGATTGATTCAAATCGATCATAAGTCCTCCAATCATTCGCAAATTTCCAATCTCATATCTCTTAAGTAGAGAGTTGCGACTGATATAAATTGCAAATTATTTGCAATCAATCGCAACTCTTTATAAGACGGGGCCCTGGTCTCGGTCTCGCTGATGTGACGTGAGTAATACTGATAGGGGGATACTCGTTTTTCCGAAGGTTCGTTTTTCCGAAGGTTCATTATTCCGAATGTTCGTAATTCCGAAACACAAATTTCCCATAACAGGGGGGTTCATATTTCCGAACATTTGATGCATTACTCCGCAGGTTCGTAATTCCAAAAATGCTTTAAAGCCCTACATAACTTTCGGAATCACGAACCTTCGGATATATGAACGCCTTTTTCAATTTCAGAATTATGAACCCTACTTCATTTTCGGAATTACGAACCGTCGGAGTAATAATAATAATAAAAATAATAGGTAAAGCTTGTATAGCACTTATATAGCATAGCTATCTCTAGGCGCTTCACATACAATTCATACAAATTCAAATATAAAATTCACAAACTATATTATACAAAAAAGAAATGTAATAATGAAAGTTACTATGATATATCTATTTCAAAACAAAACAAATTATCAAATAGTTATATTATTAAGGTTTGACAAGAATCACGAGATAAAATTATAACTTTATATCTAAGTATTGATTACGATTACAGTGAACATGTGAGTGACAATTCTAGAGTCTATTGAGAAGTAAAAAGGTGATGCTAAAGTGCAGAATTAAATGAGTCGACTGTCGGCTTGGTCCTAAGGTGCAGTGGTAGAGCATTCCATAGTTTGGGCGCAGTGAAGGCAAAAAACCGTGAGCCATAGTACTGTTTGCGTGCAGAGGGGACTTGAAGAAGAAGATGATTTTGCGAGCGAAGTGTGCGACGTGGATTATACCATTGAATAAGTTCAGAAATGTATGTAGGTGAAAGTCCGTGCAGAGCCTTTAAGTGATGAGAAGTATCTTAAACTCGATTCTCATGACAACCGGGAGCCAATGGAGTGTGTGTAGAAGGGTTGTAGTGGGTGCTGTGCGTCTGGTGCGTGCAGTGATACGTGCTGAGAAATTCTGAATTCTCTGGAGCTGGGATATGTCCTTTTGGGGAATATTACAGAGAAGGGAGTTGAAATTATCCAGACGGGATGTGACAAATGCGTGTGTGAGGATGATGGTGGACTTGTCATCAAGATATCTGCGGATGCGGCCAATGTTGCTGACAGCTGCCATTGCTAGCTGGCAAGTCTTCTTGACATGTGACTTCATGGTCATATGTGTGTCCATCATGGCACCGAGGTTCCTAGTTTCCTGCGAGGGGGATATTTCCGTTTCTCCAACCGTAATCGCAATGGGTGGAACTGGGTACGTCGCGAACTTGGAAACAAAATGAAGAACTTCAGTCTTCGAGTTGTTGAGGGCCAACATATTTCTGGTGGACCAAGAGCGTATGTCTCTCACACATGCATTTATCCTGGAGATGAATGTATCACGATCACATGGGTCAAAGGACAAATAGATTTGTACATCGTCGGCATAAATCATGACATGAAGTCCATGGGATTTTATGATGTGATGGATAGGGGTCGTGTACAGAATGAAGAGGAGGGGCTTGATCACGAACCCCTGTGGCACTCCGCAGCTGTCCTGGATTGTGCACGAAGTCAAGTTCAAAAGTAAGACAAAGTGGCTTCGATCAGTAAGGTAGGATTTTATCCAGTTGAGAACTGTACCAGAGATACCGAACCGAAGGCCGACGAAAAATCGATGAGGACGATAATTACCTCATCCTGTCGATCAAGTGCCTGCATAATATCATTATCATAACGGTTGGAGTCTCTACACTGTGACCTTTTCTGTAGGCACTGTGGGATGAAGCGTGGAGTGTGTGGACTTCCAGGTATTCCTGAAGTTGCATGACGACTGCTCTTTCAAGTACCTTGCTGATATAGCTTAAGTTAGTTATTCGGCGGAAGTTGTTGAAATCGGTGCTCGATAGCGTGGCCTTCTTCAGTCTAGGTACCATCATTGAATGCTTAATGGAGGTAGGAACATGTCCAGATTGGAGACTAAGGTTAATTATCTTCGTGATGACCCGTGACAGTACTGAAGAACACCTTTTTAAGAGACGAGTTGGCATTGGGTCCAAGGAACATGATGAAGAGTTCGACTGTCTGATGATATTAATTATTTCGTCTTTAAGCATTGGAAAAATTCAGAGAATGTAGCTGGCGTCGAAGTAGGGGGAGATGGGACTGAGATGTCGTCAATAATGCTGACATTGAGTTTCTCCCGAATGCATTCAATCTTGGTCCTGAAAAAATCCGCAAAACTATTGGCAAGTTCCTCAGAGCTAGCATGTTCAGGGAAACCTGGAGGAGCAGACACATGGGTAAGAGGGTCAACAACCCTGAAGAGTTGTTTTGGATCTGCATCGCTGATTTTGTTCTGAAAATGAGATTCTTTAGCGGAGACCAGCATGTCATTGTATGTCTTACACTGCGACTTGTACAAATCCTTGTCGATATGCAGAGCGTTGTGTTTGTTTGCTCTCCTCTCGAGGCGACGTCGTTCTTGTTTGGCCTTCCTGAGGTCCTCAGTATATCACGGGGTATTTTGGCGTATCGTGAAATGTTTTTCCTTGACAGGGGCATGCTTGTCAAGGATATGTTCAAAGTCGAGACTGTAATGTGTACAAAGGTCCTCCAGACTAGAAGTAGCAGGCAATGTCTGGATAAGTTTGGACGAAACAATATCATCCAAAAATGGATCAATGTCAATTTTTTGGACAGCACGGCACCGTACAGTCTCTCGCAGAGGAGGCGGAGGCTTTAGATGAAGATCACACTGTACGGCGTAGTGGTCAGAAGGCAGTGTCTGGCAGGTGGAGACATTGGTCACTGTTCCATCCATTTGAGAGATGATCAGATCAAGGGTATGATTGTTCTTATGGGTGGAAACATTCACAAAGTTCTTCAGATCAGCCGAGGAAAGCAGATCGAAGAATGTGGAGGCGTATACATTCTCAGGGTTGTCAACATGGAGATTGAAATCCCCTGTTAACAATAGTCTGTGCGACCTCGACTGTAGGACTTCCAATAGGCATGAGAATTCCTCAAAGAAAATGGAGGGTGTAAGTTTGTTACGAGTGCTAGGAGGTGGTCTATAAATGACAGCAACACGAAGATGACCAGTTGATGTAGAGTTTAGCGTGACATCAATGTACTCGAAGGAGCGGAAGACAAGGGTTTCATTACGCGTCGCGTTGAACCCCTCGCGTACAAGAATTCCTGCACCTCCGCCAGTAGTGCTGAGACGAGGACTGTGGAAGAACTCATGACCGGGAAGTGTGTGCGAGATGGCTGCGAGGGAAAAACTGTCCTTGTCTGAATTACTTAACCAGGTCTCGGTTATAGCAAGGGCATCAACACGATTCTGGACTTCGAAGTCGCTAACAGATTTTGCTTTCCCCTTGGCTTTTAACGATCTGGCGTTCCAGAGTGAGGACCGTGTTGTATGCTTTTCTTTAAGGATAGGGACAGGGAGAAGATTGGACCTAATACGTGCTCTACTGGTGTCTGGTTGTGCTAAAAAGCGTGAGTTGGTGTGAACATGAATTTGTCTGACGGAGCGTAGCCTGGCTTTGACCTTTTTGCCCGACCTACATTTCCTTGAGCGAATAATGCCAAGAGACTTTAAATGGCTCCATGTCGAATCTGGTATCCGCTTATGAGGATTAAGTCTCATCGATTCCTTTATTCGAAAAAGCTCGTTCATTGAATACGTGATCGGCATTGTGTCAAGTCGATCACCAAATCCGATGGACACAATACAAAACGTTAATAGGGTCTGCAATGCAGCCCAGATTAACAGAAAGCTGAATTGCATTGATGTAAATTCAGTGTACAGTGCAGCGTAGAAAAGGAAGTGAGATGTCGAAGAAAATCTGATGGGCTTTCGTCGGGAACGCAACTTGTCATAGTCCGAATTATGCAATTGACATACGGGTGGCAAAAATCAACCGTTAAAATGTCGCCATTTGTACAACATCAGTCAGTCAAATTCAGCGGAGATGATCAACAGATATATAACAAAGCCTTGAATAACGAAGCAGCAAGTAAAAACGTAAAATGATGATCAGAATCGAGGTTTTAAAGCCAAAACCAGAGAGCGTCTATAGAGACAGTAGTGCTGCCGAGGGCGGCGCGTACATCAAAGTAACGAACCTTCGGAAAAACGAACCTTCGGAAAAACGACATGTAACCTACTGATCACTCAAAATAACATTAGCATAGTTGCTCAAAGGAATGAATATGATATTGGTGATTTCAAACACAATAGAAAAATCACGCATATGTACATGGCAAGTGCTACACTTTTTCAAGGCTAATGTCTTTGTGGACATGAACTGATGAAAATGGTCAAAAACCTGAAACAAATTTCGATTGATCTCAAGAAACGTACCCTTAACATGATGGTATCCAAATCTTCAAGATCACGATCATTGTTGTAGACTACCTGGCATAACTGATTTACAAACCAAGATCCATGCTCTTCACTACTCCACGATGCTTTTCCTAAAAAAGAAATACATATAACGAGAAAGACAAAATTTTCCATACAATAGCACAGCCTTGTAAAGATTTAGAAACTAAGAAAAATATTGCAAAGTACTTTTGACATTTTTGCATTTTAAACATCGAACTGCCGTTAATTGTGACCATATTATTTTCCGTTAGAACCGTGATCTATTTTTCTCTTTTTTTGTGATAGTAGATAAAATCTTCATTTTTTCTAAATACTTTCAGGTTTTTTAAATTACGTAATAGCTACATGTTTATGTACTTATGATTTACATACCATTCACCCACTTTCGAGCTAGTACTCAGTATCGTACTCTTAGTACTCAGTATGGAGAAGAAAAAAACCAAACAATCCACGCCCGGGGGGGGGGGGTGATTTGCTTATAACTACGTCATTATGATAGGATCACGAAGAACAGGTAGTAGAAACGGGTTCATTTGGAGCTTGGAAAACTAGGCATCAGACTATCTCTTCGAATTCCGTGTAAATGCGAAATGCTTTCAATATTTTTCTTCCTCACTTTGATATTACTATTTATTGTTAAACCTAAAAGAACGGGTGTAAATACCGTATGATGTGGAGTGTATCATGAAGATATCTGCGTTCTCTGGTAAGTGAATAATGGGTTGTGCTTCTCCAGAATAATTGCGCACAGAGACTGGTAAGCGGCTTGTGTCACTGCCTGCGGGGGGGAAAAACCTTTATAATTCTTTACCATTATATTATGTATCTAAGGAGTGGTGGGGACACAAACAATTTGTAAACAAATATCTGACAAGTAATAAGAGAAAATGAAATTCAAAATGCAAGAACTAATGTCAAACATTCTAGATGCATGTATAGTACTGAATACGTTGTAAAGTAAGGGTAAAAATTGGATAAGCTTGCTTATTTTACATGCTCTGAGAATGAAACTCAATAAAAATTAGCTGATAATCATGTGGAAAGCTGTCAGCCTGTTCAAAATACCTTTAAAATACTCCTATTTTATTGCCCAGTAAGGAGAACAATTGCTGTAAAGTTTGCAGATTCTTTGCTAGCTATTATCCAAAGGGGGCTGACATTTTGAAAAACTGTGATGTCATAGTAGTACATGTTCATTTACCTGTACACAATGGATATGGTGTTGCATAATGAATAACTATTGTACAACCAAAGCCACCAATGTAAAATGGCAGCCATCTTGGTACCCCAACTCTCCCACAGGTGATGTTGTATGGAGCACCTGTATGTAGGTCTTTGTCACTCTGAATAATCGACAAACCTTTGTCTGACCAAGCAACAAGTTGTGTATGCCAAAACCTGCTTAACAAAAGAAACTGCCTCACCTATGAAACAGCTGAACCAAATATCTTGACACAATTAGGTTATATGACAGGATAAAAATCCCTTCCTTTGAACGTACATGACTACAAAAATGGTCTATTATGATGAAATCCAGTGTCATGCATTCCACAGGTGATCATGAGTGTCATCGTAGCTAGTATACAGGTCAGTGGGTATCTCACAAATAGCACTGCTCTGACGTTACTTTGTAAAGAAAATGGCAGCCGCCATGGATAATGTATAGCAAGGAAACTGCAACTTTTTGAGACATTGTTCTCCTTTTTAAATAATCAAATAGGTGTAATTTAAAGATATTTTTAACAGGCTGACAATTATCTACATGATTATCGGCTGTTTTTTGCCTTTCATTCCCCTTCAATCTTTAGAACAAAGTTCGACACATGTTGTATCATTGGGATGAAATTCTTTTACTTTTTATACAGATTCATCGGATGCAGTTATTTAACTTTTACAGTCCAAACATTTTCCTTGATAATATGTTTCATTATTTTCATTGTTATTATCATTATTGTTACTATTATAAGTATTACTATTATTATTATTATTACTTATACCGCGCTTTTCCCATCAGGCCCTAACGCTTACAATAAATTCAAACAGTTACAAATATATTAAGGTGTGAGTAACTGAATATCATCAATATCAACTTCATCATCCTCAACATCATCATCATCATCATCATCATCACTATCATTACCTTTATCATCATTACGTTGTATGTGCATTGTATATTGCGTATGCCAAAAACTTAAGCCGTTAAGTGATAAATTATCTTATTCCCATGCGCTTAATACAGGGAACATTCTCGTTGGCAATGGGATTACTTATGTAGGTATGTGTGGATCGGCTGCCCCTCCTTACCATGCTTACGTTATTCAGAGTTCTAAAATTTCAAAATTTATTTTATTTTCCACGGATGTCTCTCTTTTCCAAATATTATACATAGAAACGTATTATACACAGAATTGATATGACATGTCATTACAACAACAAAAAAAAAAAAAATTACAAATTATGAAAATACAAAATATTAAAGCAATGTAAATGATCTAGACATGATAAAAGACATATTGGTAGACTACTCTTTCAAAAAGCGAAGTTACACCTTAAAGACCCCTGTCTGAAAAAAGTAACAATTCAGTTACAATCTAGATAACTTTGGGTAAAAGGTTCTTACTTTACACTAATAATAATAGTTTTAAAAAATAGAGCGAGAGAGAGAGAGAGAGAGAGAGAGAGAACAAGAAAAAACTTTCATAAGGAAGAAGAAAATAACTGCCAACATACCTCCCCAACAGGCATCAATGATGATAACCTTCGGTTTGCCTAGCAGCACTCCCGAAAAGTGTTGCAGTAAAACTGGAATCGGGAATATGTTGCTGTCACTCCCTGCAACTCCCTTTTCATTGCCATGGCTAGATATATATACCACAGCTGATTGTGGATTTTCGTCCTCTAGTTGTTCCTTGAACCGTTTAACAGCATCATCCATTTCCTTTCATATAATAGAAACCAATTAATTAAACATGTACGTCACATAAAAACATAATTTTGCACACGTGTTCGAGGTTAAGTTGTGTACCGCAAAGGTCATGCAATTGCATTTTTGAAAGAAACTGTCTAAAAGTTATTGGGAACGGTTGGGTATGTAAAAAAATAATTGGGCATTGTGAGTTCACAATTTACATTTCAATTTCAATTCAACCTTCTTTTTAAACCGCGAAGGTGATTTGTGAATCTTTTAAAATCACAAGGGCGTTGGTGACATTATTTGCAAGCAAAATTAGCAATTAGTTATTACAGTGGGAGTTACAATTAAGCGCCTGTCTTTCAAGTAGGTTTGAAGCCACAGTAACAAACATGACAAATATGTGATTTCCGAATACATTTTTGCTAGTATGAAAACAATAGCTCTCTATTACATGTATACGAGACATTAACAATGAAAGTCATTCTATTAAATGATAACTGATTTTCACTGAACCAAACATGTGCAAAGAAAGTGCATTTAATTTGTGAAACTGGATTTAAGCGAACACATTTAGTGCTGGATATACAGGAATTAATTTTAAAAGTGAAAGTGACGGTCAACTTCCTCATTTATACCACTTATTTCTAAACCAAGTCGCATCGCAGAACAATCTTCTACCTTAATTGACAATATATCAAACGTGCATCCCTTTCCCCAAGCTGGCTTTGTAATATCAGACCTGACAGATTACTTTTCCATATTTGCACATTTCCCCGTCTTGCAGCAAACACAATGCCCTTCCATAATATACAAACGGAATTTGTCTGAAGGAAATATTAACACATTCTAATTAACACAGACTAAGCATAGTAGATTTATGATATGACTGATGTAAATAGTAGTTTTGATGAATTTATGGCCAAATTAACTAGTTTGTTAATGTCAAACCATTGACTTAGTTTTCTTAACATTCAAATTTAGCCCTATTTGTTCACTTTTGACTTTTACAGCATCCAGTGATTGATGCAGATCTTCTCAATTTTCTGCACACAATACAGTGCCATCCGCATAGCACAAATTGTTAATGTTTATACCTCAAACACTAACACCCTTCATATCTGCAATTCCCCTGAATTTCAACTCTGTCATGTCTGTGTCAGATTGAACAAGGATAGGGACATTACACATCCTTGCCGTATTCCTCTTTTTATTTCCGTTTAGCCGGTCATTTCATTGTTGATTTTGATGGCAGCTGTTTGCTCCCAGTAGATTACAGATGAGACGTATGTTCTTACCATCATCACTTTTGTAAGCTCTCAGTCAGTTTACAATCTTTTGATGAATGTTGTCAAATTCTTTAGAGTAATCAATAAAGTATACATATACATCTTTGTTTACTGCAATATACCTTTCTGTCATTATTCTCATGCAGAAAATGACTTCCCTTGTACCACTTTGAGGTCTGTAATCAAACTGTTTCTTATATACTTCCTTGTCAATTTGATATTTTATTCTATTTAGTATGATCTTCAAAAACAACTTGGTTACGTGACTCATAAGACTAATTGTTCGGAAATCTTTACATACAGTTGCCTTAGGTTTCTTTGGGATTGGTACAACACAGGAATATGTCCTGTGTTGTATATAATCTGGCATATGTTGGTCAAATGTTTGATCCTGAATTCTGTTAGGCTATCAAGTTCTTCCTTTGTTATCCCATCTGGTCCTTCAGCTTTAGAAGCTCTCAATGGATGAAGAGCATGTTCAACTTCTGATATGAGTACGCTTGGGCCCTCGTCATCAATGATTTGATGTTCTGGACCTCTATCATCATCAAAAAGGTCATGGATATATTCTTTCCATCTATTCTTAATGTCTTCTTTTTCAAAAAGGGAAGTTGTTCCATCTTTGCTTTTAATACATCCGCTTGCTGTAGTGTTTTTCTTCTTTTTGAAATTCTTAATTTCTCTGTGCATTTCGTTTGTCTGATGTGTCTTAGAAAATGCTAAATTCTGGCACACTTTTTTTAGATAGCCATTCTTATTTTGCCCTTTTGCATTCATTATCCATTTCTTTGCTGATGTTTCTGTACAATTTGGAGTTCCTTACCTGTTTCCTTCTTTCATTCATCAAATTCAATACCTTTTCTGTCATCCATGGTTGTTTTGAAGGTTCCTTTTTAGTTGGTAATGGCTTGTTTCCATGCTCAATGCTTTCTTTCAAACATTTCCATTCTACTTCAAGTTTCTCAATGTCACCTGCTTCATTACCTATTTGTTATATTTCTTCTACGATCAGACAGTCATACCTATTTCTTCTACAATCAGACAATCATACCTATTTTTCACTTCCAGAAGATATGTTTCTGCTATATCTGTCTTATTGAGGGATGTGACATCTGGATGAGGGTTTCTTTTCGTTTTTGAAAGTGGGTTCTTTAGATTTTCCACTTCTGCCATCACTGGTTTGTGATCA